>JAEQBH010001024.1:600000-975201 GCA_016808115.1 Tetrastigma voinierianum
CCTCGGGGTTTGTTTATCTTGTATTCATCTTTTAGCCATCACACATTTGTTTTATATTATAGATATAGATAATTTTCTCACTTCAACTTCTTTTGAGTTTAGAGCCATTTGAATATCCTTTGTGGTACGTACAAACAAACATATCAAAATTATGAGTGCACTTTCTTCATCAATTTTTTGATATTAACATTCCCCATATTCACACTAATTCCATTAAATTCATCAAAGTGATCTTTAATTGATGTATCTTCTTTCATCATCTTGATAATGAACAAATGCTTCTTCACACACAATTGATTTATAAAAGACTATAATGTACAAATTTCCAACTTCAAACGTAACATAACTTAGCAGTTTATAATTTATATCCTCTTTTTAATGCCTCATAAACAACCCTGTTACCCAAAAACAACATGATTAATTCTACTACCCACTTTCTCCACAAGTTAATCTTTCTCTTGTAAGCATCATTTTTGTTAGTTTTTCAACCTTTCAATGTCCATCCCCTATTGAACCAACATTGTATACACTTTAATGCGCTATAAATTGAAATTGTTTAACCACCAAACATTTTAACTTCAAACTTTTTTGTCATTGAAACTAAGCTTTGACAGAAGTTGCTACGAAAAATTATGACAAAAAACAATACTTGGGTAAAAAATAATATAAATTCATTAAATATATAATGATTTATGTGAACCAAGTAACCAACCAAAGCGTATACCCGAAAACAAATTAAGAGGCTTTCTTTTTTTTAGAAAGATTGAAAACAATTATCAATATTTATAAAGGTACCACCAATGTGAATATGGTTCCAAACATATTCCTTTAAAGAGGCTTCTGCCACAAGTACATACCCTTTTTTTCCGTTTCTACATATAAATCTAAAGAGATATCTATATCAAAATGCTCAGGGAAATAATATGAATTAAACATATTCTTCTTTTACTCAAAAGATAGGTATATACCAGTTCAGTGAATAGATCTGGCCTAACTTCTCTCAATTGTACAGAATCTTTGTCCAGATTTTAAAATTCATATCCAACAAGTTAGACCACCATGTGATGGGGTTGGATTATGATAGATTAAGAGAAACTTGGTCATTTTCAGTTCTATTAAAATTCTGGAGTCAAATGACATAAATTCATTAATAAAGCTTCTTCTTCATCCTTCTTCCACACATTAAAATTTCATTTCAGAAGAATCTTCTCTAGTCCTTGTACCTTTAATATATTGCTGAGAATTAATATTGCAACCATACAATAACTGCAATACCCCTAAATTAAAAAACATAAACAAAATTTTCAAAATGAGAAGGACTAAAATGCAAATTTTCAAAGTTGGAAAAATATTTTAACAAAAAAAATATAAATGTTTTACTAAAAATAAACAACAAAAGTTTCCTACACAATCCTAACCTTCTTCACTTTTCTCTCAAAGAGATGATAGATGAGTTAGGATTTCAAAAGGGGGATTTCAAGCTTGAAGAAACATCCACCCCAAATAAGTATTTCTTTTTCCCTCTCTAGCTTGAAGCATGTGATGTGTTTAGGAGTGAAGAAAATCTTTAAAAGAAGAAAAGTAAGTGAAAAGGTTTTGTACTATTTTGGGAGATTTATGATATCTTCTTATGCAACCGTTGGATTGCTTTAGAATTTGGACATGTTTGAGATAAGAGAATGATCTACAATCAGAATGGTGGAGATCGTGTTTTAAGGTTTAAGTTGAGAGTTATTCTTATTTGAAGAAAATGGGGTTTAAATTGGCTGAATAAGATCGATGTGTTCCTCATTCCCTTATTCCAATCAAGTGGATTGATTTTAATTTTGACAGGATGTGCTATGTGATAACGATTCATTTATTTGAACGATTCAAATCATGTTTAGAGTTTTCAGATGAGAGTTAACTCATTTAGAACAAGCAATTTTTGAAATCGGTTTTAGTTTTTATAAGTTTAGTGTAAGCCTTTGTTCTCCTTATTCAACTGTTGGATTGCATTGAAATTTGGATATGTTTTATATAAGACTTTGATCTAAATTATTAACGGTGAATATGGGAATTTATGACTTGCGGAATGAGATATTGGACCAAAACTGTGACAGTGATCAAACTATATTTAAATTAGTTTGGAAAATAGAGTAATAATTGAGGGCAAATTATTCAAAGAGTAATAATAATACAGGTTTAAAATAATAAATATGAATTAAAATAACATTGAAGAAAAAATACAAATAATAATCTTATAATTAATGTGTTTTTTTCACTTTTATTTGTTTAGGTAATGTAGACTCTTAATTGAGTTTAATTGTGGAATGGTATCATTCAAGACTTTTAAGTTGCTTTGAGATAAGGAAGATTAATGTAGTTTTTCTTATAAAACAAAATATTTTGCTATTATATATGATTATGAGTTTTGATAATTTGTATTTGTTTAAATTATATGAATAAATCAAATACAAGTTTTGTTTGGAAAATGGATTTGAAAATGTTCATAGTGAGATATATTTTTGTATTCTTATGAATTTGGAAACATAAAGGGAATATTTGACTTTAGTTTTTATACTGCCACGTATAAATCTCGATAAATATGGCCACTGCAATGGTATAAACTTGACAACAAATGATAAATGGTGATAAATCGATAAATCCTACCATACGACAAGTTATATTATCAATTAGCCGACAAAATGGTCAATACAACTGCTAATAATCGACATTTTATTCGAAAGTAAATATGTTTTGAGAACCAAGATTGTAGTGATTTTGAAGTTCCAGTCTCTGTCAACGAAAGAAGAGTTGACATATTATTTAAAACAAATCTTTTGAGAACCATGAGTATATGTGTTTTAAAATATTTGTGGATTTGATTATGATATGGAATTGTTTGAGAAACAGGAAATATGATGAACATCAGTTTGAAATATATTTATATATATTATTTATTTTTACTCAAAGATTTTATAAGATTTGTGAGGAAAAGAAAAATATGTTATATCTCCTATTTTGTGAATTTAAAATATTTGATCCATGAAAATGTATTAACATTATTTATTGGACTTTAAATTTCACTTTTATCATTGATCCTTTTCAGTGCCCTAAACCTTGCGACAATGATTTTAGGGCAGAAGGACGGAAGGAGAATTATTTTGAGCTCAGATTTATAAAAAGACTTACGATTTGCTTGACTACTTTAACGCTTTTTTAGAATTAATGTTTGTAAACTTCTCTACTGGAAGGATTTTATGTTGCTAGAATGTTACATTTAAGATTATTAGTTTTGAAAATTTTATCATGTTGGAAGACGTTGGTTCAATGACATTTTGTTATACTTTAGAAGGTTTTATGCCTTTGGGAGATTTTGATTTTATGAAATTAGTTTAATTCTTCTTGTGAGCATATTCAGGACAAACAAGATTCATAAACATAAATTTTAAAAGTGCGGTTTAAATGTGGGATTTTAGAGCCCTATATGTGAACAAATAATAATGCCTTATTCGGAGTTGTGTGTTACAAACCCAGACGAGCACAAGGATACTACCTAGTACTTTTAGAGTATATGAATGTAAGTAGATTGTTTTTACTTATAATTAATTGTTATTATAATTTTCTTTGTATGTACAATAAGTTTCATTTAAGAATTAGTTTCAGATCTTCCTATTGTTCTTTCTAACATGTCTTGAAATGATAGGTTGTTATGCCTCCAAGGAAAACCATTTCTTCTCGCGGTAGTGAGGCATCAAGGGATAATGCACCTTCTAAAACTACATGTGGACTTGATATTGTTAAAATTACATGATTTTGATATCATATTGGGAATGGATTAGCTGGAAACTCACTATGCATTAATTGATTGTTTTGCTAAGAAGGTGACCTTTCATATTCCTGGACAACCTGAATTTTCTTTTGAGAGGATTTCTGGCGATACTCCTATTCAATATATTTAAGTAATAAAGGCTCAATCCTTACTCAAGAAAGGTTGTGGGGGATATTTGGCTTATATTGTGAGAGATGATAAGGAAGTGAAGTTGGAAGATAGTCCTATAGTAAGAGATTTTCCCGATGTATTTCTTGAAGAATTACATGGACTACCACCAAAAAAGGGAAGTTGAAATCACCAATGAGTTAGTGTCATGGACAAATCCTATCTCAAAAGCACCTTACCAAATGGCTCCTTTGGAGCTCAAGGAGCTAAAAACACAATTGCAAGAAATGATTGATAGAGGCTTCATTAGACCTAGTGTATCATGTTAGGGAGCCCTAGTGGTAATTGTTAAGAAGAAGGATGAGACTATAAGGTTATGTATTGATTACAGAGAGTTAAATAAGGTGACAATTAAGAACAAATATCCATTGCCCAGGATTGATGACCTGTTTGATTAGTTACAAGAGTCTTGTGTTTTCTCTAAGATAGACCTTAGGTTAGGGTATTATCAGCTTAAGGTGAAGGATGAAGATGTGTTAAAGATTGTTTTTCGTACTAGATATGGGCATTATGAGTTTTTAATGATGCCATTTGGTTTTACTAATGCCCCCGTAGCTTTTATGGATTTAATGAATAGGGTTTTTAAACTTTATCTAGATCAATTTGTCGTGGTTTTCATAGATGACATTCTAATGTATTCAAAGAATAAAGAAAAACATGAGAAGCACTTACATGTTATTCTTCAAACCCTAAGGGAGCACCAACTTTTTGCTAAGCTTAATAAATGTGAGTTCTGGCTTGATCAAATTTCTTTTCTTGGCCATGTAGTTTCCAAAGATGGAATTTCAATAGACTCAAGCAAAGTAGAAGCAATGTTGAGTTGGAAGAGTCCTACTATAGTGTCAGAGATTATAAGCTTTTTAGGTATGGCTCGATATTATATACGCTTCATTGAAGGGTTTTCCAAAATTTCCCTACCACTTACTAGACCCATACAAAAGAATGTCAAGTTTGTGTGGAGCAAGGAGTGTTAGAGTAGTTTTGAGGAATTGAAGAAGAAGTTGGTATCAGCTCCAATGTTGACTATTCCGTCTGGTTCGAGAAGATTTGTCGTTTATAGTGATAAATCACATCAATGTTTGGGTTGTGTGCTCATGCAACATGGGAAAGTGGTGGCATATGCCTCTAGGAAATTGAAATCATATGAGAAAAATTACCCCACGCATGACTTAGAGCTGACAGCAATGGTTTTTGCCCTTAAGATTTGGAGACATTACTTGTATAGTGAGACATGTGAAATTTATACAAACCACAAAAATTTGAAATATTATTCTCCTAAAAGGAGTTAAATATGAGACAGAGAAGATGGATTGAACTCCTTAAAGACTATGATTGTAGAATTTTATATCATCCTAGTAAGGCAAATGTAGCTAATGATGCCTTTAGCAGAAAGTCATATGGATATGTGTCAACTTTGAGATCAAAGCAGACTCAGTTGTTTTATGATTTAAAAGCCCTACAAGCTCAATTTCAAGTTTTGGAACCTAGATTTTTGTTGGTTGATTTTACTATGCAACCAGACTTAATTTGGAGAATTAAATCTTCACAAAATGATGATCCAAAGTTAGTAGCCATCATGGATAAGGTGAGAAAGGGGGTCAATTCTGATTTTGGTGTTGATGGACGATGATACTTTGAAGTTCAAGGATAGACTGTGTATTCCTCACGTTGAGAGATTGAGGAGAGAACTCTTAGAAGAATTCCATAACTCTATATTTATAGTTCATCCTGGAGGAATGAAGATGTATAGTGATATGAAACAATTGTATTGGTGGCCTGGATTCAAACGTGATATTGTAGAGTTTATAGCACAATGTTTAGTTTGCCACCAAGTGAAAGTTGAACATCTATAAAACCCAGGAAAAATGCAATTTTTCTAAAAAATGGTTAAACGGTAATTTATCGTTATAGCACAGGTTGAAAACATGAAATTTTCTAGATCTCGGATGACGAAACGGACTTCACCATTGGAATCATCTCACAAAATCTAGCTACCCAGTCGAATTTTGTTGGATTATGAGACAGTAGAAATTTCACGTATTTCGAGGCACAAGTGTCAAATGACACATGGAGTGGTGCCACATGGTAAGACCATGTGGATGCCACATGGCCCCTTATGAGGAGTGCACATGGCATGAGAGCCATGTGGTGTGGCATTTGCCACCTAGTGCATAGGTCCATGTAACACATGGCACATGGCAAATGGATCATATAAAGGACACATGTCAAGTGAGAGGGATAGGAAAGTGAGAGGGAGTTTCCTCTTTTTGGATCAAACCAAGGAGAATAAATTCGATGGAGGAGAAAAGGAGAAATGAGAAAAGAAAGGAAGAAAAAAAAAAGGAGAGGAAAACAAAAGGGATGAGAGAAAAAATCAATTCGTGTGAAATGAATGAAAAAAGGAAAAGAGAGAAAGAGAAAATGAGAGAGCCAGTCGTGTACTCTCCAATTTCGGTGTTCCGATGGTCTGAAGTCGATAGGCCAAGAATTAAAGTTGATCTACTCAACGAGAGTTATGAGTAGATGCAAAAAAATAAAAAAAAACAAACAAACAAAAAGAGGTAAGGTTTTCTCCTACACCGATTCCTCTTAATCTAAGGGTCAGAATGGTCAGCAGGTGGCTCAACCCCAACCACGGACTGAGTTTTCTGACATTGGGACTGCTTCTGATAATCTGGACCGTTTTGGTTGTCGGTATCTAGGCCATTTGGTCTTGGATGGTTGGAAAATGCATGTTGGATTTTGTTTTGAACTGTTTTTCGAGATAGTTTCAAGCCGAATTTGAGGACTACTTCATGACTGAATTTATAGTTGTTAATGATAGTCTTGAAAGTTATTTAAAAAAAAAATGGGTCTCGATCAATGAGACACAATAGTGTGGTATCGAGACGCACACCCACAAGATTTCTCGCGGCTGACGGCCACAACGCACTCGAGATTTGGGGTGTCACAACTTGCATCGTGAGCCTAGCATACGAATACCTAGTGGCTCGTGGGCGGAGTTTAAGACATGCGGCAAGGTAAAGTACAGCTTGGGTTATGAATGCCTAGGGCTCGATGTCTGATATCAGCGTCATAACTTGGTATCAAAGTGCTTGTAGCTTCCCCCATGTCGGGGTACTCTAATACCACTAAATTGTCACGTCTCATATACCAACTAATCTTGTAGTGGCTCTGATACCACTAACTTGTCATTTTTTTTTTTTTTTACTTCTAACTTGTGACGCTCCCAACACAGGGTGCTCTGATATTACTTAACTTGTAACTATCATTTACTTTTTATCATACCATTAACTTGTTCATTCATGTACTGTTAAACATTTAACTTGGAATATATTCTATAGCAAATAGACATAAAATATGTTCAAACTCCATAAACGGGAGTGTCTAACATATACAAATTTCATATCACATAAAAGCAAAAAGATATACAAAAAATGTAATTAAAAGGTCTTCGTGACACCTAGTAGTGTGTTAGCCTTGGTTGCTGATGGATCGTCTGCTTCTAGTTCCCGCTTCCTATACCTACACCTGATGAAACACTCATGCTAAGCTTATAGCTTAGCCGAAATAATACATGCACGACCTCTTAATAAGTGGTCATTATATACTAACCGCATATCACTTTAACATTTATATACTCTTACATATGATTGTTCATATCATACTTATTCATCTTATCATGTTTCATTTCATATCATATTTCCCATTATATTTTTCTTTCTTTGTGGTTTAATACGACTGTATACGTGATTATTACATAGTAGTTAAGCATGCTTTCTCATATCATAATCACGCCATTTGTATAATTTGCTATTTATTTTATGTTTCATGCTTGCAAATACCTTAGAAGTGGATACGAACTATAAGGACCCGAAGGTGCTAAGCAATCATTATACAAGGCCATGGAACTATGGGCACCCTGGCAGGTTGCGATCATTGTACGAGACAATGATCATCTATAAGGGCCCAAAGGCCGTTATCATCAGACGGCATAAACGACCATCTATACAACCCGCTTGGCGCTGTTATCATTGTACGAGACAATGACCATCTAAAAGGGCCTGAAGGCGCTGTAATGACCCAAACGGGGCTAACTGATCAGTAATGCTGCAGACTTGTTTCCCTAATAGGCATATCTATCTATCCCTATACTAGGTTCTAAGTGTGCATAACTGCTTTATTTTATTTATTTACAATATATATTCTTATATCCTCGAACAACTATTGTTATCCTGCAGAATCATACTTATATTTTCATCATTTCTGCATGCATCTTTATTCTTGTATTATTTAGACATTTATACGTTTTTCTATATGCCTTCGTTACACATTTATCTTTTCATAAATAACACTACATTTAAACACATTAAAAAATAAGGGCAAGAATATTTTTCATATAACGTTTATACTTGTATGAACCCTTTCATTCACTTATTAGGATCCTCATTAATCCAATGGACGATTATTAGACTTAACGAAAGAGAGCAACAAAAACAAAGCTTACAAGTACGCCTAGGCATAACGCCTAGGCGGAGAGGTTCGCCTAGGCGGAGTATTGCTACACCTAGAAGGACCAGAAAATGCCAAAAACTTTATCTCGGGTCCCCCTAGGCGAAGTAGCCTCCGCCTAGGCGTGGACTGCTATGCCTAGGCGTAAGGGTGTCAGGCAGAACAGAACTGGCCAATTTTGGCCATTTTCACCTGAATTCTTTTAACCAAAACACACCATTTTCGAAACAAAACCATAAATCTAACTTAAATCAACTAAAAACACTTCTAAACATCAATTCCATACCATTCCATACACTTTTTCCTTACTAATAATCCATACATAATAAAACATATGTAGATTCCATACAAAGTTCCATACTTTGGCTTCTTCTTCTTCTCTTCTCTTCTTCTTCTTCTTCTTCTTCTCTTCTTCTCTTCTTCTCTTCTCTTCTCTTCTCTTCTCTTCTCTTCCGGTTTGCCCCTATCCTAAAGCTATTAATGAGATATTTTGCCTTTCATTAATAAGGCCATGTTTTGCCTTATACAATTTTGGATTACTTTTTGGGTTTTTGCTATTGGGTCCTTTATTTTGCTATTATTTGCAATTGAACTTATTCAAATCCCTACTTCAACATACAAACTTTTAATCTTATGACCTTTGGGTCCAAAATTGGTAAATTACTAATTTACCCTTAACTCTTGTATAAATTCCAGATATTTACTTATTTTATTTTTAGCATTATTTTATTCCAGGAAAATATACATCTACTTTTATTATACCCAAAACATGTTATAAAACCGCATATAATTTAGGTATTACGCATTTATCAGGCATTCTCGTGAATCGTCAGGCAATGATTGTGTTACATAATGTGTGTTACATATTGTGTGGATTATATGCATGATAGGTTGTATATAGAAAACGACGAATACTAAGGTTAGAGAACATAACCTTAGGGGTGCAGAAATAAATAAGCATGATAGTCTGGGAACTGATATTTACTAATGTTTGGCATTATGCACCACTAATGAAATAAGGGAAAAAAATCTCATCTTGCTAATTGACATCTGTAGATGGCAAGTCGAGGACGGGAACATAGAGGTCGTCCACGGGGCAATAGTCAACCACCACCTGTTTTTTACCAACAGGCCTTTATAGAGGCTATGGGCGCTGTAGTTATCATCATTGCACAAGCTAGTGCAACTAGGGGTCAGGGAGGGTTGAGTAACCTCCAAAGGTTTAAAGCACATCATCCCCCAACATTCATAGGATGAGGGGATCCGATGGTGGCTAATCATTGGTTTCGACAGATTGAGAAGATATTGGAGGCTATAGAGATCACCTCCGATGCGGTAAAGATAAGATTAGTTGTGTTCCAAATGGCAGAATAACTCCCAAGCATGGTGGGATCGATCAAGACTTCCATGAATCTAAAGGCAAATGACATGGGAGAATTTCAGAGCCCTCTCATGGGCAAGTTTTTCCTAGCATCCGTCAGGACATGCCAAGGCCCGGAGTTTCTAGAGTCGAGACCTAAGAAAGTCGCAGATATAAGCCTCCCTAGGAACTAGGCGAGTGTGGATCCGATAAGCCTAGACTGGTGGAGTTAGAGATCTCCCGATCCTACTCACTGTCGACCTAAGGATCATGGACATATCGGAGTTTGATGTCATCCTCGGGATGGACTGGTTGACAGCACACCGAGTCGTCATTGATTGTGATCGTAGGAGAGTTATTGCATACACACAAGACGGTGTTTATGTTGTGTTTCAAGGAGATAAGCACAGTACTTTACCCCAGACCGTGTACAACTCTAGGTGGCACGGACAGTTGATGGATTGGCTAGCAAGCCTTACCCTGGAGGACAAAGTGAGATAGGGTTTGAGTCTACATCGGGTAGTTTGCGAATTCGGGGATGTCTTTCTGGATAAGCTACCGGAATTACCCCCGTAGAGGGATGTAGACTTTATCATCGAGTTACACTCTAGTACATCGCCCATTTCTATGACTCTGCATAGGATGGCGTCGGTTGAGTTGCAGGAACTCAAGGTTCAGATACATTAATTATTAGACAAGGGTTTCATTAGACCAAGCACTTCACCTTGGGGCACTCTAGTTCTGTTTGCTAAGAAAAATGACAAGACCCTTCGACTATGCATTGACTACCACTAACAAGGTTAACTGGCAATCGGTATCCTTTAATGAGGATTGATGATTTATTTGATCGCTTGAGAAGGGCGCGGTCTAGCCTCCAAGATAGGATCTCCGTGACCTAAGTATCATCGGTTGAGAGTTGGTGGAGGTTGATAACCCTAAGACAACGCTCATTGCGCAAAGACGGCATTTTCGAGTTCATAAATCGATGCTCTTCGTGATTAACGACGTGCTGCCAGCGATCTGGCGGATTTCATGCATAGGGTGTTCCAAATTTCTATATAGATCAGGTTTTGGTAGTCTTCTACGACGACATCTCGATCTACTCTAAGACAAAGCAAATTACGGAGGATCATCTGGAGGGATAGTTCCTCCAAGCTCCTCAAAGAATACCGCCTATACGCCAAGTTCAATAAGCTGGAGTTTCGGGCCATCGAGGTGAAATTCTTGTGGACATGTAGTGTCACTTCTGGGGTGTATCAGCTGGACCCTAGTGCGGGGAGAGAGGTAGTTATGAGTTAGGAGAAACCAAAGTCAATCTTCGAGATACGCAGTTTCTTGGGATCGGTAAGGTACTACTGGAGATTTATTGAGGATTTCTCCCAACTAGTTGCACCTATGACGAGATTTACTCGGAAAGAGGTCAAGTTTGAGTGGAATGACCAGTGTGAGAAGGCATTCCAGGAATTGAAAAGGAGGCTTGGGCCGCCTCATCCCGATAGTCCCGAAAAGAGGGCGATGTACATAAGAACAACGCGATGCTTTCATGACGTATCGATGTGTTTCGATGTAGTTCCAGAGGGTAACTTATGGTTCTAGGCAACTAAAGAACCACAAGCTAAATTACCCCACACATGACATGGAGTTGGCAGCTATAGTCTTTGCCTTGAAGATCTAATGCCACTGTCTATATGGTGAACAGTTCAAAGTATTCTCAGACTACAAAAGTCTGAAGTATATTTTTTACACAGCGGGACCTCAACATGAGGCGAGTATCTGGAGGATTATGACTTCATTTTTCTAGTAAGGCAAATGTGGTGGCTGATGCATTCACTGGCGTCACGGAGTACGAAGCAGCGTAGCTTCGGGAATGGTAGATGCTCGGTTGTGGGACATGACTACAAAGCATGCTTATCGTGCTCAGTGGTGTTTCGGGAGTTTAGTGGCTATGCCTTCCCTAATGAGCAAAGTGATTAAGTCTCAAGGACAGAACGTAGAGATATCGTCCATCAGGGACCGAGTACAGTCAGGTACAGGTGATGAAGGTTGGGTCATTCACATTAATGATAGTCTTCTTGTGATAGGGATGGGTCAGGGTTCCCAATGACAAATCTAAGAGGAGATTCGTGGAGTTCCATTGCTCTCATTTTCAGAAGGCATCCGTGGCACTAAGATGTACCGAGATCTTCGTCGTCAATATTACTGAAGTGATGAAGAAACATGTGGTGGACTTTAATCGACGATGTCTCACGTGTTAGCAGGTAAAGGTTGAGCATCAGAGGCCAGCAAGGTTACTCCATCCTCTGGAAGTAGCCGAGTGGAAGTGGGAACATATCACGATGAATTTTGTGACTCACTTGCCACGAACATCGCGGAAGCATGATGCGGTGTGGGTGATAGTGGAACGGCTCACCAAGTTAGCACATTTTTTGGTTGTGCGAATGACCTTCACACTGGAGGAATTCTACAGGTTATACATACGAGAGATCGTCCGGTTACATGGAGTGCTAATCTCTATCGTATCATACCAAGATCCCAGGTTTACGGCTCACTTTTGGAAGAGCAGAGAGCCATGGGAACACAATTGATGATGAGCACTATTTTTCATCCACAGACAGACGGCCAGTCGGAGATGACCATACAGGTTTTGGAGGACATGCTGCAGGCATGCATCTTAGATCTCAAGGGTTGCTAGGAAGAGCATTTACCCTTGGTAGAGTTCTCCTATAACAACAATTATCAAGCGAGCATACAGATGGCACCCTATGAGGCTTTATATGGGAGGCCATGCCGATCTCCGATTTATTGGACGGAGGTGGGAGAGAAATCCACCACAGGTTTGGATTTGACTGTAGACACCTCGAAAAGGCGGATTTGATATTTAAAACGCCTTCTCACGACTGTGAACGCAGGCAGTTACGCCGATGCACTGATGACCTTAGTGGTCTGGAGGCAGTGATCATGTCTTCTCGGGCGCGATGCCTGGGAGATGAGTGTCTCGCAAGCGGAGGACCATCACGAGGTATATCAGCCCTTCGAGATACCCGAGAGGGTGGATACTGGCCGCTTATCTATCGGCTTTAATTCCAGTCATCTCGTGTCTATAAGGTATTCCATGTCTCCATGTCTCGGAATACACCTGATCCAACTCATGTAAAGTGGATCGGGCGTTTATTATTTATACGTATTTGGGACCTCGAGGAGTGGACCAAGTATGCATCGCTGGAGAAAATGGTATCAGTTTTATGACGTTAAGACTGTATACAGTGGAAGGTTGGCAACACTAAAGAGTGGAAGAGTAAATATGGGGAACGCGAGGACACGATGCGTGCCACTGACATCTTTCTTATTTAAGGATTATGTGACGTTTGTTTACCATTTGGTACTTAAATGACTCACAGATATGCATGAGATTGTAAGGATATGTAATTTCGGGACAGAATTTTTTTAAGGGGAGAATGTAAACAGAGAAAAATGCAATTTTTACGAAAAAAAAATCGCGAAGCGAATTTTTCGTTGTATTATAGGTTGAAAACCTGAAATTTTTTAAATCTCAGATAACGAAACAGACTTCACCGTTGGAATCGTCTCGTGAAATCTAACTACCCAGTTGAATTTCGTTGGATTCCTAGACAGTCGGAATTTCACATATTTCGAGACACGAGTGTCAGATGACACATGGAGTGGTGCCACATGGTAGGCCAGTGGTTGTACTATATTTATATGAGGAGTGCACATGGCATGAGGCCATGTGGTGTGGCATTTTCCACCTGGTGCATGTGTCCATGTGAGCGCGCAGCGCATCAACGAATGGATCATATAAAGGACACATGTCATGTGAGAGGAATAGGAAAGTGAGAGGAAGTTTCCTCTTTTTGGATCAAACCAAGGAGAATAAATTCGATGGAGGAGAAAAGGAGAAAAGTGAAAAGAAAGGAAGAAAAAAAAAAGAAAGGAGAGGAAAACAAAAGGGATGAGAGAAAAAAAATCAGTTCGTGGGAAATGAAGGAAAAAAGGAAAAGAAAGAAGAGGGAAAATGAGATAGTCGACCGTGCACTCTCCGATTTCTAGTGTTTTGACAGTCGAAAGTCGATAGGCCGAGAATTAAAGTTAGTCTACTCGACGAGAGCTACGAGTAGGTGCAAAAAAAAAAAAAAACAAAAACAAAAAGAGGTAGGGTTTTCTCCAACACTGGTTCCTCTTAATCTAAGGGTCGTAAATGGCCGTATGGTTCAGTCTTAACCATGGAACTGAGTTTTCATACATTGAGAGTGTTTTTCAGACAGTTCAAGATTGGGTTTTGAAGGTCAATATCCAGGCAGGTTTTGGTTTCGGGACGGTTGGAAAATGCATGCTGGATTTTGTTGTGAACTGTTTTTCGGGACAGTTTTCAGGCCAAGTTTGAGGACTACTTCATTGCTAAATTTATAGTCATTAATGAAAGTCTTGAAAGTTGTTAAAAAAAAAAATGGATCTCGGTCAATGAGACACGATAGTGTGGATTTGAGATGCAATACTCACAGGTATTCCGCGGGTTTACGGGTTGTCAACGGGACCCTCGAAATTTGGGGCGTCACAACATCAACGACCTAGGGGAAAACTGCAACCCCTTTTGTATTCTTGAATGGAAGTGGGAGAATATTACTATGGATTTTGTTTCAGGGTTGCCTAAATTCATGGGAGGTAATGATGCAGTGTGGGTGATTGTTGATAGATTGACAAAGTCAGCTCACCTCTTATCAATCCAAACTACCTTTACATTGGATAAATTAGCCTCCTTGTATGTTAAAGAGATTGATAAACTACATGGAGTACCTGTTTCCATTGTTTCATATAGGGACACTCGTTTTACTTTCAAGTTTTGGAAGAGCCTACAAAATGCTATTGGTACCCAACTAAACTTTAGCACTACGTTTCACCCACAAACAGATGGTCAGTCAAAAAGAGTAATTCAGATTTTGGAGAATATGTTGCGAGCATGTATATTGGATTTTGGAGGCAGTTGGAAAATCATATGCCCTTGGTGGAATTTCCTTATAATAACTTTCAAGTAGAGTATTGGGATGGCACCATGGGCTCTTTAAACTTGAAATGTAGATCCCCAATTTGTTGGGATGACATGGGTAAGAGGAAACTTTTGGGTCTGGATTTGGTTCAAGTAACTATAGAAAAGATTCAGCTCATACAAGAAAGGTTGAAAACAACACAAAGTCGACAAAAAAAAAAAGCTATGCAGGAAACAAGAGGCGAGAATTGGAATTTCAAGTGGGTGATCATGTCTTCCTAAAGGTGTCTCCAATGAAAAAATGTAAAGAAATTTGGAAAGAAAGGAAAGCTCTGTCTCAGGCATGTGGGACCATTTGAAGTGCTTGAGAAGGTTGGTGCCTTAGCATACAGAGTGACATTGCCCTCAAAGTTGGGAAAAATCCATAATGTGTTTCATGTATTATTACTAAGGAAATATGTTTATGATGCATCTCATCAGGTGAATGAGAATTTGGCTTATAAGAAATATCCTATTCAGTTGTTGATATTATGGACAAGATCCTTCGTAGAGCAATTGTTAAACTAGTAATAGTCAAATGGAGTAATCATAAAGAACGAGAAGCAATATGAGAGTTAGAAAGCGAGTTAAAGGAGAAATACCCGAACCTGTTTTATAACCAAGGTATATCAAGTTTAGAAAACTAAACTTCTTTTAAGGAGGGGAAAATGCAACCCCTAAATTAAAACAAAAAACAAAAAAACAAAAACAAAATTTCCAAAATAAGAAGGGTTAAAATCAAATTTTCAAAGTTAGAAGGAGCTTTTAACAAAAAAATAGAAATGTTTTGCTAAAAAGAAACAACAAAAGTTTCCTACACAATCCTAACCTTCTTCATTTTTCTCTCAAGAAGATGATAAGTAAGGTAGGGTTTCAAAATGGGGATTTCAAGTTTGAAGAAACATCCACCCCAAGTAAGTATTTCTTTTTCCCTCTCTAGTTTGAAGCATGTGATGTGTTTAGGAGTGAAGAAAATCTTTAAGAGAAGAAAGGTAAGTGAAAAGGTTTTGTACTGTTTTAGGAGATTTATGTTATCTCCTTATGCAACCGTTGGATTGCTTTAGAATTTGAATATGTTTGAGATAAGAGAATGAATAATGCAGCTTTGAGGAGTGGTATCATTCAAGACTTTTGAGTTGCTTTGAGGTAAGGAAGATAAATGAAACTTTTCCTATAAAACAAAATATTTTGTTATTATATGTACTTATGAGTTTTGATAATTTGTATTTGTTTAAATTATATGCATAGATCAAATACAAGTTTTGTTTGGAAAATGGATTTGAAAATGTTCATGGAAGGGATTGAAAGTTATGAAGATATATTTTTGTATTTTTATGAATTTGGAAACATGAAGGGAATATTTGACTTTAGTTTTTATGGCCCTTGTCAATGGATATAAACTTGACAAATATGGCCACTGTCAATGGGTATAAACTTGACAAATACGGCACATGTCAATGGTTATAAACTTGACAAATACAGCCCTTGTCAATGGGTATAAACTTGTCAAATATGGTCCCGGTCAATGGGTATAAACTTGACAAATCCAGCCATAGTCAATGGGTTATAGTAGTTGAAAAAATTGTCATTGTTAACGAGTTAGAATAGTTGACATTTTATTTGAAATAAAGATGTTTTGAGAAACAAGAGTGTAAGTATTTTAGAACGGCCATTGTCAAGAATAGTTAACATTTTATTTGAAACAAATCTTTTGAGAACCATGAGTATATGCGTTTTAAAATATTTGTGAATTTAATTATGATATGGAATTGTTTAAGAAACAGGAAATATGATAAATATCAGTTCGAAATATATTTATATATATTATTTATTTGTACTCAAGGATTTTATAAGATTTGTGAGGAAAAGAAAAATATGTTATATCTCCAATTTTGTGAATTTAAAATATTTTATCCATGAAAATGTATTAACATTCCTTATTGGGCTTTTAGCTCACGCCTTATTGTTGATCATTTTCAGGTGTCTTAAACCTTGACAAAGAGTGATTTTGGGGTAGGCAAGAATGGAAGCTGAGAATTATTTTTGAGTTGGTATTTGTTAAAAAGACTTAAGCGTGTTGGACTACTTTAATGCTTTGGGAATTAATATTTGCAAACTTTCATTTGAATGATTTTATGTTGCTAGAATGTTACATTTTAAGATTATTAGTTTTGAAATTTTTATCATTTTGGAAGACGTTGGTTAAATGACATTTTGTTATAATTTAGAAGGTTTTATGCCTTTTGGAGATTTTGATTTTATGAAATTAGTTTAATTATTCTTGTGAGCATATTCGGGACAAACAAGATTCATAAACATAAGTTTTGAAAGTGCGGTTTAAAGGTGGGATTTTAGAGCCCTATATGTGAATAAACAATAATGCCCTTAGTTCGGAGTTGGGGTGTTACAATAACTTAATTCAAAGATGAGTTAGAATTAACCAGATTCATTATGGATGGATTTGTATAAAAGGACAAGCTCATCAGTTCGAGTCCATAATATAATCAAATGGTGAGAATACTCCAGACCCAGCATGCAATATATATTTAAATTCCCACTACCTTTGAAATGGTTTTTCCGGGACTTGCAAAGGATATTCTGTTATTGTTTGATGGTTTTTTCAAAGAACCTGGATCTACATGGGAAAAGTATAAAAAAAAATTTGGCTTTATGTACTAAAATACCTTTTTAGCTAGGCTTCTATAAGGCTCGAGAAAAGGGGGGACTTTATGCTCCCATTTCAGTGAAAAACGATAGATTTATCATGAGCCAAAAATTGGTTTTACTCCATAAACCTTGGTATACAACATATTCTTCGGTTAATACTTGTTGTCTCTCTCAATCTTGCCATGAAAGTGTGATTTTCTATTTAATATTTTAAATATTACCTAGAATTCTTATCACCAGACCAAACATTTGAAACCAAAGACAACTAGTCTAAGACACAATGAGTTCTTTAATTAACAATTTCATCAACGTCCGATTTGTACATATTGCAGCTCCATGGACCCTTCTTGATTCTGTCTTTATTTGTTTAAACAAATCACCATTTGCCATGACTTAGCAGTTCTTCTCCCTCTCTGTTGAAGAAAGGTGTGAAGGCAAACACAATTTGACGCCACGAATTGTAAATTCTCTCAATATCGCCCTAAGCAATCTATGGTTCATAGAATATATTTCGAAACCTTGTTTTTTCCATTCATGAACAAGGACATGAAAAGTACATCAATAATTGTTATTGCAATACTAGGGTCTATGCTGAGTATGACCCAATCCACGTTCGGAACACTTTCAAAGGAAGCATGTAAATGCCTTAATTGACTCGTTAAATTGACTTGGTGTTGAGGGGAAGACTTGGGATTTCAAAGAAAAACAAAATACTAGCAAGAGACAAGAAGAAACTTCTGAATGAAGAATTAATAAAGTATACTCCATTTGTTTTTGAAGTCTGAATGCTTAAATTGACTGATATATTGATTATAGGTAACAGAAAATGAGATATTCAATCATATAATCTCGTTTAGAGGTTAGTCTATATACTTTAATCAAGTTATTATATGGTATATATATCTTATTGTATGTGAGTATATTTTTAACTGATGGAATGGGAATAGTTTCAGTCTGATTGATTTAGGGTTATTTAATTCTTGAGTTTATATGTTACATGGAACTAATTAAAGAACCTTAACTCCTGAAATAAGAATGTTGGAAAAGCCATAATTTGTTATGAAATCTTCGGATCATGACATGGATGTTCAAGCATACATGTCTAAGTTAAGATAAAAACAAGAAAGAATGGTTTCAGTTATTTACCTGATAATCATAAAAAGCTTTTTCCATCTGTCTGAACCCAACACCAAAAGGCTCTATATATATATTATATCCTTATAACCAAGTTTATCTTCAATAAGAACAGACGATTATAGAAATATTTTACAGAGATGCACATGAAAGACCCTGGAAGAACTTGTTATACTTATGCACTGATCAGTTTACAGATGATAGATGTATTGTAATATTCCTTGAAACTTGGAAGCATATTTTGTTCAGAAACTGATTCAAACACAGCCTTAGATTGGCCCTACATAGACCCATAAGAACAATATTCTAAAGAGAAATGTATGTTGGCAAGAAGGTTACTACCAGAAACAAAATATACCACGTTGGCATTAGAAACAGCACTAACCATATTTCTATTCAACTAGGGTTCTTCATCTCTGACTCGCGAGATCGTGAATATCTTGCCATGAGAATTTGCTGCAATATAAGATGCACGCTAGGACCCCCAACTTTACAAACAAACCGCAAAATTAGCAGAAAGTCGGGCCTTTTCATCCAAGCTCTTTCTCTACTCCACTGATTTCTTGTGTAACTTTCATACTTCCAACCTGGATATAAAGTGATGAGGGTTTCTTCTTGTCCATCTGTAAGCTCATCCTTCCTTCTCAAGCTTGAATAGAAGCCTGAGGCAATCAATCAATCAATCTCAGGTATTGAGGCAATGGAGCAAGCGCGGTATTGGACGTGGAATAAAGGGAAAGGCGGTTGGAAATCTCATTTCGATGCATCATGGGAAGAAGAAGCTTTTGCCAAGGATGCATCCCAGCCTTATGGTGCTTTTACATGGCCTCCAAGATCTTATTCTTGCAGTTTCTGCAGAAGAGAATTTAGGACAGCTCAAGCCTTGGGGGGTCACATGAATGTCCACAGGCGGGATAGGGCAAGGCTTAAGCTGCCTTCTAGTCCCCATGATGAGATATCTTGTAAATTCATGGGTGATGAAGACCCAGATGATCAAATTTCCACCTTGGTGTGCAATCCTAACCCTAATTCAGCTGATAGAGTTGTTGCATCACAGCTCTCGCCTTCTTGGGTTTCAGCGCCATCCATTCAAGAGAGCTGTGAAGAGCTGTCCATGATTTCTTCAACAGTTCAAGAACATCATGAAGGTAACTTTTCCTACTTTCCTCAATCTTGGTCTAATTCTGTTCCCACTAGGGTTTTCAGCATGTCTGATTCCAAGACAAGAGACGAAAAGTACTTAATGAAAAAGAGAAAATCAAGAGTCCAGGATGAGGGCTATTCCAGCAAATCTGATCTATCCATGAGCTTGAATTTGGTTATTGGTCCTGACAAGGAGCAGGCAGTTGGCTGCAAGAGACGAAGAACTGATCAAACACCGCTACCTTTCTTCCTTCAAGGAAGTTCTGCTACTAGGCATGATTTCCATTCACAAATCACTGCACTTAGCCTGGACAGTGCAGATGACTTAGATCTTGAGCTCAGGCTTGGTGACCCACCAAAGGTGAAATAGACTAGTTACTATGAGTTTTCCCTGAAAGAAAACAAGCACTGTACTATTTTCTTCTCCTGTTTTCTTTGTTAAATATCTTCAACCTTATGGCTGATACAAAGCCTCTTATAAACCATGATCTCTTGGAATTTCCCAAAATTTCCCCATCAAAAGTGTGCAAATTATTAAAAATAGGAAACCACAATTGCTTGTTTGATCTCTTCTTGAACTATAGGATATTTTTCATGGTACTATTAATATGTCCGAAGCTTGTCGATCTTTGTTCATACAAAGGTCATCCTGATGATGCTCCCCAATTAGAGGGCTTCTACTAATTTTGCAAATAGCAATTTCTATACCGCCTTATGGGAGAGAGAGATCCTGCAAGAGCTCCGAAATGTTTCTTTAATGCTTATCTAGACTATTAATCTTTGCATGAGCATTCTTACTAGTATAAATCAGCAACTCCTATTTATAGAAAGTCATCCAATCCTAATTATCATAGCTTAATATCAGATGTAATGTTTTGAATCTCATGTATCTCAATTAAAACTACCTTTTTACTTCCAGAACCGATGATCAAGTTGGAAGAACAAGCAGCACATCTGTTGTTGCATTTCCCTTTTATTAAGTGAGCCATTCGAAAGAGAAAAGGAGAAAAGAACAACCAATTAAGAATATTGTATGCATTATATGTGCAATGAGAAATGAGAAATAACAGGAGAAGCATATGTTAGAAGAAATGGAGTTTCTCAACCTGAATAACCCCAATTTGTTTTTCCTCCATAACGACAACAGTACTGCCTTATGTATTACGACATGTCACCTTATTATTATCATTAGGCCGACGATTTCAACGATAAAATTTAGTCAATTACCAAGGAGCTTCACCCATTAATGGAGTAAGAAAATGTAGAGGAGTCTATGTCCATTGAAATTATACAAGAATAAGTAATGTAGAAGTTGATGATTCCACAAAACAAGCCGACGGATATATTCACGGAGCATAAACCATGTTGAGTTCCTTTGTCCATATAATATCTGGAATTAATTCAATCAGTTGCTGGCTATACAAACCCCACAACATACAAGAACATCACAGATGGACTTTAAATATAACCCAACATGGATTCCCTTTTAATTCTTGGTATTATTATCTTAATCAATAATGATCGACACTTTGAAGTCATATGCTTGTGTTCTCTACTAATATTAGTTTCTCTGGAAAACATCCAAAGAAGGCCACCAACTCTGGTGAATTATTCCTACAAGTATTACTATAAAAACCATATTTAATACGAGAAGAGAATATTGTTGCATCAGCACTCTCAGGCGCTATCCCCGCTTCCTTTGTCCCTTCTTTAGTTCGTATTAAGCAGTCACAAGGCCAATTATATAAACCCTTGAAGCCAAGCCAAATCAAAATATATATCTTATGTACAGCTTTTGAAACCCAAGAAAGAGACACAAGGAACCTAACCCTAGTTATGCTTTTAGCCCAAATATTGTTTGATTCAAAATTCCAGAGCTTGAATTAGTGCTGGATATAAGGCATTTAGCATTATATTTTAGATATTATTGTGCCCCACAAATATTTAATTAACTTGTAATGTAGCGAGGAAGTTGAAGTGGGTACTCAACATACTGGGTCTGATTTTCAAATTGTGTGAGTGAAGTCCTTTTAGTTATGACCATCATATCAATTAGTTGATTCTCTAATCATAATTCAGAATATTACATGCATTATAAAATTGAAAAGAGAAAATTGTTTCAAAAATACGGCATTAAATAATCCCAAAAATACAGCATTAAATAATATCATTACAAGAGACCTGCTGTTCCCAAGAGGTGACTATTAAGAAGAGGAAGTTTGATTTCACTGTCTAACAAGGTATGAAAGCCGAATATGTGTCGGCATAAAATAATCTCAATATGTCAGATACGTATGTGAACGCTCTGACATGGGTAGCTATCCAGTTTACATGAACTAGCTAACTTTGGTCTTGATAAATCCAATCCCTACAACAATTCAAAATGAAGAGATCGTATTTTAATTTTGAAATTTTGACCTAGCATGGCTGTATTTTGATATCCTTCGTGTTCGAATCAACTACTTCTAGTTATCAACTGATCTCTCTCCGGGGTTGATTAGTTTGAAAATTTTGAGATCAATTAACTCTTTACATTGGATGGGCATGAACCTTCTCATCTATGTAGAAATGTTATAGCCATTTTTGCTATTTAAAGTGATTTGTTCCATAGTAGAAAGTAGGAACAATTAAATGCATGACTACTTTGGCAACATGAATTCCTATGAAATATTTGGTTAAAAAACCTCAAATAATCCAAATTTGTAAATCAAACATTTCCCATGTTTTTTCTTGAAGAATAACTCATTTTGGATTAAAATAAAATATCATTTGTCATTTTATGTATTTACATGTATCTTATAAAATAAATGTTTATTTTTACAAAAAAAAAATAATGAGGGTATTTTTCTCAAAATAATGTCAAATTTTGATTAAGAGTTACATTTCCAAAATTCACTTTTCAAAAGGTCTTTTAATTAAATCATCGTACATTGTTAAAGAAAAAAAATGAATAAGCAACAAGAGAAAAGAGAAAATAACTTCGAGTAAATTCACTCTAGAAACCTAAATAGGGAAATGAGATCTTAAATAGGAAAAAACCTGATTGCCCTATCAGAGAAAATAATCACCACGCCCTAGATGCCACACCATATCTCAAAATACCACAAACCCTAAACATACATCATAGTGTATAAGCTTTCTAAAACTAAAGACTCATGCCCCCAATAAAATTATTAGCCTGGGTAAGGGGATCAAACCTATCAACCTAATCTCTTCATTAAAATACATAAAATAAAATAAAAGAAAGAAAGAAAATAAATCTTGATATCACACCACAACTTTTTAAGTCAAATCTCAGGTCACACGACTCTAATGATGTCGATCCCTTTTCATGAACATGGTCAATGCGATGCATCTTCCATTTCTACAAATTTAATTCCCTTCAAATGTCAAATGACTCAAATGTTGTATCCTAAAAATTGAAGTGTGTGGACTCGCTGCCATTAGCACTTGCTAATTATACTTTTGAGTCATAAATTAAGCCTACCCAATTGTACTTCTCCTTGCTTGAAACCCTAAAGTAGGTTGAAACAAAGCAGTTGATCCCAAGCCCCATTTTGAGATTTGCAAATTCTGTCACTAAATTAATTTATCAGACGTTAGGCTGGATATATTTTACTACTTTGAGTGGAAGACTACGGTGCATGGCCGAATGCTTCACACGGGAAACCATATATTTAATAGAAAATGAATGGTAATGTGTTGTGCACATATACTAGTAGCTCACAAATGACTGGATAAAATTTCTATAATTCTGTGGGGCTTCCACGTGGCAGAATCATAAGAGCTCAAAAGCTGCAATCTAGCATATCATGGAGCTTTTGCATTGCCAGCTTTGATGCAGTTGTTGCCCTTTGCCATTTCCCTTAACATGACCAAAACACCCTTCCATTGACTCACCTTCTTATCAAATTTTCAAGACCACTTTGGTCATTAAGAATTATTTAAATGTATAATCCCTAGAGATTACAGGCCATTTGCCCAGAAATTAAGAAAGCAGGCCTTGTAGAGTTGTATATATTTTCAAGATCAGTATTAGAAGAGTCACCGCCAACCCAGTAGTTGACCATCTCTCTATGTTTCTGTCATGGAGACTGATCATCATCAAAAAACCCTAGAAACTTCTAATTCAGAGCAGGTGGTCAGCACATCAGATGATGATCATCACCATGTTTTAAGCCCAGCAAGGTCGTATGAGTGTACTTTTTGCAAGAGGGGTTTCTCCACTGCACAAGCACTAGGTGGCCATATGAATATACACAGAAAAGACAAAGCCAAGCTCAAGAAAGCTACTTCCGATGAAGCTGATCAACACCCCTACTACTCTTTGGACATCTCCAAGCAGCCGGCATCCTTGTTTTCTCCGATTGCTCCAAACACTAAAGACCTAGCACAACCTTTATTGTACAGTACTGAAGAAAGATGCAAAATTCCGTGGCCTAATTGGTTTGTTTCTACAGAAGAATATACCACTACCAGGGCTGAAACCCTTGTTGGGGAACCCCAGAAACTATCCTTTTTGAGGGATCATATGAGGAGCATTCAAGATATCGGTACTGATAACGGAGAAAAGGGTTTGTCATCCGGCCATGGATCATCAGGTGCTGAGTTAGATCTTGAGCTCCGGCTGGGGCAGGAGCCACATGGACCATCAAAGGCAACGGGTACCAAAAAGTTCTTCTAAAATTTGGATTGATTATGTGTATCTATTGTGTGTAAAACAGTAGGAAGTTTGTTACTTGGATCGATTCTGGTTGGTTATGATTTGTGAAGTCTTGTTACTTGCAATTTTAATTGGACTCTTATAAATTAAGGAAACTACTTCTTAAATCCTAACCAAACAGTGTCTTGATTTGTTCAATGGATCATTTGCATGCATTATTTCCCTTTCTTTTACTGATGTTGTTCTGTGAAATTTAAATGATTTATATTGTGGTATTCTTTTTGAAGTTTTTCGTTGATATTGTTTAAGAAGATCAACAATCTTTAAAAATTTGTGCAGAGCTTTCTTTTTTCCTTTTTCTTTTTTCTTCATCCTTCGCCTGAATCATAATGCCCATGGCACTAGCTAAGTGATAGCATAAAACTTTAGAAAAATAGATGGGTTAAGGAAATCATGAAGGCCTGCTGACAAATTAGGGTTCATAATATAGTTGCCTGTGCAAAAATTGAGAACTCTCTCAACAGGAACAAGGTACCTGTATATATACTTCAAGTGGTAAACCTCAAGGTGTAGACACGAGTGAGATACTTGGAGTTGAAATCATGAAGGCCTGCTGACAAATTAGGGTTCATAATATAGTTGCCTGTGCAAAAATTGAGAACTCTCTCAACAGGAACAAGGTACCTGTATATATACTTCAAGTGGTAAACCTCTGAGGTGTAGACACGAGTGAGATCTTGGAGTTGTTTGGATTCGCATTTTTGTATTTTTGTTACGAAGCAGGAGTCTGAAAACCTGAGGAATACGTTTGGTTTCTTGTTTTTTTTTTTTTTTGTTCTAAAAAAATATAGAGAACACATAAAACATTAAGACCCGTTTGGTTCATGTTTTTTAAAAGCGTTTATTTTTAATACTTGATAGAGCGAGGAAATAAGGAGGAAACGTGTTTGGTTGGGTTTTTTCTAAAAATACGAGGAGAATACGTAAAGTAATTTAGAATTCAGATAATTAGAACAGTTTTTAAAGAATACAAAAATTGTATTCACTATAGTTTTAAAAACTGTCATCAAGAAATAGTTTTCTAAAACAGTAAACAAATAGGGCTTTGGTTTCTCTCCACTATTAGCTTGTTGTATCTCCTTTTGCAGGACTGAGAGTGTAAGCATTGTCTTCTTCATTATGCCCTCAAGTTGGGAAGTGGTACTTTATGGAGAGAGATTATCATATACATACATGAATGCATGCATGGTTCGTAGTTCGCACAGCATCATAAGAAGAAAGAAAAATAAACTTCAGTCGTGTGATCTAAATGTGCTTACTGATCATCTCTCTCTTCATATGTTAATTTTCTTGAATTGCTAGTTCTAATTACTTCATTACTTTGCCTTCTTGGGTAATATTGCTGCTGCTGTCTTATGTCAAAGAAACCCGGCTTCTTCATCTTCTTTCATTTGACAGTACATTCAACCCACTATTTCATCTTTCATGCAAGCCCTAAATTTGACCTCCGAAACATTCATTTTTGCCATCCGCACTATGTCACAGCATTCTCTTCTATTTCCAGTCTGAAAAAGAAAAATTAGTTTCTCCCTCAGTTAATAGTCAATAGAAATAATTATAAAAATCAAATAAGATTGCCCTATAACAAAATGAGATGCCCTCGTTGATTAAAAGCTTAGTAAGAAAGAATATATATATATATATATATATATATATGCAACGTTTTAGTGAATAAAACTAAAGGAAGAAAATGTGATATCACTAAAGTGTTTAACTACTGTTTTCCAAAACACTTATCTGTTTTAAGAATAAAAAAATTGAAAAACACCTTGGATAAAAATTATTCTTTTAATACTTTCTCAAAAATAAAAATGAAGTGCTTTTATAGAATGTCTTTTAGTTGGTTTTATATACATAAGAATAAGTTATTAACTAGAGGTTAAGGGTATGTTTGTTACAATTTTTTAAAACTATTTTTTGTTTGAAAAAACAATGAGAAGAAGGAAAACAAGGAGAACAAGTTTTGGTTCCCATTTTTTTTATTAAGAAAAACACGAAAAATACAAAAACAATAATTTTCAGATAACAAGAATACTAAAATAGTGTTTTCAAAAACTATTCTCAGAAACAGTTTTCAAAAAACATAAACGGCTGCTTGAAACAATTTAAATGGTATAGAGAAAAAAAAAGGGAATAATATGCTCACCCCATGGAGTCTCGTCAATGGAGAGAAAACACGCACGTTTGAGATGTGATCAGCAGAGTGATTTCCACTTGAAGAACAAGCAGGTAACAAGCGTGGAAATTTCCGAACATAAGTTGAAACAATCTGTTTCCCTTTAATTTTCTCAGCGGATTCGAGGAAGAAAACATGGGGAGCCTCGCATGGATTTTTGGAGGGAAACCTGGTGTTGAACATGTAAGGCGGCATCCTTATCCTCTTCCATGGAACAAATGTTTGGAGTGGTCTCTCTAGAACGCTTGGAGGGTATATACTCTCATAAATCTGGATAGAGTAGCCCCATGATATGGAGAAAGACCAGTTGTACGGTTTGTGATAGCAGATGGTCTGTTGCAATAGTCTAGATTGATCCAATTTTGCAGCTTCCATAAGGCGGACGACCGATTCGTTCCGGTTCATGGAGGGGAAGAGAGGGTCTGTGACATCGAGGTGGTGGAGGGAAAGGAAAGGAGACTCTGGGTGAGCTGATAAAAGACCTAATAGGTCACCATGTAGATCAATCTGCAACAATTATTATCGGTATGTTACAAATGATATCATAAGAGCATCTCCATCCAATTTAGGGATGACAACGGGTCGGGTTTTCAGGTTTCCGGCTCCGTCCCCATCCTATCCCTAATGATACGGATATGGAATTAGTATAAACGGGTTTTTATGGGTTTGGGATTTGTGTAATCGGATTTAGACGGGACATGCTTTATTTGTTCCACCCTGTATCAATTACATATTAAAATTATTTTTCATTTTAATATATAATAATAATACTTTTTTAAAATAAAATAAAATTATAAAAAACATAATATCTTATCTATTTATAATATTATATTCGTTTTAATATAATAAAAATAAATAAATGAAAATAATAGTAAAATGTGGTAGGTATGGGAATTTCTCATTCTCGTCGTACTTATCCCATTTAAAATTTTAAGCACGACGGGTTTGGGAAACGATTTAAATTAATAGGACAGGTTTGAGATAGGATTGCCCTGTTGTTATCATCTGTACCAATCATTCTTTATTTTCAATCTCTATATCATATTTTAAGCAAAATATATCCTCTAAACATTTTCTATTTACATCTCCAATGTCAATAGTGACTCTCCATATATGAAGATTCACTAATCACATCTTTTTGTTTGGAGATATGAATAATAAGAAATTTTTATTTGGAGATGTGAATAATAAGAAAGACAACAAATATCCTGTCAATGGTTAATAATTACCTGATGGAACCCCTTTTCTTGAGTAAGGGAGACTCCTAAATCAGCAACACATGACTGCAAAATATGGTCACTTCCATACAATGTCGGATATCTCTTTATACATACATCTAAATTCCTGGCTAAGGCCTCAGCTAGAGGGCAACTCAAAGCATACCCGGCTCCCCCAAACGCCATTTCAAATGAGTGATCGATATTAGAAGTAACACATTCTGAATTCATCCCGATATAGAAGTACTTCCTATGATCATACCTTGCCAAGACCTCCACCAGATTATCGATGAAAAGCACTGTATCGTCATCGGCCATGACATACCACCTCACTCCTTTGTTCTCCTCCCTGTATGTCTCTGCAATCACCCTTACCATTCTTATTGCATGTGGCATCCTATGCTTGTTATATGGTTGGTATCTAGAGATGTTTTCAGAAACTCGAAAAGGGGGGAAAGATGAAGGCCATGGGAGGAAATTTGTGGGAGTTCTTTCTAAGAAAAGATACCCCCTGGTTATATTTGGCCGCCACCATGCGTCTATGTATATTCTTTTAGTTCTCCATGTATTGACAGAAGCTGCTATTCCAAAAACAAGGTCGCTAAGATTAGTAGGAGAATCAGTGGTGATCATAGGATGTGAACCCCATTTGTGTGTCAAGTTGGTAAAGAAATTGGAGGACTGGCAGCAGGGATGGTTAGACAACAATATGTAGAACACATACAGGATTAGTCCGGAAATGGCCAGAGATTTGCATAGTTTGCCTACCAAATTGTCCCGAAAAAATGTAGCCTCTTGACCAATGTTAATGAACTTAGCAGCGATTCGAGATGAAATTCTCTTGAAGAACAATTGTGCAGATTGGAACCAAGGATAGGAGAACGAAAGCATCTTGAAATGAAGCACAAAGCATTCTCCCCTAGGGAATTTTCTCCCACTTAGAAAATACTTAAAAGCTTTATAAAAAGTGGATTTGTGTGATGTTTACATGCAATCAAGTGGATTGCATTTTACATGCCATTGAGATAGGCTTTAACGGATGTAACTTCATTTGCATTAACCTTTAAATGAAGTTCTAAGTTTGCTCTTTTTCATGGGCAAGGCCACGAACACTCAACTTATCATGCTGAGATATGCCTGCCTATTCTTGTGAAGAAACGGAGGGCAATCAATGTGCTTGTGGGAGTTGATCACATGGGGCTTGCCTTATGTTCTCCAACCATATCAAGGTCTAAAAAATCTTGCCAATTTTATTCAGTTGTGTTTAAAAAATTAAGGAACCTTACATGTAATTTTGGCCCTTGGAAAAGAACCCCTTAAAGCAAGGGTCCAAGAAGTAGTTTTTTTAATTCCAATATTAAATATGATGAGTCCATAAAACAACTTCAAAATTTTCAATCAATTCGGATAATACTAATAATAATGATAATAATTTAGAGTATATTTGATAATGATGTTTGTAAACCATTCTTAATTTTTTACTACTTGAAATTTTTTAGACCGAACAAGGAGGCCGACCTGTACATGCTGGGAAATGTCTTGTGTCTGGGAGATGGTGAAAGCTCTGCTCTCTCTGTATCTTCCATGAACAATACAGACACTAATTGCTTAAAATGGAAAGAACATATATACGAAGACTCAGCTCTGTGGAAATTCAAGGTCTGCAGAACTAATTCAAAAGAATACCACCCAAATTCATCGGAGAGGAACTATGAAGAACACAACACAGAAAAGGAAATAATGTTTCCTTTTCTTTTTTCTTTCTTTCTTTTTTTTCTCATTTTCGTGGGAGTGTGGGTTTATTTAATCAAGGGATCATGGTGTTTGACTAGGTAAGGAACACAGAATTGGGTGGAATTGCTTAAAAGTTAATACATCCGCCCTGCAAGATGGGAATTTCATGATCCAGATATGTCACAATCAACTCCATTAGCTGGGTGAGATGGAGATTTCACCCAGAAAGTTGGAGGAGATATGATCTTCATAGGAAAAGAATAATAGTTTGAAAGCCTTAAAGCTTGTACATAATACTTGCTGATACTCATAATAAAACTGCACTTGAACAATGGCACTAAAAATCTTAAACCACATCTGCACTAAACCGAATGATGGGGGAGGGAGAAGATGATCTCTCAGTCATCGTCGATGTAAATGGTTTCTTGTTTAAACAGGCCTCCAAACACCTTCCTCACTTCAACCTTTGATTCAGGTTGTTTACCTTTAGGCTTAGGCGCCTCCTTGGGTTTGGAAGCTGAGAGTCTTGGAAATGTGGGCAATTTGACAACTGCTTTCTTCGGCTGGAGGGACCGGGCCTTCGCCTGTCCCCTGACAGTCGCAATCTGCACTTTAGGTTTCTCAGTCGGCTTTTGAACTGCAGTGGTAAGCTGGGAGCTGAATTTTTCCCAGGAAAGCCCAGCGCTGAGGTCTTTGGCTTTACTAAAGAGGCCCTCCATAGAAGCCCCTGCAGCCTCGGCCTTCTCTTTGGCCCCTTCAGCAATGGTTTCTTGGTCAGAAAGCTTTTTCACCTCTTGCTCAAGCTTCTTTGTAGCCTCCGCTCCTTCCCGAGCTTTCTCAGTGGCTTTAAGTGCTTCTTCCTCTGCTTTTGCCTTTGCCTGTGCTTCTGCATAGGCTTCCCTCCTCCCATCCTTAGGAATCGCGCTGTCATATACAATAACAACATAATTTTAAGATTTCAACCCACCACTCAACTTTTAGGCTACATTTGGAATCTAGAAAATGCTTGAAAAAGAAAAAAAAAATTACTAAAAAAAATTATTTTTCCATGTTTAGTTTTACTGTGAAAAATATAATCAAAATTTTATATATTTTAAAATTTCTTAGTCCTTATATATAATAAAGGAAAACAAATAAAATAAGTTTGACTAAACATATAGAATTAATTCATTAAGTCTAAGGTGGTGTTTGTTTTTTCTTATCTTGAATATAAACTTGAGAACATCTTTGAATAGTCTTAATAGCGTTAAGTATTAAGTTGTTGTTTTTTAACTAGGTAGTAAGTAGGGATAATAGTGGGCGCGGATTATTTTGGGTTCCCGTCCTGCCTCGCTCTTAATGACACAGGTTTAATTTTATTTTAATCGGGTTTTTAATGGGTTTAAGTTTATTTTCTCAAATCCGAGACTGGTTCATGTATTGTTACTCTCTATAAAACCCGAGAAAATTAGAAATTTTCAAAAATGGCAAAATGTTAATAAAAATAATAAATTGTCATAAGGGTTCAGGGAAGCCTATAAAATTCTATAGATGCAGGATGTGAGAATGGGTACTTGTAGTTAAATTCGTCGCAGAAATCTAGTGACAGAAAAGTTTCGTCAGATTAAGGACAATGAAGAACTAGTGATTACTACGGGTGATAAGTTGGGGTGACTCACAGGGACGAGATTTTCTGAAAATCTCGAAAGTCAGGAAATGACTTGGGCTAAGTTAATTTAAAATAAAATGGCGAAAAGAAATCTCGGTGTTTAGTAGGACTCGAATGAATGATATGAGCCATGTATTGAAAATAATAATAAAATTATATTTAAAAAATAAATTTTTATTTTTTAATTTTTAATTTAATATAAGTAATAGTATTACTATAATTTTTTTAATATATAATATATAAAAATTCATAATATTTTATTTTTATGAAAAATATTATTTTAATATAATAAAAATAAAAAAGTAAATATAAAAAATTAAGGTAAAAATAAAAACTATAAAAATAAAATAAACGGGGGTGAGTTTGAGATTTTAAGTCTCATGCCGCCATAATTTAATTTTTTAAATGAGGTGGTTGAGGGTGAAGAAATAAGCAGTAGGGTCGGTATGGGGCCTTGAGTCCAGCCCTCGTTGTAAATGCAGTAGTGTATATTCTTGGGCTCTTTTCTTTGTTGAGAGGCGTGATTGAGTTTTCACTTTATTTTTGTGGAAATGACACTACAAATAGAAAAGCCCAAAATATTCAATTTTTATTCGAAGCTTTTTAAAATTTGATGTGATCATGAAAATTTAAAAAATAAACGAACTTTAATCTTGAAATTATTCGACCCCCGGCGTTAAGTCAACAAGTAACTGGCTAAGTCTATTAACTCATTTTCTTTCAAATTTTCTTTCTTTTCATTTTTCCTCTCCATTTTCTTTTTTTAGTACTTTTCATGTTCCAAACAGGGCGTTTGGGACTCAGATAGTTCTAAGAAAGAAAATTAGAAAATTATTTTAAGTATTTTGTTTCGTGTAAAAATATAAAAAATCAAATATAATCAAAATTTTTACGTATTTTTTTAAATCTCTTAGAGAGGTTGTTTGTTTTTTGGTACATCTTTGAAAGTTATTTAGCTTTTCGTTAAAATTTTTAAATCTTGTATTCTTTATTCTTTGAAATTTTTAAAAGTTTTGAATTGAAAAAGTGAAAATGTTGGGCACTACGATGAAAAGTCATTCATTAAAACAGAAAAGCTTGTCATTCGATAAGAAAATGGTGCGATACACCGCTATTAGAGACTGGCGGGAGGGTTTGGGGCGAGGCTGTAGACGTGGCCACGTTTATTTTTGATTACCAGCATGCAGTTTAAAATTAAACTAGGGTGGGGTGGAAATGGGAAAATTACCAGCTAGCGTTCATTTATTTTTGTTTTTTATTTTTATTTTTTATTTTTTTATATTTGCTTTTTTTATTATATTAAAATTAATATATTTCGTAAAAATAAAAATATTATAAATTTTTATTAATTATTTTATTAAAAACATTACAGTGTATATTATTTATATTAAATTATAAAAATAAAATAATAAAAATTTATTTTTATATAATCGGGCGGATAAGAGTGCCAATCATAAGCAGCTAGAACCAGTCTTAGATTTGAGAAAATAAAACGAAGCCGCTCTGCCAAATTCTGATTAAGCGAGAAACTCGTCACATTTAAAAGCGAGGCGAGGCGGGACCAGAAATGTGTAATAAGTTGTCATCCTCTATTCTCCTGTGTTAAAAAGCAAACAGTAATACTTAATATTATTAAGACTATTCAAAAGATTAAAACTTAAAAAGTTCATTTCTGTGACAAGAAAAACAAACACCACTCTTAGCCTTATATAATGTAAAAACAAAATAAACTAATTCAATAAACATATGATTTAATTTTAATCTAATTAAAACATATTTTTTATTTTTCTCTAAAAAAAATTTCCTTCTATTTTTCCTCTCTAAGCTCGATTTGGAACCCGAAAAGTACTAAAAGAAAATAGAGAGGAAAATAATTAATGGTAATCAAGGATTGGAATTGAATTACCTGAAAAGCTCTGCAACAGGCTTTGATGGGGCTTCTGGAACAGTAAAAACTTTCACAACCTGAATGTTACAAAACAACCCAATCATTGTTAGTTGCTATAAATAATAGCAGTAGTGATTAATCTTACAAATAAAAACCATATTCAATTTTGCTGAAAATAAGTTTGGTTAAAACAAAAGTTAGTTTCCTTTGGTTCACCTTATTTTCTGCGACGGCGGTGTTGGAGAAAACGTTCGCCACCAGCGAAGCTATCTGGTACGTGGCCACCTAATTAATTCCCAATTCATATTAAGAACCAGGAATTAATAAAATTAACGGTATAATGTATGATATAATAAGATAAAATTAAAGAAAAAAGAAATTATCGGCATACATTACATTACATTACTTTGTAGTCGTTTGAGATGACGCTTCCTTCAGCTGACACCACGACGTTGTACGAACTCTCCGGCGAGAAGTCCTCCGTCAGGTTGGTTTTTATGAGGGTGTAGCTGAGGTTAGTTTCCACCACCTTCTGCAAAAACTCCGGCACCGTCAAGGGCTGAGAGCCGGAAAAGAGGTTGTTGAAGAAAGTCGTGATGCCGTCAAGCACATTGTATGTGGACGACAGGAAAGGACTCCCGTCGTAGATTATTGCCACGTGGCCGACGCCGGCTAGATCAGCTGCTTGGATCACTTGCAAGGCGTCCGATGTGGTGACCTCTGATGTCGGACCGTTCTCTCCTGGACCTATCGTCACTACCACTTTGCTGGCGTTACCTATGGCCTTTGCTATTGATTCTGCATCTTGGAAGCTCGACTCCACCGCATTCAGTCGCTTTGATTCCTCCTTCGATATGATCTGCTAGTCTTTTCTATCTTATATAATGATTATAAAAAGCAATGTGTAAATTGGCAAACAATTAAACAATTGTTTAAGAATTAGACCTTGTATTTGGCAGCAAGAAGAGCCAACTCCTGGGCTGCCGCCAGTTCAGGCACACCGGCTCTCACACTGAAGCCTTCACGAAGCAGCGCTTGGGCAATGCGAATGCCGGCCTGCCCAGTCGCTCCGGCAACAAATACCGTGCCGGGGTCGTTTCTTCTGCCGAATGACAACCCCGAGGAGGGCTTGGTCACGACAGGGATCAGAGACGAGACATCTGATACCTTACCAAAGTTGAAGGAGAAGGGTGTTGAATTGTTTGACTCGTTCTCCTGCCTTTCGGATGCACCATCAGACTGCTTGCCGAAGCGGAAGGCAGCGAGGGGTCCAGCCCTCTTGGGGTGAAGTCGAAACGAGGGGCTTTTGAGGGTGAGCCTCGGGTGGGGAGGGGTGGTGAGGAGGAATGAATTGGAGGTGAGGGTAGGAGCCATGGATGGATGAATGAGTAGATCAAGATATAAAAATGGAGGATTAGGATTATACAGTACAACCAAGTCTCAGAGAGATTCCGTTGCTGTTGTTTGGAGGGGAAGAGGAAGACTTCATGCCGGCAATTGAATATCTAATATTGAATATTATCTGAATGGAGTGATAAAGAGGAGGCTAGCAAATGAGAACGATCCACGTAAGCACAGTTTATCCACATGTAAGAAAATGGAAAATTAGAGGCCAGACGTTTTCATTTGGGCTTTCCTGAAATAGTTGGTTCCCACCTAAAAATATCCAGAGAAAACTTGTGACCGAGCTTCCTGGATCGGTCTATCAAAGCTTGGTCCACCAGGTACTCGTCACTGAACCCCACCTCATTAATTAGCCTCCCCATCTACTCAAACCAACAATTGATTTTGTAAATGGCTAGTGATATTTGATAAATGATCAGATGTTCGATACATTATTAGATTGATTGGCTGCCACGTTGTACTCAAACTTGAAGCCATCGTAGCTTTTGATTATTCAACCTTCCTTTTTTTAATGTATTTAGAGCGGCATTTACACATCTTTCACACCCGGAAACATTCAATGTGACCAATGCTGTAGTTTCCTGAATTTCTTCAGGGGGAAAAGAACCTGGAAAATTTAGCATTGCCCCGAGGATAGCAAAAGCTCACAACAAAGAGCAACACATTTAAAGATGGATGACCCAGCAATTAAAAAAAAAAAAAACACACGAAAACGAGAGAAAGAAAATACCCAATATAGACCACATCCTCCCCATAACAACCCAAAATTCTGTTTTCCCCCATATTGCGACTACATGAATTTTTTTCTTAATAAGTAGATAGGTATAAACTGATTAAGGCGCCAAGAACAGCAACCAGGGCATATAGAAGGCATACAATATGTTCCACCTTGATGAAATGAACTGTTAAGGAAAACCAGAGACGAGAATGGAACAAAAAAATAGGATATTCTGCAAATCATTGGGAGTTCCTACAAACGTAACTCATGATAAAACATTTTTCCCCAGTTCTCCCATTTATATCATCAAACCTGTGATATACAAATGCAGTAACAAAAACCAAAGTATTTAAGGGCGCAATATGGGACATGGACTATCAGAAATATGATTCGTATCTCCAGTATTACGCTACTAACATGAGGGACAAGTGCAAATAAATATGCACCTCTTTTAAGAGGGGGATTGGTATTTTTGCTTCTTTTGTATAGGCATGGGGGTCTTGCTGTATACCTCCTGCGTACTCTTTTTGGGGTTGTCTTGGTCAGCCCTCTTAATGATTTCCTTTTGCTTATCAAATAAATAAATAAATAAATATGCACCTCTTTTGACAACAATAAATCCCCACAACCTTTCTATCATTCTTGCCCTAGGCAAAATAGGGCATAGTTCTTTTTTCTTTTTTTTTTTGATAAGTAAACTGAACAATATATTGACAAAACTGTAGTTTATTTATCAAAAATAGGGGCTTGGTCCAGTTTTACCAATATATTGTTCAGTTTACTTATCAAAAAAAAAAAAACCTATGCACTATTTTGCATAGGGCAAGAATGATAGAAAAAGGCAAAAGAGCAAATACTAACCCACCCTATAAAAACAGAGGCTAAGAGTACTAGAGAATGCACATTAGCAAGTTTACAATAGAGTACTCTCCCTCATAAATAAGGCCTGCCCAAGAAGTGAGTGAGGTAATGAAAAAATTTTCAACCTATCTGAAGAAAAATTATCATTATCAAATACCAACCCCTATTTCATTCATTCCAGATTGCCCAGAATAAGGTAGAGAGTGCCGCCTTCCACAGATTTTTTGCTTTCTTCCTAATAGGAAAGGTTGTCCAACCCACCATCGAGTCTTTAACCCGAAAAAGGCATACCCAATCCATTCCTCAAAATAGGGCATAGTTATGCACCATTATATCTAGGCACCCTACCCTGGTTTCCAAGATCACTGGTCATGCTTCTTCTTTTTTTGGCAACCCCATAAGCAGTTATAGAAGCAGAGCAAGAAAAAAATAGGTGTGAGGAGCAACAATACACCAGTAGAAAATTTAAATATTCAAACCCTAAATTAATGAGTTTGGCAGAAAAAAAAACACACCTTTTTGACATGACGGGAATTACACTGGGTTGGGGAAATAATGTATTTAAGAGTTAAAACCCACGAACAGGATTCAATTGAGTCAAATGCCTGACGAGTGATGATGCTCTAGGAGGTAAAAATTCTAAACCCCTGAGACAAAACCCAAAACCCATACACAATCAATGCTACCCCGAAGCTATAATTTCTGCCCCTTAAAATGAAAAAACAAGGTCAAAGAAAGGGAGGATACTAATGAAACAAATAACTAACAACCACATTTCCCATATCTCGAAAAGGAGAAAAGGCTTTCTAAAACCCTAAGAAACCCAAAGTGAATAAGCTATCAATAAAATAAAGTTCAACAAACTACAACATTGTCGAAGTAAATCTTTATAGAAGCAATACATACATGATGCCACCATCTGAACAGACTTAACAGCTGGATCAACATCAGGACAGGATGAGTTGCAAGCCTAGAGCACCTCGGAGAATTTTAGAAAACAAAATCCCAGGAGCAACTCTCAAGCTGCCAAGCATGCCATAGGTTAATCCAAAATACAGTCAAATAGGAGTTTACATCCAAAGAGGATTAACCTATAGACAGGGTCACTGTTCTGAAAGAACCCATTAAAGAATAAAAACACTTCACCTGGTTTGACGTTCAAAATGTTGAACTGCACAAGATCTGCTCAACCAAGTCATGTAGTGTGGGTAATATTTTCATCTACCAATTAACCAGAAAGCCGGCTTAGTATCAATCTCATACTACCAAGATCTTTATCTCTAATTCTGCCCTCAGAGGCAATTAATTAGATCAGTCAACCCAACAGACCTGATCACTTTCTAAGTGCAAGAATACTCTAAACTCACATTGAGCAACAGATAAGAGCTGATAACAGAATTTTCAAAATGTAATTGCAAATATTTGACCAGGAAAAAAAGAACCAACAAAAGAAGCAACAGTCAAGGCAATGAGACACCTCATCCATTTCCAAAATATCCTAAAGCACAACAAAATCAAACTCCCAACAAGGGGAAGACAATTATTACCAGAACATCTAGCAGCAACGTAACTTCAGCATTAAGTTGTACTCAACAGAATAGCTCAGGAAGTCCTCATTTATCCAATTCAGCTGCCAGCAGTAAAGATAGACTACATTAAACAGCTATCAATATTTAAATACACTCTCAGTCAAAACAAAAATTCCTAGCAAACGTTAAAAGATACTGCAGAATGGGGATAAAAAACCATAAAACAACAACCAAATTTCCAAGCATTGACAAAATTTAGTGACCAATGCCCTTCTTAGCTCTAAGAGATTCAAGAGCCTTGTTCCGTAACTCAATCTCAAGCTTTTTCTGCTCAGACTCAGCTTCTTCAGATTCACTTGAATCAGGTTCCCTCCTTGAAGCATGTCCCCCTTCTGAAACAAAAGCATCACTTCGATTTTTGTCAAAATCTGAAGGTGGAGTGACAGTGTCCCTTGATTTCCCTTTCAGCTTCTCTGCACGTCGATCTTCCCTTCTGCGACGTCGTTCTTCGCGCTTTCTACGCCTCTCTTCTTTTCGCTGTCTTTTTTCCTCCTTTTTTCTTCTCTTAGCCTCTCTCCTCCCATCTATTTGAGAATCATAACTGTCCTCATCGGATGCCACTTCAAGCCTATCTGGCCTCTTGTGCTTTCTCCTTTCCTTACCTTCAGATCTGTGCTTATCACTTTCCTCAGACTCAGAATCAAAAGGACCACTCTGATTTTTCTGACCAACTTTTACTAAGGATTTTGGTAGAGCATCGGATTTGTGAACCCGGTCCTTGGGGTGAGAACTCTTCTTCTCATCAGCTTGGTAACCGTCTCCGAGGTATGATGTTTGTTGCCTCTCACCCAGTGAAGATTCTTTGTAAGGGGACTTCTGTTGATCAAGAACTTTACGATGGGAGACTCTTCCAGAAGCTTTCTCGCTGTAAAAAAAAATAAAATAAAATAGACTTACAGAATGGTCACATGTAATAGACAAGCACCAAGCAGAAGAAAATATATGATTGATTAGATGGAAAACCTTTTTATCTTTTGGCTTTCTTTTCTCAATTCCGTGTTGTTAGAATGGTCCCGAGTTTCATTAGCTCTACGACCAGCTAATCTTTCAGAAGAGTACTCTTCCTTGGCATGAACTTTCATAGGAGAATCTCTCTGCTTACCCACCAAGGATGGATGGGTGGACCTTTTCTCTAATGAATTGGATTTAGGATCCCCACCTTCCCTGTAAAAACAAATCAAGCCAAGCCTCAATTCAAAAATTAAACAAGCAAAAATAAATAGATAAACCAGAAATCATGGGGAAATGAACAGAGATAAATCCAATCCAACCTGGTATATTCTTCATCTTCTACACTAGTTTCTGGACTCTCATGACGAGGTTTCTGTTTCCTTGGTTTTGGTCTTGGTGGAGAACTGGGACGTTTCCTTGTTTGCCTCACAGGGCTCTCATATGGACTGGGAGACCTGAATGTGAGCAAAGACAATGTAAAGAACATAACATCGGAGATAAAAAAAAATGAAGGAAAACAATTTCATGTTAAAATATATCCTTGGTTACAGATAACAAGGCACAACTGAATACATACCTCCCATCTTCACTCGAACTGTTTTTCCTTATGCGTGCTGGAGACCCTGAAACACTTTGAGACTTCACAGGTGAAGCTAACAAAGATGGCACTTTACTACGAGAGTTGTTTTGGTCCTTTGAATCCCTCTGTGGCGACCTCATAGAAATTGAGGTCCGATGAGACAAAGAATCTGGCCGTCTGGGTGTCTCAACATCATGTTCAACTTTATCTCTGAGATGAATATAAGATGATTTCGCATGAGTACTGTAACATGGTTTTCTAATATAGTAATACTAAATACAAAACCAAACACTAAAAGCAAACTCATTGGAAGTTCAACATGGGCATGTTCGTGACAATATCTTCTGGAATCCACACCATTGGTGTGGATACCACAAACTGCACCTGAAGGACTATCAGCAGTTTGATTGTTCTAGTATGATCAAAACTCCTACAGATCTCAAAGGCATCATAGCAAACAAGGCACTTGTACTGAAACCCCAATAGCCCCTCACGCAATAAATCCAACCAAACTAACTAATCAATAGCTTTTTTTTTAATAGGTAAGTAATCAATAACATCAACAGAAATAAATATCAATGGTGACTTACCTGATTATTGCTCTAGGGGATTGCACAGGTGACCTCTGGCGCTTTGGTGATTTCCTTTGGACGGGTGAAGGAGACCTACGCCTAATAGGAGAGGATGAACTCCATCCATTTGATGAAGGTGATCCTCGTCGAAAAGGAGAAGGTGATCTCCCACGAGCAGGAATTGGAGACCTCCGTCTTACTGGCGATGGGGACTTGTGCCTTGGGGATGGAGATCTACGATGACGCCGTCTCACAGGAGAAGGTAACTTATAAGCTGGTGATCTACGTCGCTTTGGAGTTGGTGATCTGCGTCTCAGAGGGGGGGATCCACGCCTCACAGGTGATAGAGATCTACGCCGTAAAGGAGATGGAGATCTTCTTCGACCAGGAGAACGCGATCTGCGTCGCCCAGGAGAGCGTGATCTGCGTCGCCCAGGAGAGCGCGATCTGCGTCTCCCAGGAGAGCGCGATCTGCGTCGCCCAGGAGAGCGCGATCTGCGTCGCCCAGGAGAGCGCGATCTGCGACGCCCGGGAGAGCGCGATCTGCGACGCCCGGGAGAGCGCGATCTGCGCCATCCAAGTGGTGACCTGCGTGGAGATCTACGTCGCACTGGCGTTAGGGATCTACGTCGCCCTGGAGAACGCAATCTCCGCCGCATAGGAGAGGGTGATCTGCGACGCAAAACTGATGTGGATCTTTGCCTAGAATAAGATGATCTCCTCCTTGAAGGAGAGAGAGATCCTGGAGGCGAACGTCTTCGACGAGGTGTAAGTCTTTCCGGGGAATTATATACCCTTTCAGAAGAAAGAGACCGTCGCAGTGGTTGAGGAGATCCAGATATACTCCTTGACCTGTGCCTTTCACTGAAATGGGTATAATTTAGCTAGAATTTTAAAGAAAGCATATGAATGAATAAGTTCCAAAAAAGGATGATATGTCACACATTAATTTATTACATGCAAAGAATAGAAAGTACAAGAAAGGATTCACACAGTATAACCAAGTTAAAATGCATTCAATTAAATTTATCATTTTTTTCATAGGTAAAAATGAGAAACATACTCTAGATTGCTTCCTGAATTGGAGACTGATTTGCTGATTGATCTAGTAGGTGAGCCCCTGCAGAAGAGATAAACAAAAATATCCATTAAAGAAAGTCATGTTTCCAGTTGCAAACTCAAGCAACATGACTAAAAAAAGTAAGCAAATAATAATCGGGATAAATACCGAGGAGATGAAGGGGAATGACCAGCTGAACGCGGGGATCTAGAAACCCTGCACACGGTGGAATATCAGAAGTTTTCCTCCGCTTGGGATTATTCAGAAATGATTTTCTACACAAGTTCAATTGAAAGCCACTCTAATCAAAACATATTGCATACAATTTGAGAACTTATTGTACAAAATATTACAACGTTACACCAGCAATATCAACAAATAGAACAGGTAAATTAACAGCTAAAGGTAGAACTGCAAAGATTCTCCTTTTAAAAATTAAGATTCAAGGCCTGTTTAAAGCAGTTCTAACTTCTATGAAGTGCTTCTACTAAAGGCTTTGCATAGAGGAGATTGATATTCATCACGTAAAATTAAGTACATGGCCTGTATTCTTTGGTAGGACATCAGATAGGGCTTTAGCCATATTTATCCCGCTCTTCTGGAGTGCCCTTTCGTAATATATTTTGCTCTTTACCCATCAAAAAAAAATTATATTTATCTCACTCACTTAAAAAAAATGACAAAAGCAATAAGTTAATAACCGCATTCCAACAAGCTCTTATAATGGCCTTCATAATTTGGTGTGCCTTCGGATAGCAATTTAATGTATTTACCTCACTCATTTATCAAACAACAATAATAAGGAAAAGAAAAAACAAAACAAAAAAAAAACAATTGCTCCACAGCATTTTCATATTGAAACATTTCCCAGCCCTAACCTGTTCCGTCCTCTTCCATTCCTCTCTTCAGTTCCTTTGTCAGCTTTGAAGTGGGTATTGGAAGACATTGGCAGCGTATGCTTTGAGATTAGCTCCGATACAGAATTTGTGACCTTTGAGTTGTCAATCCAGCCGTCCTACAGTAGTTTGAGGTAAAGGACATGAACCCAAATAATTGCAGAAGCTAGCTGAATGCCATGAAAAACATAAACGGAAGTTAAAACCAAAAAACACAGCCCTAGAGCAGCCAACTCTGGCATGAAAAAAGTCAGTATTACCATCTTCTTCATTTTCTCCTGCTCGAGTTCTTTAATTTCCTTCTCTTTTTTCTTCTCAATTTCATTGGCAATTTTATCTGCCTCCGCCTGCCATCACCTCACCCATGATCAAAAATGCGCATGGAAGACATGAATACAAAGAACACATGCTCCTCTGTAATTGAAAAAAAAAATAACCAGTAATAACAGACCTTTTTCCTCCTAGTTTCCTCTTCTTTGGCATCCAAAAACTGTTGAGGGACACCACTAGCATTCTTCTGCCCACTGAGAAGAAGTGCCCAAAGCTCTTTCATAAACTTACCAGTATTTTTCTCCATAAACCCAGTCAGTGATATTTGAACCTCCTTCCCATTCACATCCTGCAACAAACGAAGCATAAAAATGACCACATTAGGTTTAGACACAAGAGAAGCTGCTGAAGATAAAAGCCTCTAGTCAGAAAATTTTACAGAATCTTGTCATGATAACCAACAAGCTAGAACCTTCTGTATAAAACTGAACTGATATGACAAATTACAAACAGAAAAAGGCCTCACATTGACAAACTTGAGACAGATTACAGCTTATAGGCAATCTCTTCTAACATTATATCATCACCACACAGTAAATTACCTTTCCATCAAGAAGCCCGTAAATGAAGTTGATAAGAACCTCGTCTTCAAATCCAAGGAGCTCAGTCACCCTGTTAGCAATCCAGGGCCTGATAACATCCATCTTCACTTTTGTCGTGTCCACCTGAAATTTTAAGCACATGATCACTGATACGTTAAACCAATAATTGCGTCATTTTCAAACATTGCATTGCCTTCTAATTCTCCAAACTTTCAGAAGAAAACATAAAACAAAAAACAAAACAAAAAAACCACATTCATATGCATCGTCAGACACCCAAACCAACACACACAACACACACACACACACACATATATATATAGATTGAAAAACCGAACCAGATGGTCCAATTCCGGAGCGAACTTCTGAGATTTCATCAACTTTGCTTGTTTGTTCGAAAACCGAGTGTCCTGATCAGCCGACGTGCCCTGCACATCACAGAGTTAAATCAGTAATTCATCATCTAAACGCGAAGATCTGAAGGCAACCCAGACCAGAAGATTCGGATCTAACAACAATCCGTAAAATAGGACAAATTACCCGGAAAAACCCTCCTGACATCTTTTAGGGTTTCAATAGAAACCCAGAAAGTTTATTTATTGAGAAGGAAGGAAGAACGATGGCTTTAAAGATAGAGTCAGAATTATGATTGTACGAATTTACGCCATGGATGCATCCAACAGAGAAAAAAAAAGGGGTTTTGGGCAACAGAAACGAAACCCTATCTCTCAAGAGTGTTAGAGCAGCTTCGGCCTGTTGGGAAAAAAGCTTCTGTACTCCTTAAATCCCAAGTCTCGTTAGGTATTCAGATATTAAATAATATATATATCATAAATTGAAAGCCCGCTGTGCACTTCTAGAATTAAACATTTTATCTAGAAAAACAATTAAAAAAATTTATAACAAGTGCAATCACGTTTTTAAAATTATTAAATTGTCAAAAAAATCAATTTAATTAGAAAATTATTATAATAAATAAAAAATTTATAACTATATATAAACATTTAAATTAATAAATTAGTATTTTATGATTATATATATATATATATATATATATATATATATATATATATATATATATATATATATATATATATATATATATTTAAACAAATTGGATAACTAAATATCATTCATGGTGTTATAAATTTACAAAACATAATTTTTGACTAAAATTTCAAGCCAATCAATATTAAAAAAGAAAAAAAACAAGAAAATATTGAGGTATAATTGAGTCGAGAACGATGTTGAATTATAAGGGTTTCAACTTGTAGACTTTGCACTTCTAATATAAACATTTTATCTAGAAAAACTATTTTAATAGTATTTGATAGCACGTAAGTATTGATTTATCCCAGTATACAGACTTGTCGGTTAAAGAACAATTTATTATATTATAATAAAATGTTTAATTATCAACAAAAATATATTCAATTTAATTAGAAAAATATTATTATAAGTAAACAAAATTATAAATATATATAAATTTGAAAAGTTTAGACATCCAAGGAAATAAATAATTTACTACATTATAACAAAATGTTTTGTTATAAAAAAAACATTCAATTTAATTAGAAAAATATTATTATAAGTAAACAAAATTATAACTATATATATAAATTTAAATTAATAAAATAATAATTTTTATGATTATAGAAAATTAAATATTTAAAAAATTTTAATAAGTAAACATCATGAAGTATTACAAAAGTAAAAAAACATAAATTTTGACCAAAATTTAAAGTCAATCAAATATTAAAAGTGTTTATGACTAAAAACACTTTTAAAAAGCACTTTGAAATGTATTATTAGATGCACTAAGAATTGCTCATTTGAAATGTGAGATACATTTCTTCTTTTCCATCTTAAGAGTATAATAAAAGTGGTTTTCATGTAAAATATTATAACAAGTTTACATTTTTTTTAAAGTTTAAAAAGAAAAATGTGATAAATTAACATACTTTAAAATCCTAAGTGGTATTTCAAAATCACATGTTTCTTATTGTTATTACATAATACAACTTGAAATGAAAATCAAGAGAAGAAGAGGAGGAAAATTACAAAGATACAGAAAAATAAAAGACAATATTAGGTCGAGTCTTGTATAAACAAACCCTTGAAGCAGATTCGTCTTCTTCCAAGGGTGCTCGAGTCTTCGACAGACATCTGCTTCCCAAAATTAAACGACCTTAGAATGACAACGACAGCACATTTACGATCACTTTGATGAACTAGACGTAATATTTGTAATTCTATCACACAATAAATCAAAGAGATAATTTGATAGAAAAAGTTTCTTCTGATTAGAGCTTGAAACTCTAATTAGATAGAATTCAGGCAAGAAACAACATTCAAAACTTGACTCTTCGTCCAACCATTCCAGAAGACGAAAGAAAAGATAATCAAATATCCTTAAATGGTATTTAAGGATTTAAATGCATAACCGATCTAGAATAAATAAAAACCAAAGCAATCGTTTACACGTTAATTTCATTCACACTAAAAAGGAAAAACTCCAACACTTATATCATTCAATAGAAGACACTATCTCAATTTATAAGATATCGTAATGTTTTTGTTAAGAACATATTTTGCCACCAACTTGCATTAAGAGTGACTTGATTCATAAGAATATACGATAATTTTATGGTCTCACCAGTGGATCAAAATTCCTTATTTGATTTTAGCCTCAGTTTAATATCCTTCTAATGTTGAAAGTTTATAGATTTATGAATCATGATAATCAATGATCATATGTTGTAGCTCATTGTAAGTCTTATTTAATGTGCATTACATACAGTGGTACCACAGGGAACTCGTTCTAACAACCAAACGTGTCATATTTCAATTAAAACATGGAAACTAAAGTCTTTACTAGATTGTATAGATCTTGTAAAATTGACTATGAATAACCTATATACTAATAAAAAAAAACTCATATTGTATTATTTGTGTGATTTATAATGCACTCAAGACATATATAACATATTGGCATCTAAGTCATAAGGAATTATACAACAACTTCAAAGGTTGTATTCATAGGTTAAAGCATATCGTTGGTACTAAATATGATAAATTATTTTGTAAAATCAAGAGTATTTATTGAGTCCAAAAAACAATTGATCAATAATCTAAAGACTAAATAAATATATAACAAAATAATAGTTTTATTGAAACAATGAAGCATATCAATTCATAATATGTAGAAAACATATATGACATAGATCCGGAATTGTTGGCTGTCATTTGTCTCCAAAATTTGCAAATTATGAGATAAAAAAAAAGTTATGATTGAAGATGGTTTTTTCCTTCTCCCTAAAGTGTGTTTTACAACCCTTTGAAGATTTTATGGCTCTATTTATTTATATATATATAGTGAACAAGGGAATAATTTGGCTTTGGTCCAATTAACTTACAAAAGCAAAGAACAATATAGAATCATGGACTCATAGCTAATTAATATTAAACCACTCAAAAAATGGCCCATAATTAGCATGTATCATTACGGGGACAAAAAGTCGAATCGGCGGCAATCGCGAAAAATGGTTTGGTGACATCGAAAGAAAAGCGGATGGAAGAATTAAATACGCGAAAAATCGGCGAATCGGCTTATCGGCGATTTTTAAGCCATCGAGCGCCATCGGTGGAAAAATCGTGAGTGGACGACCGCAGCGGCGGGAAGCGCGTTGACTGCGAAATCGCCGATTTTTCGCGAAATTTTAATTTATGTCGCGATTTATCGGCGATTTATCGACGTTTTGGCGAATCGAGCCACTTAGATTTGATCCTTGCTTTTGATCAGCCGGTCTGAGATTTGTTAGCGTTTTTAAAAATCCAACGGCTATATTTATGATCAAACGGTTGATTTTAAATCTAGAGCTTGATCTAACGGTCCAGAATGATTTATAACGGATATATGATGATCCAACGGTTGATTTTAAATCTAGAGCTTGATCTAACGGTCCAGAATGATTTATAAAGGATATATGATGATCCAACGGTCAGATTTGAACCAAAATCAAATCAACGGTTGAAATAATCCTAGCGGTTTTGACGTCCAACGGCTATTTTGACTCCAAAAAATTCTATAAATACCCTTAAAATCATACAATATCATTACAAACCCATCCATCCACATCTAACCTCCATTTTCACTCTCAAATATTTTTCTTTGTTCTTGCTACCCAAATTTTTTAGTCTTTGTAAATTAAGGTATGTTTCTTTGTTTTATTAATTTTGTTTTTTATTCATATTTTATTTAGTTTCATTTTGGTGTTGAAATAGTTTATAATAAATAGTTTTATACTATAGTTTTATTTTGGTTTAATTTGATAATATAATTTTTAGTTAATTAATTATATTAGTTATTTAGTTAATAGTTATTTAATTAAAACATATTAATTAATTAATCTTTTACTTACTAATTAACTATATTATATTAGAAATTTGAAAGCATTATTAGTTACATGCATATTTTATTTTTAATGTATCTTAATTTATTTTGGTGTTGAACTAGTTTTATAATAAATAGTTTTATACTATAGTTTTTATTTTTGATTTAATTGATAATATAAATTTTAGTTAATTAATTATATTAGTTATTTAGTTAATAGTTTAATTAAAACATATTAATTAATTAATATTTTACTTACCTAATTAACTATATTATATTAGAAATTTAGGCGTGTTAGTTACATGCATATTTTATTTTTAATGTATCTTAATTTATTTTGGTGTTGAACTAGTTTATAATAAATAGTTTTATACTATAGTTTTATTTTGGTTTAATTTGATAATATAAATTTTAGTTAATTAATTATATTAGTTATTTAGTTAATAGTTATTTTAATTAAAACATATTAATTAATTAATATTTTATACTAATTAACTATCTTATATTAGAAATTTGAAAGCGTATTAGTTACATGCATATTTTATTTTAATGTATCTTAATTTATTTTGGTGTTTAAGAACTAGTTTATAATAAATAGTTTTATACTATAGTTTATTTTGGTTTAATTTGATAATATAAAATTTTAGTTAATTAATTATATGGTTATTTAGTTAATAGTTATTTTAATTAAAACATATTAATTAATTAATCTTTACTTACTAATTAACTATATTATATTAGAAATTTGAAAGCATTATTAGTTACATGCATATTTTATTTTTTAATGTATCTTAATTTATTTTGGTGTTGAACTAGTTTATAATAAATAGTTTTATACTATAGTTTTATTTTGGTTTAATTTGATAATATAAATTTTAGTTAATTAATTATATTAGTTATTTAGTTAATAGTTATTTTAATTAAAACATATTAATTAATTAATCTTTTACTTACTAATTAACTATATTATATTAGAAATTTGAAACGTATTAGTTACATGCATATTTTATTTTTTAATGTATCTTAATTTATTTTGGTGTTGAACTAGTTTATAATAAATAGTTTTATACTATAGTTTATTTTGGTTTAATTTGATAATATAAATTTTAGTTAATTAATTATATTAGTTATTTTAGTTAATAAGTTATTTTAATTAAAAACATATTAATTAATTAATCTTTACTTACTAATTAACTATATTATATTAGAAATTTAGAAACGTATTAGTTACATGCATATTTTATTTTAATGTATCTTAATTTATTTTGGTGTTGAACTAGTTTATAATAAATAGTTTTATACTATAGTTTTATTTTAGTTTAATTGATAATATAAATTTTAGTTAATTAATTATATTAGTTATTTAGTTAATAGTTATTTTAATTAAAACATATTAATTAATTAATCTTTTACTTATAATTAACTATATTATATTAGTTATTTATTTCATCAACATATTAGTACTTCTGTGTTTCTTAATTAATTATATTACATGCATACTTAATTTATTTATAATGTTCACATGTGTTTATAGGATGGCTAGTGGAAGTGGAGGCCGAGATCCTGCATGGAGGTATTGCACACCTTTGGACGGACATAAAATGGAACCGGTTGCAGTGTGTGGTTTAAGCATAAAAAGTGGTGGAATTACGGCTTAAAGTTTCGTCTATCGCATACGGATCCAAATTCAAATACTTGAAGTGTCAAAATGTGTAGGAAGTTAAGCGAAATGAAGCAACTCTTAGAACAAAGAGTAGCGAGAGGCGAAAAGCGACTCATATGAATGGTCGAGGGTGGTGAGGGCGCGTGGGAGGAAAACATCACACTCTCATTGATGATGATGATGAGGAGGAGGAGGAGGAGGGTGATGCGGATGTGTACATGTATCCGGCTGACATGCACCCCGATGAGCGAGACGAATATCAAGAAGCAGTACGTGCATCAAAAGCCAGTGAATGGAGCAGGAAGCGGTTGCGGAAGTTATGAGAGGCAAAAGAAAAATAGGTAAATCTTTATGCCTAATTCATTTTTTCATAATCATGTAAAAATAATGTAAATTGAATTGATTATTATTTTGCATAATTACGATAGAGCGATGCTTATGACGGGTGATCCGTCAAGGCGTATTCAAGGTGCACAAAGTGTTCGACATCACGGATCCATCACCGCCACTTGCACCGTCATTATACAAGTCTTCGGTACGCAAAACAAAAAGCTAAAAATATGTTCAAAGGTGGTTCAATCAAGGAAAGCGATGGGGCGATTAATTAGCAAGTTTTCATATATGAAAGTGTTCCCTCAAAAGCGGATACTCCCACCATTTTAAGAACATGATTTTGTTTTGCTGCGAGTTTGTCACAATTGTATAATATGTTTTAATAGTTACATTATTATCTTAAATTATTATTACAAATTTCTAACCACTAACAACTTTCCTTTAATTATTATATATAGGGATGGGCCTTCGAACCACCATCTCCATCACAATCAAAAGCAAGTACTTGAAATAATTATAAAAATGGAGAATTATGTCAACATACAAAGGGAGAAATGGGAGACATATGGATGTACAATTATGTCGATGGATGGGTAAGACCAACTAAATTGGAAGCATTATTAATTTCATGGTTTATTCAAAAGGCTGGTACTCATGAAATCGATTGATGCGTCGAGATAAAATTAAAGACAACAAATACATATATGGTTTGTTGAAGGGCGTTATCAAGAAGTTGGAGAAGCAAATGTGGGTACAGAATTGTAACGAGATAATGGATCGGCATTTGTGAAAGCGGGAAAGTTGTTGATGAAGAAATATAATGCGTATTGGACTTACATGTGCGACACCATTTGCATCGATTTAATGTTGAAGACATTGGTAAAGGGATGCATTTGCTCGGTTGATCGGGAATGGTCGAAAGATAACCCGACTTCATTCTGATCATGGTTGGTTGCTTGCAAAGATGCGGCAGTGCATTGGTGGAGATATCGTCGCCACAGGCGGCAGATTTGCGACCAAAGCTATATTGCCCTTGACCGGTCTTCGAAAAAGAGGGTTGATTTGAAGAAATATTTATTAGTAATGAATGGAAATCTCCTGGCTTAATGGGACGAAGTTGGACGAGGTTGAAAAGACTCATGTTTGATCGTATATTAGGAGAAGGTGGAGAGGCTAGTGTCCATCTATGAGGCCTTATATGCGGTGCCGCATTGTTGATTCGAAGTTGTCCCAACCATGCCATTTATTATGCAGAGTTGATTCGGTTGATGAAGGCAGAATTTAGATCGACTCAAAGCTAAGGAAGGCCCCAGGTGAAACATATCATCGCGGATGGTGGGATCGAACCAGCATCCTGCTAAGTGCGACGGGTAACTAATTACTATCCTCTTGTGGAAATATTCACATTTAATAATATTATGTTTATATTATTATCGCATACTAATTCTCAATAACTATTGCGACATACTATCTAAATCCAAATTTTCAATATAGACCTGGAGTTGGCTGTAACCCTGAGCTACTTCAAGCTGTTCATGAAGTTTTTTCTAAATTAGAACCTAATGCTGAAGGCCTATGTAATTTTGGAAATGAGGTAAATTATTGAGTTTCTAATTCTAATTAATTGATTCAATTTATTCAATTGATTTTTTATATTAGATTGTTTGACATTGTGAATTCACGAAACTATACTATTCCATTGATGCAAAAAGGGATTTGGTGATCGGGCGGCAATAGCGTCAAGATCAAAAATGGTTCGTTAGTGTTAAATTCTCATTAGAGTAAATTTTATAACTATTTTTATTATTATATATTAAATATAAGTATTTTATTTATTCTGACTAAATGGTGGTTTTGTATGAAATCACGCTCCAACATTAAGACTTGGCCTTAAGGTTCTTTTCGCAAACCGCATCATCATACGCTTGTGAAAGAAATTGGAGCACATTTGCTCTAATTCATACCAAGCAAAGAAATCGACTTACCTTATCTGAAGCTCGAACAATTGGTTTTTGTTATTACAACATGAAACTAAAGATCCGTGATATGGAGGCTGAGACCGATAAAGTTGCCAAAAATAATTTTCTCGATTTACTTGAAATTTCAGCTGAGTTTGGTGAGAAAGACGAGAATCAACTATTTCAATGAGTTAGACCTCTCCATTTAGATGATGAAGATAAATCTGATCCACGAATTCTTGCACATGTTCGAGAAGCGGTGTTAATGTTGAAGCGGGTTTTTATCGAAGAAGTTCATAGTGGCGGTTTTAGTCGAACACGGACTCATTTCAACCAGGTATCTCGACCTCTTTTGATTGGGAGTGTTGAACAGTAGTAGACAGTTTTCTTTGGTACTTGACTCGAGGATATGATGGTTCAGGAGGGGACTAATGATGGTAAGCGTCTTTGGAAATGATGGTGGGGATATTGCGGATCCACAACAAAGTCAATATCCATTGAGCCACGTTCACCGGTGAAGATGATTTCACGTACTACACAAGATGAACCACGGGTCTGAGAGAATGGTCAGTGTTGGAGCCATTGGGAAGCCATATAGAGGAAGACAACGAAGGATGACACCATCTGATGAGAGTTCGTTGTCGGCCGAGTTTGAGTCAATAGTATTGGAACTCAATTGATTCATCAAATGAGGGCCAACATATTTCCCTCCTTATACAATGAATTATGGTCGACCTTAGCCCACGTCCTTGAAGTTCTATTGGTGAAGAATATGAATGATTAACTTAATCCTCATGATCCACATACACCCATTCAAATTCCATATCAAATGCAAGAAGGATTTGGCTTGAGCATGTGGGTGAACCCCGAATTTCCCATCCACGGAGAGGTTGTGGGTAGGAGTCAACAGATTTATGCATGGCATGTTCGAAGTTACAATCAATATTATTGCAACACCATGTCTTGGTATGAATACTGTCTTCATCAAGATGGAATCCCTTAGATCCAAATAATGTAATGGAGCCACATCGGTCTTCATTTTTGGTTTTAAATGATTATTGATGTAATTTCTCGATAAATTATAATGAATATCATCTTCAACAAGTGTATATTTGCTTATTTATGCATTTTTATAATTCAACAGTATTTCTATGAATTTCAAAGTATTTTGTCAATTTTCATTCACAAATATTTTAGTCAAAATATCACCGATATTACTCGATATTTAGATATTTCAGTAAAATCCGATTCTGAATCTCCCGTGTTCTGAATATTTTGATCCTTGATCATTACACAATTAAAATTATAATATGATTATGCTTAGTCCATAATTAATAAATTAATCTAACATTCTTTCACTTGGACGGCATAATCATAACTAAAACGCTTTCACAATAGATTTACATAGTCATAACCAATTATATACAATTAACAAACCGAGATGATGCATAAATCGTACATAATCAAACGCTACTAATCAAAATCATAACTCAAATGCTTCAACAAGATACTTACATAGCTATAACCAATCATATAACATTAATACACCGAGATGATGCATAAACCATATATAATCAGGCGCTATTAATCTATAAGTATTTCAATGACAAGAGTATTAATTCAATAGAAATAAAAAAAACATCATTTTGTCATTCATATGGTCAAAATGACACAAAATCATAACATAATGACAAACGTCAAAATGTGCATGTAATAATGAAAAAGCTTGAGCTTTCCTTAAAAAAAAATGAAAAAGGTAAACCCACATTAAAACAAAGAGTCTAGGCTCCTAACAATCTCATGTGGATGACGTGTTCTTGAAACACATAAATAGGTAAGCCTTTGGTTAGTGGGTCTGCCAATATGCTAGTCGTAGACTTGTGCTCAACTTAAATGAGGGACTATGCAACTTTCTTTTTTAACAAAAAAGAACTTCACATCAATGTACTTTGAGCGAGAAGTGCTCCTAGTGTTCCTAGAGAAATATACAATTGCGAAATTATCACAAAAAATTCCCGTGAGTCTAAATTAATTGAACAACCTCAAAAATTTGTAGAAATGAAGTTCATAACCATATTGCATGACAAGTAGCCTCATAACACATCACATACTCTGCCTTCATAATAGAAGAAGTTGTAGATTAATCTAACGGCACCCAAGTGAAACTTGACTCTTTACGTAAGTAATAAAGATATAACTAAAAGTGGACTTTTTATCATCCACGCAACTTGCATAATCAACATCACTAAAACCAACCATCTCAAGAGTGTCGATATGTTGATATGTCGATACGTCAACATGAGATCCTTGGTACCCTAAAGATACCTCAAAAATTTCTTAGCCGCTTTCCAGTGGCTTTGATCAGGATCTGTAAAACCTACGAAAAATACATTTTTTTCTGAAAAATGGTAAAACGATAATTTCGGTTGAAAACCTAGAATTTTTCTAGATATCGAATGACGAAACGGACTTCACCGTTGGAATCATCTCGCGAAATCTAGTTACCTAGTCGAATTTCGTCGAATTCCAAGATAATCAAAATTTCACAGTTTCGAGGCACCGGGTGTAGCAAGTGACACATGACACTTGGTTAAATGGCTCAATTAGAGTCATGTGTCAAATAGAGAGGTTAGTCAAACAAAGAGGGAAAGTCCAAGGAATGGTCATGTGTCAAGCCCTTAGTGAAAGGAAATCCAAGTATTTGGATAAGAAGATAAGGTGAGAGAAAATAGAACTAGTAGGGAAGTGACATGTGGCAAGGAGGAGACTTATCACTTGAATTGTTGGACCAAATCCGATGGAGAGAGGAAAAATGGGGAAAAGAAAAGAAAAGAGAGAGGAAGAAAATGAGAATTGGAGCTCCACCTTGTATCTCACAGATTCTCACATCGAGCGGGTCGATTTCGTTAAGGTAGAGGAAAGAAATTCTTCTGTGACAGGAGTTTCCACGTGGGTAAGAGAATCCGGGATTAAGCCAAACTCCGAGGGGTAGTGGTTTTTCACCTCTCTGGTTTAATTAACTGCAGAAGCCCAAATTTAAATGGCATGAGGTTTTTGGGGTCATAAATGGCCATGTAGCTCAGTCCCAAATTTTGGGCCGAATCTGAAGGTAGGCTTGTTTTGAAACAGTCTGGGACTATAATTTTAAGTTTTCTGACGGTCGGACGATTAATGTGCTGTTTTTCTTTGTGTTATTGCTAAAAATTGAATAACATGTTGGTTGGGTGAATTTATGTTAATATATGCCCATTTGATGTATTAGCATGAAATTGTGATAGATGTAAATTATATGTAGAAAATATAATTGTTCAGTAAATGACATTTTGCATTTCATATGCACGGGGACATCTCGTGAAATGGGTGTGAGTGCATGACATGGTTTTTAAATAAATTATATCGAATGGTTGCCCAACAAACTATTTGTTGAAGTATGTCCATTAAATTATATCAGGGGGCTGTCCACAAAACTATTTGTCGGAGTATGTCCACTAAATTATATCGGAGGGTTGTCCACAAAAATATATTTGTCTGAGCATGTCCACTAAATTATATCGGAAGGTTGTCCACAAAACCTATTATCAGGAATTATGTCCGCAAATTATATTGGAGGGCGATCCCTGACTATTTGTCGGGTATGTCTACTAAATTATATGGAGGTTGTCACGAAATATATTTGTCAAAGTATGTCACTAAATTATATCAGGTTGACCAATAAATTTTGAAATCGGGATTAATCAAATGAGCTCAAAATAAAATCTTTGTTTTGGGAATAGTTTTCATACATAATTCATGTGTGAGAGTCGATGGGACTGGTATGGGGTATGGCATGTAGACATCCAGAAGTAGGAATGTGCATAACTTTACTTGGATGTGTGTGTTTGTCATTGCATGTGCACTTAGGTGGGGAGTGGCCCGTGTAGGGGAATTCATCTATTGGACATTGCTCACCCCGTCGTGGGAAAATATTTTCAGGTACTTAAGGTACACCGGGGGATGAAACACATCCAAGATCTTAGTTGTGAAGAAAATGCCAAATTTGGCTTTGTTCTGTATTTTGTAAATTTTGAGTAGAAAACTCAGTTTCTGTTTATGTAAAAAGAACAGAGTTGTAATTAAACTCATTTTGTATGATAAATGCAGTTCTAGCAAGGTTTTCCCAGATTTCATAGTGCCTTTGTAATAAAAAGGATTTATTTATATCGAATTTAGGGTGTTTGGAAAGAAAGAAAAAGGAATTAGGGGTACGAGAGGCGAAATGGGCTCTTGCCCATTTTAAGTTCTGTCATGACAAAATCTGGTTTCCTATCATGATAGTGAGTGTAGTGTCGCGATAGGAGTTAGTCTGGCAGGGCATTTTAGGTCACGACACGGACTTTTGGGTCGCGACAGAGCCTTCTAGCTCTGTGTCGCAACACGGTCCTCTATATCACGACAAGGTCCACATGCGGCAAGTGGCTCTGGGGTCACAACAAGGTTCGATGTCGCAACACAGTTTGACCAGGGAAGGGAGAATATCTATCGCGACATAGGGTACCGGTCGCGACAGACCTGCCCGGCGGGAATTCTTGTCGCCCGTAGTAGAAATTTGGAGCGCGCCTGACGGGCATGCGGGTGCGGTGGGGCGCTCCGATAGGCGCGATGGCGGCACCCTAGGTGCACACAACAGGCCGAGGGCGCACCGCGACACGGGCGTGGCGCGATAGAGGATTTGTCATGGCCGGACTTGTCCGATGAAAAAAAAAATGACCCTCGGGATTTGGGGCGTCACAGCTTGGTATCAGAGCATAGGTATACGAATACCTAGGGCCTGATGGACATGCATCTTATACCAGCTTCACAGCTTGGTATCAGAGCATAGGTATATGAATACCTAGGGCCTGATGGACATGCATCACATATAATACCAGCTTCACAGCTTGGTATCAGAGTTTAGGTGAACGATTACCTAGGGAGCTCAATGTTTGGTACAAGCATCACAGTTTGGTGTTAGAGCTTAGGTTACACAAATACCTAGGACTTCATGGGCACGGGTTTAGATCATGCATTCATTATGCATTTTGATGAATTAATGTGTGACATGTGTGATGATTTGTGTGGATATATATACATGGTAGATTGTATGTGGAACACTAGGGTTAGAAAATATAACCTTAGGGGTTCGGAAAACAAACAGAACATGATAGTTTGGGAATTGAATTGAATTGTATTAGTGTTGGCAATTTGCACCACTAAGGAAAAAGGGATGAACGGTGTAGTTCATGATGATAAAGTCTAATAGTGGTTGGCATGTGCACTACTAGTTAGGCTGAGATAGAATTTTGATAATCCTATTGTTATTTAACATTTGTAGATGGAAAATCAGGGATGAGGGCATAGAAGGTCGTCCACGGGGCGATCGCTAACCATCGCCCGTTTTTTATTAGGAGGCCTTTATGGAGGCTATGGGCACTGCGTTTACCAGTATTGCACAGGCTAGTGCAGCTGGGAGTCAGGGAGGGTCAAATAACCTCCAAATGTTTAAGGCACATTATCCTTCGACATTCACGAGATGAGGGGATCCGATGGTGGCCGACCATTGGTTCCAACAGGTTGAAAAGATATTGGAGGCCGCCGTCACCTCCCGTGCGACAAAGGTGGAGCTAGCAGCTTTCCGGCTAGAGGAGTCAGATCCCAGTATGGTGGGATTGGATCAAGACCTCGAGGGACTTAGAGGCAATGACTTGGACAGAGTTCTATGAGCTCTTCATGAGCAAATACTTTCCGGCAACTGCTAGACATGCAAAGGTTTGGGAGTTCCTTGAGTTGAAGCAAGGAAGTATGACAGTGATGGAATACATGGCTAAGTTCACAGAGTTAGCCCGTTTTGTTGACGATTATGTGGTCATAGATATGGCTAAAGTGAGGAAGTTTAAGGATGGCCTGAAGCTGTCCATTCTTGGCAAGATTTTAGGATTCCTCCTATAAGGCATGGACTCTATGGTCAGGTCAAAAATTTGTAAAGACCGAATGATATATATGAAATTATGGCCAAGGGAGTGAATGTGATAAATACTCAAAAAAACTGATTTGAAACAAAAGTAAGTATACTCAAAAACTGAAATAAAAAGTATTAAATACTGACCAGCTTCATGAGTGTATGGGTCATACAAGTAATAAGTGGACTCTATGAGTGCGGATATGTTCCACGAGAGTTGGGTTCTCTCTAATTGGAATTTGATCACCCAGTTACAAGGATTCTTCACCCAGGCGACAAGTGGGATGTCGAATAAAATCAATTTAATCGAAACAAAGCCAGATTTAAAACTAATCATAGAATCTACCAAATAAACAACTACTTAATTTTAAAGGTATGAAGGGGCACTAGGGATGAGGATAATTATTTACAAAGCAGGTTGTTTTCCTTAAAGTGCAACATTTGTGAGTTGAATAGATTTGGCCAAGAGCAATGTAGTATAGCTTGGATTTCTCCATACACCATACATTTCACTATCTAACACCATATTCCTTTTCAGGACAAATGGGTCTAAATAGCTACTTGTAAAATTTGGCACTCTTTAAGATTTGATTGTTTTTCTTTTTCAATACTTCACAACCATTTCTTAGGACTGAAAATTTTTTGCCCCCATAGACAGGATTATGCATGCCTTCTCCAATCTAATTGGTACCTCGTCCTTCAAATCTAATAAAATTTTATATCTCCTTAATTAGATCTTTGCTAACATGGGATCAAGATCGCCACATCAATTTGAGGTGAGACACTCTAAACATTAAAGCGATACATCATCTAATTAATCCTCACACCATGAGTAAATTAGTTATCTATCAAAGTAATCTTTTAGAGTTCATTAGTTCCATAATATTAGTCTAACATACCCCTAAGTTACTGATCTTTACTCTCAGGAATCTCCATCTCTGCGTTACTCAGAGGGCCTCATGAAAATCAAAGCAAAGATACAACTCTTTTCTGGGTATAAACTACTAATATTCTGAACAGTTAATTATATGAACAGTACCAATTATATAAATTCAGTTTTTAAACCCACAAAAAATAACTAAGCTGCAAATCCCTGAATGTTCCAACAACAATCTTCACCTCTAAAGGGTGTTTAATGTTCCATTACGAGATTCCAATCATCATAATCAAACAAAAGCAGAAAATGAAGAAAGAAATCCAAAAGACAAGAAGAGAAAAGTCAGATTTGAGCAATCTTCACCTCAACCGGTAAATAAATTGAATATCTTGAAATGCAAACATAAAAATATCTTCAATGAAATAAAAATATGCTCTAAAACTACTCTAAGATCTATTAAAAATAAAAATATGCAGTAAAAACTAAGAAAATAGGCAGTTTAGAGAGAGAAAACCCATGAGAGAGAGAAAATCCATATTTTAGCTTCAATCTTTGTCTAAACCTTAGTGAAATCTGAATCTCTGTTATACAACACCGAAATCTCTTCAATACAAAGAAAATCTACTAAAAAATTACTCTAAGATCTACAAAAAAAAAATCAAAATATGTAGAAAAACTGGAAAAATGGGCATTTTAGAGAGAGAAACCCCATGAGAGAGGTTCTCCAATCTTCCCGCTACCCTCTTTACCTAAAAAACGAGTATATATATGGTCTTAGGGTGAAATGAGCTTGAAAATAGGCTAAAATATCAATTTCGACCTTTTTAGTTTTCTAGCGTTTTAGTAGCGACCGATTTTTAATTAGTGACCAAGTTTCTGATCGTAGCCAGGTTTTTGGATTTGCGACCGCAGTTTTTTGGTGCGAAACTAAGTTTCTGAGCAAACTTGCTTGGTCGCGACCGGTTTAAGGCGTGACTTGTTTTCTTCTCCAACTTGTCAGGGCCATAACTTCTTCGTTTTAACTCGAATTTGGGTGTGTGAGTACTCGTTGGAAAGCTCTTTGAATGTAGAATGCAACCATGTGGAAATTTGATCCATTTGATGTTCCATATGGTACAAAAAAATTTATCTTCCCAGTGGCGCGTTGTGAGACTCCCTGTTGACTCTTCTTTTGGAAATATATTGCTAATTTCTTGCCAAATCACTTGTTTTTCATCAAGAATCCTAAAACCAAGTTTAGAGGAAATTTTATGAGTTTTACATGAATATGAATACAAAATGCACAAAATAGCATGTGAAATGAACTCAAAACATAGATGAGTTTTGAACTCATCAACGGCCATGGCCATAGAGAGAGAGATAGAAGATGCACGGAGCATCCGAGACCCGGGTGCTAGTGACAAGAGGAATGAGGGTCAGCCTTCTTCTAGTTCGGGAAAGAAGCTGAAGGCTTCTAGTTCACGAGGGTTTCAAGGACAGGGCCGCAACTATAAGAGCCAAGGCCATATCAGGACTCTTAGCCAGTCAGGATCGATGACATGTTTCCATTGCCATCAGCCTAGAAATATGAAGCGGGATTGTCCTCGGGCGAGGGATCGAGGCTGCAGACACACCTCGGTCAGTCATCGAGTGGAATGCGCACAAGCGTGAATGCGTTCCTTCTTACCTGACATGCGCCTTGGAGAACAAGGTGAGACGGGAATTGGATCTACCTCGGGTAGTTTGCGAGTGAGGATGTTTTCGGGCGAGCTACGAGTTCTCCGCCGGATGGATGTAGACCGTATTAGGTTACACCTTGATGCGTGGCTGTTTATGACTCCTCATAGGATGGCACAGGTTGAGTTGCAGGAACTCAAGGTCCATATAAAGGAATTGTTGGACAAGGATTTCATTAGACCAAGCACTTCACCATGGGGTGCTCCGGTTCTGTTTGCAAAGAAGAAGGACAAGATCAGCCATTGTGCATTGGCTATCAAACAGTTAAAGGGGTTACGGTCAGAATCGAGGTATGTGCCCAAGTTGATGATTTGTTTGATTGTGAGAGAGAGCGCCCAGTCTGCTCCAAGATAGACCTTTGTAACGGTTATCATCAGTTGAGGGTTAGGGAGGCATATATCCCTAAGACAGCGTTTGTGTAAGACCCGAGAAATTCCAATTTCTGGAAAAATGGCAAAATCGTAATTTATGTTATAAAATTGTAATTTCGGTTAAAAATACAAAAATTTATTCCTACGGATCTCGGATGACGAAAGCGGTTCACCGTTGGAATCGTCTCGCTGAGAAATCTAACTGAGTACGTCGAATTTCGTCGAATTTGAGGCGGTCGAATTTACATGTTTTCGAGGGCATCGCGGTTGGTCTTAGGTAAACGATATTCGATGTGACAAAAGTCACATATAACACGTACTCATGTGTCATAAGTGGCATGAGTAGAGAAATGATGAAAATTGACGGCCGAGATAGTGCCGAATGTCAAAATTGGGAAAAGAATGACAAAATAGTCATTTTTGGAATTGTTTAAGTTAGAAAAAGACAAAACATAAATAGTGTTGTCTCCTACATTGCAAAAGGGAAAACAAAAACATGGGATAAGGGAAAAGATGCAGAAGCTTTGAAATCATGATTTTTAGAGGAGAGAGCGTCTGAAACACCTGGAATCTGGAAAGTGATCCGGTGGAGTCGACGGTCGTCGGAACAATAAAGAGTTTGCTCTGCGCGAGGAGAGGGTTTCGGCGTGATGCAGGATTTAAGGAGTTTCGACAAACTTAGTGAGGTGAGGGTTTGCTCCCTGCTTGGGTTTTATTCTTTATTTAAGTACTTTGTTAATGTTTGAGTTGAATGGCCGAAATGAGGGCCGTTTGATCAGTCCCCGAAAACATGGGGCCAGTGTTATAATTTTGAAACCTCAAATGGGCCTTTGTACGACTCACGGGTGTTGTGATGGGTATGTTGAAATTATGTAATAAATGGTGTTTTGGTATGTATAGGGCGGTGGCCGTGAGAGTCGGGTTCGAAGAAAGTCAGGCAGATGATTGGTGATTTTCGGGAATAGTAGCAGGGGTTCACTATTCGATAGTGTTCTAAAATAAATTTTGTGAATTAATGTGTTTAATTGATGAATTCAGAGTAGAATTGCTCAAGTGTTTGATCATTAACTCATGAGCTAATTTGATGTTAATGAAATCTTGAAATTACATAACATGATTTTGTGATTTAATTTTTATGTGAATATATGCATGTTTATATTTGCATGTGTTATAAACTGTACTGGAATTGACATCATGCATTCCATAGCCTTTGCAGGACACCTAGGACGATAGGGTGAGTGCATGAGATGAGTCTAGAAAATGGTTTGGGAGGGTTGTCTAAAAATGATAATTATCGGATAGTCCATGCAAAAAATATCATTCGTCGGAGGCATTGAATTGATATCCATCAGTTAATTAAATAATATCAATCGTCGGAGGCAGAAGACTAATTGTATATATATATATATATATATATATATATATATATATATATATATATATATATATATATATATATATATATACACACATCAGAGGTTGTCCTGAGAATAAACATAATAATTCTCATACGAGGCTTAGGCGAGTGTGAGGGAGTCGATGAGGACTCGGGGTATGAGATGGTCAGTTAGACATTCAAGTAAGATCATGCATTTGCTTGAATGTGTGTTTATTTGGAGCATTGCGTATCTGACTTGGGTGGAGAGTGGCGAAACTTGGGTGATTCCATTGCGGCGGTAGCTCACCACGTCGAGGAATATTATTTTACGGTGCGAGGAGCGTGCGAGGGGGCCAGTCATCTAAGTGAGCTTTAGAAGAAGGCCGGATTATTGGCTTTAGGTTATAATGTATGACATGTATTAGAGATTCTCTAATTTTTAATATATGTGTTGTATAAGTAAATTTGAACTCTTGAAACTATTAGATATAGTTGGATATAGATATTGTATTAGTATTGGTTTATGAGCCCAGTGGCGTTTTAATCATGAAGTTGTTATATTGGATTGTTTGAGGCAGGGTTTTGTATTTGGGTAGAGCTCCCGTACAAAGGAGACTCTGCTAGATTTTGATAATCGGGTTATCAGGCATTCACGAGTATTCAGCGGTGGCCGGGTAGTCAGCGGACCCCGGAGATTAGGGTGTCCTGATTTAGGCCTTGATGCGGGCATTCCAGTTCTGCGGTGATTCCATTCGGATTAATGAATGCGCCCGACAACATTCTGGTCTCGAGCGAAGGTATTCGACCACATTTGGATGATTTGTTGTGGTCTTCATTGACTACATCTTGATATCTCCAAGTGCGAGGAGGAGCGCCGGATCATTTGAGGTCGTTCTACGGGTTTGAGAGACCATTGGTTGTATGCCAAAGTTCGAGAAAATGTGAATTTTGGCTTATTGTGAGGTGGAAGTGCCAGGACACGTCGTGTCGGCAGTGTGTCGGTAGACCAGGAGGTTGAAGTACATTATGAGTTGGGGAGGCCGAGTGGTCAGATCTGCAGTTCATGGAGTTAACGGATCTTTGGGTTGTTGAAGTTTCTCCGGTATAACACTGATGATTGTTGATAGAAAGTCAGAATTCGAGTGAGTGACGTTGTTTGAGAGCGATCATTCAATTAAAATCAAACATCTGACTCTGTATTTCAAGATCAAAGATCGAGTATACAATCATGTATAATACACGATCTTAGCAGTTGGATATGTTAATGATCCGAGCATGAGTTCCATCGTGGGTTTGTTATGAATGCAGATACTGACATGAGTGGTGTTATATCACCGGGATATGAATGCTCCATGCATAGTAGACGTGATATTACCCCGATTATGGAGTCCCAGTATATCTTCACACAACGGGACCTCAACATGAGGCAACGCAGGTGAATGGAGTTTCTAGAGGATTATGACTTTACTTTGCATTACCATCCTAGTAAGGCAAATGTGTTGGCTGATGCACTCAGTCGGAAGTCACGAGGAGTACTAGCTAGTGTAGCTTCCCGGGAGTGGCAGATGCTTGAGATTGTGGGATAGTTTGGACTACAGTACAATGATCAAGCTCAGGGTATGTTAGGGAGTTTAGTGGCTACGCCTTCCCTATTGAGTAGAGTGATTGAGTCCCAAGGGCAGGATGCAAAGATAGTGTCCATTAGGGATCGGGTACAGTTACGTATGGGTGACGAAGGCTAGACCATTCACACAGATGGTATTCTTCAGTATAGGGGACGGGGTTGTGGTTCTCTAACTGACAAATCTGAGAGAGGAGATCCTCAGGGAGTTCCATTGCTCTTGATTTGCTCTGTATCCAAGTGGCACGAAGATATGTTGTGATCTTCGTCGTCAATATTACTGGAGAGGGATGAAGCGACATGTTGCAGATTTTATTTGAAGATGTCTCACGTGTCAGCAAGTAAAGGCTGAGCACCAGAGGCCAGCAGGGCTACTCCAACCAGCTGAAATTTAGCATAGGTGGAAGTAAGACATATCCACGATGGATTTTAGAGCTCACTTGCCATGGACGCCAGCGAAGCATGATGCGGTGTGGGTGATAGTGGGTAGGTGGCTCACTAAAGTCGACCCATTTTCTAGCGGTCTGGATAGCCTTCACAACTGGAGGAATTACGCCGGTTGTATATTCGGTGTCGGTACATGGAGTACCGGTGTCCATAGTATCGGATAGAGATCCCAGGTTCACGACACACTTTTGGAAGAGCTTCCAAAAGGCCATTGGGACACAGTTGATGATGAGCATCGCTTTTCATCCCCAGACAGATAGTCAGTTTGAGAGAACCATATAGGTTTTAGAGGACATGCTATAAGTATGTGTCTTATATCTTAAGGATAGTTGAGAAGAGCACTTACCCTTAGTGGAATTCGCCTACAACAACAGTTATCAGACAAGTATATAGATGGCACCTTACGAGGCTTTGTATGGGAGGCCATGTCGATCCCCGATTTGTTGGACAAAGTTGGGAGAGAGTTCCATCACTGGTCCGGATTTGATTAGAGACACCTCGGAGAAGGTAGGTTTGATACGGAAGCGTCTCCTTACGGCTCAAAGCAGGTAGAAAAGCTACACCGACGGACGGCGTTGACCTCTAGAGTTTGAGGTGGGTGATCACGTCTTCTTAAAGGTTATGCCTAAAGGATGAGTGGTCAGGTCAAGCGGGGGAAGCTAGCACCGAGGTATATGGGGCCCTTAGAGTCTTTCGAGAGGGTGGGCACGATTAACGTCTTTGGTTGGCGTGTATGAACTTATCAGGTGTTCATGAGGTGTTCCACGTCTCCATGCTCTTGAAGTATACTCCAGATCCAACTCATGTAGTGGATTAGGGAGAGATTGTTATTGATAAGGATGAGACCTTCGAGAAGGGACCGGTGTGTATTATGGATAGTCGGGATCAGGTTTTTGCGACCTGCAAGGGCCGTGAGGATTTAGTGAAGGTGTTATTAGCGGCAGGGTGGAGGAGCAACATGGGAATGTGAGGACACGATGCGTGCCACTTATCCTTTCCTATTTGAGGATGAAGGTACATGGTTTAGTCGTTTGTGATTAAATGACTAGTTTATATGCATGTGGTTGTGTGTAGTTGCATATTCATGTGATTCGATGCGTATGTGTGTGGAATTTCGGGACGAAATTTTTTTAAGGGGTGAAGAATGTAAAACCCAGGAAAAATACAATTTTTCTGAAAAAATGGTAAAACGGTAATTTTGGTTGAAAACCTGTAATTTTTCTAGATCTCGGATGACGAAACGGACTTCACCGTTGGAATCGTCTAGCAAAATCTAGTTACCCAGTCGAATTTTGTCGGATTAGAGATGGTTAGATTTCCGTTTTGAGCAGATTATGCCGTGACACATGGCACTTGGTTGAATGGCTCAATTAGAGCCATGTGTCAAATGGAGAGGTTAGTCAAACAAAGAGAGAAAGTCCAAGGTATGGCCATGTGTCAAGCCCTTAGTGGAAGGAAATCCAAGTATTTGGATAAGGAGATAAGATGAGAGAAAATAGAACCAATGGGGAAGTGACATGTAGCAAGGAGAAGACTTCCCATTTAAATTGTCCGGTGGAGAGAGGAAAAAGGGGGAAAAGAAAAGAGAAAAGAAGAAGAAAAGAAAAGAGAGAGGAAGAAAATGAGGAGTGAGAAGCTCCACCTCTTTAGATTCTACGGAGATCGGACCGTACGTTTTCATCGGAGCAAGAGGAAAAGTTCTTCTACGTGACAAGAACTTCGCATGGGTACGAGAATCCTGCGTTTTCACCAAACTCCGAGAGGTAGGGGTTTTTCTCCTACTCGGTTTAATTCTTGTTTAAGAGCCATTTAAATGGCATGAGGTTTTTAGGGCCGGAAATGGCCATGCAGTTCATTCCTAAAATTTTGGGACTGAATGCTAGAAATTTCGGGATTATTTTCGAACAGTCTAGGAGTGGAATTTTCGGACTGTTTTCTGGCAATCCGGGATAGTGTGCGCTGTTTTTCTTTGTGTTATTGCTAAAAATTGAATAACATGTCGGTTGGGTGAATTTATGTTGATATATGCTCATTTGATGTATTAGCGTGAAATTGTGATGGATGTAAATTATATATAGAAAATATAATTGTTCATGAAATGGAATTTTGCATTTCATATGCACGGGGACATCGTGTGAAACGGGTGTGAGTGCATGACATGGTTTTTGAATAAATTATATCGGAGGATTTCCCAACAAACAATTTGTTGGAGTATGTTCATTAAATTATATCGGAGAGTTGTCCACAAAACTATTTGTCGAAGTATGTCCACTAAATTATATCAAAGGGTTGTCCACAAAAATATATTTGTCGGAGCATGTCCACTAAATTATATCGAAAGGTTGTCCACAAAACTATTTATCGAAGTATGTCCACTAAATTATATTGGAGGGATGTCCACAAAACCATATGTCGGAGTATGTCCACTAAATTATATCGGAGGGTTGTCCACAAAAATATATTTGTCGGAGTATGTCCACTAAATTATATCAAAGGGTTGACCAATAAATTTTGAAATCAGAGATTATCCAATGATCTTTCAAATAAAAAAAATCTTTTGTTTTGGGAACAGTTTTTCATACATGGCAAGTGCATGTGTGAGGGAGTCAGTGATGACTCGAGGCATGGGGTATGGCATGTAGACATCCGAGTAGAAGTATGCATAATTTTACTTGGATGTGTGTGTTTGTCATTGCATGTGCATTTAGGTGGGGATTAGCCCTTGTAGGAGAATTCATCTACTGGGCATTGCTCACCTCGTTGTGGGAAAATATTTTCAAGTACTAAAGGTACACCAGGGGATGAAACACATCCAAGACCTTAATTGTAAAGAAAAAGCCATATTTGGCTTTGTTGTGTATTTTGTAAATTTTGGGTAGAAAACCCAGTTTCTGTTTATGTAAAAAGAATAGAGTTGTAATTAAACTCATTTTGTATGATAAATACAGTTCTAGCAAGGTTTTCCCAGATTTCATAGTGCCTTTGCAATAAAAAAGGTTATTTTATATTGAATTTAGAGTGTTTTGGAAAGAAAAGAAAAAGGGAGGCTGGGGATGCGAGAGGCCCGGGGGAATGGAGCTCTTTGCCATTTTCGAGTCTCTATCGTGAAGGAGTGTGCGACCAGGAAAGTCAGTTTCTAGAGAATTCTTTGTGGCAGCAAAAGAATCCCAGTTTCAAATTCTTTGTCCGACACTTCGAATTTTGGTTTCTTGTATCGCGATAGTAAGTGTGGTATCGTGATAGGAGTTGGTTGGGCGGGGCATTTTGGGTCCGCGACCACCGGACTTGGAGTTGTAATGACCTTCGTAAGCCAGCGACAAGGTTCTCTGTGTCACGACAAGGTCCACATACGGCAGGTGGCTCCGGGGTGTGACATGGTTGATGTCTCGACCGCAGTTTGGCGGGGAGGGTCTACATTTGCTACAAAGCTGGCGCGACGGAGATCTCTTGTCGCCCGTAGCCGAGCGGTAGCGCCGCAGCGAACATCGCAGCGCCTCACGAAGCGAAAGAACGCGATAGAGCCTGGTGACGCCCTAGGCGTGCACACGACAAGGTAGGGGCAAGCACCACGACCGCGTGCTAGCGCGTGAACTTGTTGAGTAGCAAAATAAAAAAAAATGACCCCATGGGTTTGGCGTCGCACGATCGTGAATACCTACCCGACAATAGATAACAAAAGCAATATCAAGGTGTGTGTATTCTTGAGCATACAACAAGCTGCCCACAACTTAATAATAAGGAAATGCTATCATCTGATCTTTCTTAATATCATTATGAGAACATTGGCCTTTGGAAAATCTATCACCCTTTATAATTAGTGCCTTGCCAAAAGAACATGATTGTACATTGAACATTTTCATAATGATTCGATATCACGTGTTAGAACGTCTACGTAATGTCATTCAGATTATCATTGAAGGTAATATGTATACCCCGAGACATAAGATGATCCCCTAAGATCCTTCATATCAAAATGGCTAAACAATAGTTGCTTTGTCTTAACCAATAAGTTAGTATTATTGGCTGTGAACAAAATATCATCAACATATAAAACCAACAATATGTATTTGCTCCCACTGACCTTCATATATATGCATTGATCGATGATGTTCTCCTTCAAATCATTGGCAGTGACAACTTTGCTCCGAACTTAATCTACTTGCTGACTGCTTTAATATAAATGGATTTCTATGAGCTTACAAGCCATGTTTTCCTTACCAACCTCCTCAAACCTGGTAGGTTGAGACATGTAAACATCATCAACTAAGTCTCAATTCAAGAAAGTTGTCCTCGTATCCATTTGATGTAACTCTAAATCAAAATTAGCCACTATTGCCATAATAATGTGTAGAGAGTCTTTAGTGGACATGGGAGAGAAGGTTTCCTTAAAATCAATGTCTTCTCGTTGATTGTAACCCTTTGCCACTAATCTTGCTTTATATCTCTCTACTTGTCCCTTAGCATCGCGCTTGGTCTTGAACACCCATTTGCACCTAATAGATTTACAACCATGTGGCAAATCTACGAAGCTCCACACTTTATTATGTGAATAGAAGTCATCTCATCTTTCATTGCATTGATCCAAAAGTTGGATATAGGACTAACAATGACTTCTTTGTAAGTAGTCGGATCTGATACATCACCCACATTATACTCACGCTCCTGTAAGTAGACATTGTAGTCATCTGAAATTACAGGTCTACGCGCCCTCTTTGACCTCCTCAAGGTTATATCCATGACTACATCTGGGGCTATTGGATCTACATTCGTAATTGGTCCATTATCGGTAGTGGCTATTGGATGTTGGTCAACAACAAGTCTAGAGATCAGAGCGATAGTAATAGGCACAGGAATAAAAACTAGGTGTTCTTTGAACACAATTTCTCTTGGCCCTTAGCTTGTACCGATATCATCCTCAAAATAGATAACTTGATATGACTCAATCACTCTGGTGGTCTGCGATGGGCAATAAAACATGGAACCTCTTGATCCCACACAATAACTAATGAAGTACCCATTGATGGTTTTTGGATCAAGTTTCTTGGATTGCGGTTTATAGGATCTCACTTCCACCTTGCAGCCTCAAACATGGAAGTGGCGAAGACTAGGTTTCTTCTATGACCATAACTCGTATGGAGTCTTAGGAACAGATTTACTAGACACTTGGTTCAGAATATAAGCTGTAGTTTTCAAAGCTTCAACCCACAAGAACTCAAGAGTGAGGAATCAATAAGCATACACAACACCATATCAAGAAGTGTGTGATTCCTCATCTTTGCAATCTCATTATGTTGAGGAGTACCATGCATTGTATATTGAGCATCAATGTCACATTTATGAAGGTACTTCGCAAATAGTCCAGGGTTGTTGTTCGGTAGTTAGCGTAGCTACCAAAGACTCGTTGTTAAGTCTCCGGCAACGACGCCAAAAACTTGTTAGCGATTTTTTGCAAGCGTACGAGTCGGACAAGTAATACAATGGACTAATAAGTCCAGATATCGATCCCACAGAGAATATGTGGTTTTAGCGAGGATTGAGTACCTTAGCTACTAGAGTCGTTCACTATTTGAGTGACTAGAGGGTAGGTGGGAAAGGATTTTAAAAACAAAATAAAGAAAACAAAGTAGGGTATGTCATGTCCACTCCTGAAAGTGAGTCATATTAGGGATAAAACTCAAGGAAATATTCTAGGGTCGATTGTCTCCATTGATGCATTTATGGTTTATATTCATTAAGCGCTGATTAAGTGAACATACACTTGTGCATGTCCAAGGAATCCGATATGAGGTTTACACTTTCATGTCTCCCCTCAATTTCTCACACCAACTCTCTATTCTCCTTTCGGTCCATCTAGGTCATTAAATGCGATACTTTTCTAAGGCAGTTTTTCCCTCAGGAATCCCATTGGTCACTTCTCGATCCATACAATATGACTACTCGGACTATATTCAGATCGATCACCTCTCAATCCAAATGATCCTCACATAATGCTGAGAGGGTGCTACTCCTAATGAAATCCATCTAGTACTAGACATTCCTAATTTCCTAGACTTCTTTGATTAGGTTAATTGGTATTTCAATTAACTAATTCATACCTTAAGAGACCGGAAGGACAGTTTTGAGAAGTAACCTAAGTCACCATTATGCCCTATTGTGGGGATCGAGACCCAAGTCTCGATATGGTTAATTGAGTGGCCATAGTAATCCTAAGAACTACACTAATTAACATCCACATAAGCATGAATTCACAAAAACCATCATAAAATATATATAAACCAAACATCAACTTCCATAATCAACCCTAGGGGATGTTTAACTACTCATTGCAACTAAGTAATCCTAAAAAATCATATTTAAGATAAATATAATACCGAAAGATTTACAAATAGATTAGAGTTTAGAGATATAAAACAAATGAGATGAAAATCGTCTCTAACTCTACACCATCGTTGCAAAAGCTCCTCTAATGAGCTAGATCTTCAATATCAACTCAAAGGCAAAGTGAAAATGAACAAAAACTAAAACCATAAAAATGGCTTAAGAAGGAGGAAGGAGAAGCCTAAGAGGTGTTCCTCAGCAGAACCACTAACATTGTATCCAAATATATATATATCATATATATCTGCTAGACATGGAAAAATGGCGAAAAAATGCCCACGATTCTCTGCTCGAAGCCCGGCGTTCTTGGCGAGGGCGAAAGGGCAGAGTGTCTTTGTCAAAATGCCTTCGCCTAAGCGAAGGCCTTTGCCTCAGCAAAGGTCCTTTTCACCTAGGCGAACTCAAAGCTTGTCTTTTGATCAATGCCTCCTTCGCCTTGGCAGAAAGAGACCAGGCCGCCCTTAGCAAGACCGGGCGCCGCCTCGCGAAGAGTACGCCATATAGTGAGGCCTAGGCCTCTTGTGTTCTTTTGTCTTTAGCTTTGCCTCGTGAAGTGTCCTCTTACGCCTTAGCGAACCCACTTCACTTTCTCAGTGAACGGTGCTTCTTAGCAAGATTTGTTTTCTTGCTCTTTTTGCCATCTTCTTTGCTTGCTTTACTTTCCATTCATGCAAAACACAAGCTAATGGGGGATTAGTGTAATCTTTAGGAATTGGGTGTGAATTCTAGCACTTGGGTTACATAGTACAGCTAACAAAACTCATACTACAAATGCCATAAGATTTACACTATCAAATCCCCCCAAACTTAACATTTTGCTTGTCCTCAAATAAAGAAACAACACATTTTCCTTATTTAAAACTAAAAAAAATGTTGAGCATAACAATGGGATAATATATGATAAATTGCCTTAAGGATCTAGCCTTCATACAGCACAAAGAAAACTTTGAGATAGCCTTTTTTCAAAAATAATAGATTGACCATTAGTTAGACAGCCTAAAGCGAAGTTCAGAGTGTTATTAATATGATCTTCCCTCTCTAGTCAATTAAAAGATCGAATGAATTATACAGTAAAGTGCAGTTTTTATAACGATAAGACTCCATATGTATTTTCATATCATATCACTAATATAGACTACTCACAACCACCCCAGGATCAAGGGCTTAAATAAGCTTGTCATGGAGCTTGGGTCAAGGCATTATAAGATCTTTTTTTGTCAAATTTTGAGATATACATTATTTTTACTTTTGTGAATCGTCAAACACATTAAGCTTTGCCAACATTACATGCCAGCTTGTGCTTTTCATACTTCACTTTGCTCCCCAAAACTCCTTTTTATTCGCATAACAACAAACAAGGTGTATGAGTAGTGCAATGTTTAGTTCTCTTAAGCTTTCTACCTAGCCCATTTAGTGTGCTTTGGGTCAGTAGCTCCTAGACCAATTGGCCTTAGGGTACTAGGTATAGAACACCCCTAAGAACTTACTTACTCAAGGTAGGAAAGCTATGAAACCAAATTTACTCAACCTTTTATTCTTTCTTTTTGTTTTGTTTTCTTTCCTTTTTTTTTTTTATCAACCTCAATTAATCACCAAATCCCACACAACTTCAACATATTGTATCAACAATCACACATGCCATGGGTACATAAGGTTTTCAATTGAAGGAATACATAAAAGGGTAAGGAGCATACTTTGTTCACAAAGAAAAAGGCTTCCTTAGGCTCCAAAAAGGGTGATTATAGATATGTTCAAATAAATGTTGTGGGTCAATACAAGTTTGCTCAGCGATGGCGTATCAAGTGAATTCTAGAGTTGTTTAGAGATCAAGAAAATTATGTTCGCATAATTATTCTATAAACCAAGCGAAATTGACCATCAAGGGGAATGACTTGTGCTAAAAATGATAAGAACTTTAGTCTAAATAGTTAACTAAAAGGCCAACCCATTGTGCTTTAAGTTCAAATATCTTTCATTTTCTTCATGTGAGAGAAAGTTCAATCATTATTCATCATATGCATCACAATTATCTCAAAACAAGCTCAACTAAAAACAAAAACAACCTAAAAATGAAAATTTTAACCTAAAAACTAAAAACATATACAAACAACTAAAAGAAACACTAAAGGTAGGATAATTGAAGCTTCATAATTTTTAAAAACAAAGGGAAATTCCCTCAATACCTAAAGCTTAAAAATTTATCATTATCACTTGATGTATTAAAAGCAGAGATTAGGAGCAGATGAAAGAAATTTGGAAATTTTTAAAAACAAGGAAACCTCAATGCACTTAGCTTAGCTATGCATTATCCTCAATGTATTAAAAATGAGAGATTAGGAACAGATGACTCCTTTTAATGATCAAGTGTGATCATTAGGCTCGGATGTGGTGTGTCTTGGTGAATTCCCTCTCTAAAAGAGTCAAACTGATGTCCACGAAAGAAAAATCAAATAAACGTAAAGGCCAAATCAACATACAGCATACTAAAAGCCTTTAAAAACAAACAGCAAAATACTAAATGGATATAGCAAATCCTTATTTTTTGCTTAAGATTGCCTCCTAGAGAGTACACTTTGTTGTTTTTTAGGTCAGCTAGACTCTTTTGGGGAAATAAAAGGATCTTACGCTCTGGCCTTCATCCATTGGCTGACTGTCTCTCTTCATCATATTCATGTGAGGATGACTTCCTCCACCTCTGGAATAGGCAATGTAAAACAAAATGTCCAACTCTCTTTAGTGGGGAAGAGTTGGCTGATATATCCCTTCAGAGTTTCATACAAAGGTCCGGGTTGCTTTGCTCTTATGTGGGTGTATTGTGATGGTACACTCTAGTTGAGGTTTGATGTCATACCGGGTTATTGGTTACTAATGGTTAAAAGATGAGACCCAATTGATAGGTTGAAGTTGATCAAACATCAAATAAAAGATAATACAGCTAAGATGTGATATGTGGTTAGTCAAACTCTGCAGTGAAGTCACTCCAAGTCGAAGAACCCGAGAAAGATGAGTAAACCCAAGATTCAAGTTCAGCATCGAGTGAAGATTTTGATAGCTTGAAATCTATGGGTGATCTGTTTTGTGCACTTTAGGATATCATCATTTCTCATGCATCACTCACAAACTCAGTTTTCAAATCCTAAATGCATATCTTTTGGCCATGAGTTTAAGCATAAACTTAAACTTAATAAATACAAATGAGTTCAGAAAATGTTTATCTAGGTTTAAAGAAATGTTTAATCAAACAAAAACATAGAATTTGAACATTTAAAAAGGTAATCGAGTCAGTGTGAGCGATGGCTAGTCAATCGTGAGCGAGTAATTAGTCAATGTGTGAGCGATGTACTTAGGTGTACGAACAATACGGTCGATGGTTGGTGCCGATCGGGTGAAAACGGTCAATGGTTTGTGAGCAGGAAGAGTGTAAGAGCTACGGACCGATTGGATGTAGTAGCTCATCCAAAATTCAGAAAAGGAAACGGTCTACTGGTTAGTCCAACGGTCGGATTCCAACATCTACAAAACAATAACATTTATGTGTACAATAAAAGGCTAGTGTACAGTAACCGATCGATCGGTTGGCAGCTTAAGTGATTCAAGTTCCCACTCTATAAATAGAGTGTGGTGGATCACTTGTTGGATATGAGACTTATTGTATATCCTCTCAAACATCATTTCTCTTGTGAATCAATTCTCAAACTAAGGAGTGCATTCATTACATGTGCATATTGTATAGTGCATCTTTGTGTTCATCAAAGTTTGAGTTGTATTTGAAATATCTTGGAAGCTTGAGAGAAAGTGTCTTATTGTGCTTAAGTGAGAAAGCTTCAAGTGTGTATAGCTTGAAGGAATTGTGAAGAGCCCATTGGAGCCAAAATACAAGTGTAATAAATCTCGGGATTAGAGCTTGGAACTTCGAGTGTGTATAGCTTGAAGATGTGCCCATTTGAGCCATAATCCAAGTGTAAAGAAAAAAGCTCGAGTTGGAGCTTGCCACTAGTGGAACCCTCACCGGTTGAAGGTTGAGGAAAAGTAGATGTAGGCAAGGTTGTGTTGAACCACTATAAATCCGGGTTTTACTTTCTTTATCCTTATCTCTTTAATTTAGTGTTATTATTGCATTTAAATTAAAGATTTATTGTAGTTGTGCAAAAAGTTTTTGAAAACCAATTCACCTCCCTTTTGGTTAGGTTGCTTAGTTATATTGAACTTTTAGAGTGGAAATGAACTCTCTGTCTTCTTGAATGCCCTCCTTTCTTCATTCGTTAGTGGTGTTCTTTGATGGAGGTCAAGCTTCATTTTCTTCTCACCAGCAAGTAGTGTCATTTTCCCATGTTGAGCATTGATCCACACTTGACTTTTGGCAAAGGAAGGTCTTTCTATAAATGAAACTTATTGGTCCTCTTCCATGCTAAAGGTAAAATATTCTATGGGGAAATAGAAGTCTTCAACTCCAACTAAGACATTTTCCATTATAAGATCGGGATGTTGCTTTTCCACTTGCTTCTCTTTCAATGACGGCTCTTCATCGATAGCAAGCTCATTCTTCTCAACCAATGTTGGTTCTTGCAATTCTCCCTCAAGGACCAAAGGCATTTTATCACATTCCATTATGTTCTTGTCCTCATCCAATGCCGGATTAGAAAATTCATCTTCAAGGCTTAAAGGTATGATTTCAATCTCCCGTATGTCATCATTCTTTGTATCACTTGGGAGTTGTCTTGAAGATTGTTCCTTTATAACTTTTTCCAATCCTTCAGCTTATCTTGCCGTTCTTTCCATAATATCATACATTTCTCTATTGAGATCTTTCAAATTGGTGCCCATGTATGCTATCATGGTGGTGTCCATCTTGGTTTTCGTACTTGGAAACCTCCTTTATAGAGCCTTATTATCCCTATTAATTTCATCATTCAATGCACGGAATTACTCTTCATCGAATGGTTTCTAGAATTGCTCTTGATAATAGGAACTTGAACCTTTATGTGGCTAAACACTTGGATTTCCATAGGAAATATTGCCATGTGTCCCCCAACCCTCATGATTGTGGCTTGACATATAGTTGTGGGGTTGAGAGATGTAACTCGCATTGTTGAAAGAATTCACCCCACCAAAATTATAAGTTTGTTGACTTGTGGAGGTTTGTGTTTGCCTTGCGACGATTTCTTCCCATATTGGTGCTATTTGGGCTACTCGATAAGCAACAAATAAAAACAAAAAAGGAAAAGAAATTTTTTGCTTAAATTAGCAAACTTCTCTTTTGCCAAAATATCAATCCAAACCAAACCGTACCTTCCCCGACAACGGCGCTAAAAACTTGTTCGGTAATTGGCTTAACTACCAAAGACTCATTGTTAAGTCCCGATATGACGTCGAAAAACTTATTAGCGTTTTCCCTTGGTATACGAGGTTACACAAATAATACGATTGGACTAATATGTCGGATATAAATCCATGAAAAGGTGTGGTTTTAAGCGAGGATGAGTGTCTCGACTAATGCAAAAGTCATTCCTTATTTGAGCAACTTCTAGGGTGGTACAAAAAGGTTTTAAAAACAAAATAGAAAATAAAGTAGAATTATAAATCAATGTCCACTCACAAGGAATAGAGTCATATTGGGGATAAAACTCAATGAAATATTCTAGGGTCGATTGTCTCCATTAATGCATTTATGGTTTATATTCATTAAACATTGATTAAGTGAACGTACACTTCTGCATGTCCAAGGAATCCGATATGAAGTTTGAATTTCCTCACATGACTCTTTATTCGCTGCTGGGTTCATCTAGGTCGCCGTCTGATACTTTTCTAAGCGGTTATTTCCTGAAATACAGCTAGTCACCTCTCGGTCTATACAATAGGACTACCCAGATTATGTTTGGATCAATCACCTCTCGGTCCATATGATCCTCACATAATGCTAAGAGGGTGCTACTCCTAATGAAATCCATCTAGTACTAGGCATTCCTAATTTCCTATACTTCTTTGATTAGGTTAATTAGTATTTCAATTAACTAATTCATACCTTGAGAGACCATATTTTAGGGCGTAATCCAAGCGTCACCAAGGATGCCTTATTGTGGGTATCGAAGTCCCAAGTCTCGGTATGGATTAATTAATTAAAACCATAGTAATCCTAAGAAACATACCAACTAACTTCCACACAAGCATGAATTCACAAAAAGCCATCATAAAATATATATATAAACCAAACATCACTTCCCACGATCAACTGGATGTTTGGCTATAATTTACCTTGAATAATCCAACAAAATTATATTTAAGATAATTATAATACTGAAAGATTTACAAATACAGTATAGTTTAGAGATACAAAACAAATTAGAGATGAAAATCGTCTCCAACTCTACACCACGGTTGCAAAAGCTCCTCTAATGAGCTAGATCTTCAATATCAGCTCCAAAGCAAAGTGGAAATGAACAAAAACTAAAACCCTAAAAAATGGCTCAAGAAGAAGGAGGAAGGAGAAATACTAGAGGGTGTTCTGTGACACCACAACTTGGCACCTCGAAATGCTAGGAAAGAGTGTCCTGGCTGTAGACTTTAAACTTGATTAAATGACGATTCAACATTCTTTAAAATATAATCATATAATTTAACATATATTACAAAACCATACTATCATACCCCACTATTTGAGTCGTTCAAAATATCACTTACATATTATTTACAAATCCTTTTCATTGTACCCAAAAGTTTATATGCAACATATTGCTCAGAGTAGCATGTTAAATAGAAACACTGCAAGTGAGCACCTATCGCTAAGATGACCCTTGATGTTAATGTGGAATGTCATGTTCTCTAGCTGCCTCCTCGGTACCTACACTGATAAACACCCATACTAAACATAAAACTTAGTAAGGATCCTTACGCATGAATGACCACTAACCATGATCATCACATTCTAATACTCATGCAACTTGCTATGCATATATATATATATATATAATCATATAAACTTGTAAGTTACAATAATTCATGAACTTACCACAATTAAATAATTTAATTTATTATGTTAATATCATGTGCTATGTTAACTTCTTGTGCTTTACCTATCGAATTCCATATCATTTTAGTCATAGTATTAATGATTATTCAGGTATTTTATATTTCCATTATATTTTACAATTACTTCCTATATTTTTTATTCATATTTCATTTATTAATATTGTTTTATCTCTTTTTAAATGTTTCATTTATCAATATCGATTTATGTCTTTTTACATGTTTTATGCCTGCATATTCCAAAGAAGTAAATACGGGAAAGAACTGCATGTACTCAAGGGTACTATCACTGTATGAGACAGTGATTTCTATTTGTACTTTACTGTATAACCCAAACGAGGCCGCTGTAATGGCTTCCGTCGAGTCCGTGTCATCAGCCTGAAAGCAAGGTCATTTATGTAATGGCGGCAAGTCAATGCTCATCAAGCAGCAGTAAATATTTGTATCTTCTATTAATGCATGTCTCGATAAGCGTACGTCAGCCATGTGCGCAGTCGTAAGCAAACAATTGTTTATTCGTTTCGATTACATATCTGCCACATGAATAACTATTGTTACCATGTATGCATATTAGATATTCACTATCCATTATTCTCACATTCATAAAGACTACTTTCACATATCTCTTATCATCATATGAATGTATTATATGCTTCTTTATATAGCAACTATACATGTATTATCTTTTCTTCAAATTGCTAAAATTCATGTCCTTTATTATTTCATTCTATTTATTCCATATTATTTAGCATTAAATCATATAACTTTTAGGTTAATTCTTTGCTCTCGCCAGCTAAGTTATACTGACTTATTTTCATACAAAAACCATATTCGGTAATCTTTTTTAGGGTATATAAGAAGAGCGTTGGACGTCTCGAATCATACAGGAAGGGCGTAAAAATCATTTCCCCGAATAAGTCGGCTTACTTATTTTCTAGGTACCAGTGAGTTTGAAATTGCAACATTTTCCTTAATGTACGTTGTTAAATACATGAATACATTTTTCTTTCGAAAATTGGAATAAATTCAGGTTGAATCATCCAGCTTCAGTTATGGCGTTTTATGCAAGGAATTAGCTGTTGCCCAATTTACAGTAGTGGCGTGAGACCGTTCAAAAGTGCTTGCTGTAATCTGATACTAGTTTCTTCTTCCGTTTAGTACGGTGCTAGGAGTTATTCTCAAATTGGAATCCATCTAATTTGGAGGACCCAGGAACTACATGAAATATGTCTAAACAAGCTAGGTTTATATGTTTTCTATGAGAACTAATGGCTGGTCTTTAGACCAAATTAAAGGGTCCTTAAGTCATATTAATACTTTAGGATCTCCTTGGAAAATGAGTCGTGGTCTTGGAGTTTCCTTTCAAGCGAAATTCCTAAATCGAAAGTCACTACATCTTAGAGTTATGGCCCGAATAATTGACAGGGTTTTAGAATTTTGTGATCTCATGCATGCTAACATTTCAACTATATTAAAACTCACCGATCGAGAATGTGAAATGATCTTGATTACGATAAGCATGGCGCGATGAATTGATCGCCCAGGGAGTTAAATGCGCATTCTTGGTCACCCAATTTCTAACTTTGTTTTCATGCTTGCCTTCTCTCTTTAACTCGCTCTTCTGGCAGCGGAATGTTAGAAGCCCAAAATGGTGAGAACTCGCCCCTATGTAAAGCCAGTTTTTTTCCCTTTTAACTTCCTCTTTCTCTTTCTTTTCCTTTTTCGCCTTTTCTCATTCAGCCCTTTTACGAGAATAAGGTTTCTCCAATTAGCAGTGTTTAAAGTGTTCTAGAATGGGGCAAAGTGACCCGACCCGTTAGTTCCTCTCATTTTCTTAATTTGGTCCCCATAACATATAATTCATTTGTCTATCTCAACATTCACTCACATTCTTCATAATTTATTCCCATTATGTCCTTACTTGACAAAATTACCATTCTACCCTTAATCTTTGAAATTAATTCCATTTATGCCTCTCCTTTTTTTAATCATGCATTAAACTACTAGGGTTAACTTCAGGATGTTATAACTCTCTCTCAAAAAATCGGAACCCTAACATTGTATCAAATACATACATACATATATATATATATATATATATATATATATATATATATATATATATATATATATATATATGGAAAATGGGCTCCAAAATGGGCAAAAAATGTGACGTTTATGCTCAAGCCCGACGTTCTTTGCCGAGGCGAAGGGCAGGTGTCTTCAATCCGGATGCTCTTCCTTCACCTCGTGAGGTCCTCGCCTTAGCAAGAGTCATAACTTGGCTGCGCGGCCGGCTGATGCACTGCTTTCATGCTTGATGAAGACGAGGCCTTCGCCTCGTGAAGGGCTACTTTGCCAACAGCGAGCCCGAGGCCTCATGGTCTTTGTCTTTATAAAAATTTGTCTCTTCGCCTTAAGCGAACCCGGTCGCTGGGGCAAGCTTTCTTCTTGCTTCTTTTCTAACTGTTGCTTTACTTTCCATTACTGCAAAACATAAACAAATTAAGGATTAGTGTGTGTAATCTTTAGGAATTAGGTGTGAATTCTAGCATTTGGGTTACATAAATACATGAAACTCTCATACTACAAATGCTAACAAGATTCACACATATCAGTTGCATCATGTCTCATCATATCTACCATAATATTTACCACCTCTGTCAGAATGAACCACTTTGATCTTCTTCCCTTGTTTGAGCTAAACTTTTGCTTTGAAAGCCTCCAATGAGTCAGATTTCTCATGAATGAACTCAATGGCCAATATGGGAATAATCTTCTTGAACATGATGAAATGGCGCAGCCACCATAGCGAAAGTGAATAACCCAAAATATAAGTATGAATAACCCCAAAGCTATTTCGTCGTATATCAATCTTGGCATTCCTAACCTTGACCGTCAGTTTGCCCTTGATGCAATTTACACAAGTACCAAAATATGAGAAATCAAGATCCGGAAGAATCTCATCCTTAATTAATCTCTCTATTATTTGTTCGGAAATGTGACCCAGACGTTTGTGCCAAAGAATATAAGACTTTCCAATCAATCTCAAACGCTTAGAGCTACTAATAGTATTAATAGTAAGAGTAACATAAACAAAAGGCAAAACAAACAACTCTAATATGTAAAGACTCCCACAAAGTAGTCAATTGCTAATCAATAGTGAATCTTAGTACAATTTAACTTTACCAGTTCCAAAAAGAAAACTATATTGAAATTTATCTAAAATAGGTATTGATATCAAATTTCCCATGATCAAGGGTATGTACGCCACATCTTGTAATTCCAGAAATTTTATTGTGCTAACTTGTAATCTTGACTCTCGAGAAAATCCGCTTTATACTCTTTATCTTATCTCACGTGTACACGTCTTGCTCAATGGTTGGACTTCTTACGCTTATCACCGCTTGCTTTACTGGCGTGAATATGTTGTATTTATCGAACTAAAGTATGGGATCACATCAATGATATTGGATTCAAAACAAACATTCACTCAATGATTATCATATAACTTATTTTTCTAATTCTTTAAAAACTTTGTATATTTCTTGCCAATAACCAAGGTTGGAAATATCGGTTTCGATGGATATATCGGTACTTGCAATTTATGGATATATCGGATATATCGAAGATATATCGGTGAATATTTTTTTATGAATATCGATATATCGAAAATTAACAAAAATGCTTTGAAATTCATAGAAATACTTTCTAAAAATGTAAAAATGACATTAATAATCAAATATATACACGTGAATGAGTTTTAAAATCAAAATGAAGATTGATGTGACTCAATTGTAACATTTGATGGATAGATCCAATTTTGGTAAAGACAATACTCATACCAAGACATGGTGTTTGATAATATCGATTATAGCATCAAATTACGTCATGCATAAATGTTTTCAATTTCAGATCTACAACTTCCATGATAGAAATTGGGTTCATCCACATGCTCAAGTTTAAATATTAACTAACATGAAAAATTAATTTATTAATATATTATTACTAAATTAAACTAATTTAAAATATGAAAACTTCATATAATACATGCATACACAATATTAACTAATATATAATTTGATTTTAAAAATTAACGAACGTGAAATGTTAATTTATTAATATATTATTACCAAATTAACTAATTTAAAGTATGAAATAATCATATAAACTATCAAATTAAACTAATATATAATTATTTAAGAGATATCACAAAGAAAACTTTTTGGAGTGAAATGAATATTGGATATTGGTAGAGATAATTTGTGATCAAATTAAATGATTTTAGAGGTATTTATAGATTTTTTAGGGTCAAAATAATCGTTGATGATCAAAAATATTTGAGAATTTAATTATAGCGTTGGATTTTAATTTTAAAAGTAAATATGACCGCAGATCTTCTTTTAAACCGTTGGGATCAATCCATAACCGTTGGATCAAGTTAGATTTAAATCTGATCATTTGATATATTTCTATATATCCCGATATATCTGGATATATCGCGATATTTTTACTCGAGGGTATTCGATATATTCGAGTATTTTACCGGGAGTATTTTCGATATATCTTCGATATTTAAGAAAATCACCCACACGTGTGTACTCTGTCGGAATTTTACCAAATTTCGTCCGATATCGATATATCGGCGAAATATCGGTTTAAATTTTCGATTTTCGATTCCTCAAACGAATTTCCACATGACTGATTTCGCTTTATGAGTCAAGCGATATCCGATATTTCTACTTCAAATATCGAAATTTTCATCCATGCTAATAACATACAAAAACCCTTTTGCATTCTCAATCTTGAAAATGCTTGCATAAATGGAATCATCCATATGATTCTTTGTGACCCTCAAACAATAACTATTGGAATATTTTCAATCCTCATAATTTTTTCTAATTTGTAGAACTCTCAGCACTGGGTTTTTGAGGACCTTCAACTTTTAAGGTCAAATTCAGCTTTATAATTGACAAATTCATTATGAGATATTCAACCCATTGTTTGTAATTAGTCATATTAAGTTTCGTGATGACAGAGAACTGAGGAAAACTCAAAGTTGAAGAATAAATAAAAGAACGATGTCAAAAATACATGTAAAACAAAGACATGCAAATTGCTCAATTATTCGGCTTACCAAATGACCCACAAAAGTAGTAACCAAATATTAGAGTTTATAAAATACAAAAATATTCATATACAAGTAAGAACAATTCACTAGCTGTCACAACCAAATGCGAAATTTCCCAACGATTGGGTTGTAAACTTGTACGATTCAAGACACTTAGTGAAATCTTTTCACCAAACTAAGAATCCTACCAAAAAATAAAGTTATCGATAGGACAACTTCACTACCCTTATGGATCTTAGAGCATCTCTAGCAGTTAGCAAAAAAAATCAACAACTAAAGCTATATTTTGCTCCAAAAAGCAATTTTCGAGATTTAATAAAGTCTGCATGCCAGCTCTCTACCAAATGAAAATCTAAAACTTATCCTAAATCTATTCCAATTTTACCCTTTCTCTTTCTTAATAATTACATCATATACCCTTAATTCATCTATTTCCATTATGAAGGCCAAAATGGAAATTTTCATTATTCAATCCAATATTACTGATGAACAATTGACAACAATATTTGCCCAAATATTGTTGTCAACTGTTCACAAGCAATCTTTTTGCTTGAAGAATTGTTTACTGTTGGAAACGGGTTTTTTTGTTTGAGCATTTATTTTTTTGTTTTTGCTCCACTGCTGGAGATGCTCTTAGCAAATTTAATTTCAGTTGTAATATCAATTTCAAAAATATCTAACACACTTAAAATCACGAGAGACAAGTTCTTAAGGATTCGATATTTCTCAATTTTACCAAAATACAACAAAATAATTTTATTTACAATACGACGCTATAAATAATTACAAATAGCACAAAAATAAATTGTTAAAGCAATATGTGAAAAAACAATGAAAAATTTATAGATTTGGTAAAAAATCAATTTTGTGCAACAACTATTTCTTGCCATTAAAAAACTTGAAGAACCGAGGTTACAAGGCCATTTGAGCATAAAAAGAAAATAAAAAATAGATTATATACGTTTCAAAAAACACGAAAAACACAATTCTTGTCTCAAACAACCCAAAGGAATAAATTTTAAAAGCTTGCAAATTGAGGATACACTAGCTCAACCATGGATAACAAATTTAAAAGAAAGACTTGAAATGTGGATTTATTTTTCACTCCTTAAAAAGTGCCATCACTATCATCATGCACAATTGTTGAGAAACATGAGTTTCCCTTCTTTTTTTTAATTAAAAAAAAACGTAAAAATAAAAAATCATCCTCACATAATAAATCAATTTGAAATTTTACTCTGAGAGCCGTCAGCTTATGGGAAAAGAATTAGGGCCTCCACTCTCTCATGCACAATTATCAAGAAGAATGGTTTTACTTTTATTATTATTATTTAAAAAATAATAATGGCCATTCTCATACAACTTTTGACCGTGATTAGTATTCATTAAGGCCATGAATTAATGAAAGACATTTATCAAAACCATCACGATACAACTTTTGCCTCTAACAAATATTCATTAAACCATTAGTAAATTATATTATGAATTTGGATTCCATCAATCCGAAAAGATAACTCAAAGGAAAATGGAATGCCTAAAAGGCATCTATGTCGACACAGCGCACCTTGATCAATTTTCAGAATCCCATCAAGAATATTTATAAGGAGATTCATTTCCAAAATCAGTCCAAAAAAGGTTTTTTTTCGAAAATTCCCTTCACATAGAACACGACAATAAATACGAAAAAACCTAGAAAACAAGAAAAATAAAATCGGTAGTTTCAATGCTAATTAAGTGGCTCTGACACCACTTAATAAATTATTTTGTAAAATTAAATAAATATATTATAAAAAAATAAATTTATTGAAATAATGAAATATATAAATTAGTAATATATATAAACATACCTGATATAGATCCTTAATTGTTAATTGATATTTATCTCCAAAATCTATAAAGGATAATATCAAATAAAAGTTATGATTGAAAATTATTATTTCATTCTTCCTAAAGTATGTTCTACGATCCCTTGAAAATTATAAGATTTTATTTACTTATATATATATATATATAAAACATAATGAAACAATTAAGCTTTGGTTTAATTAGCTTATCAAAACAAATAAGAAGATAAAATCATAAGTCCATAGCTAGTTAATATTAAATCATCTCATAAATAGCCTATCATTAATATGCATATTTACACCATTAAAATTGTAATATGATTATGCTTAGTCCATAATTAATATATTAATCTAACAAAATATATCTTAAAGTTGAGAATCCAAATATAAACTTTAATATAAACTAAAATATTATTTATCATAATATATTGTCACGCTGTAGGGGTGTAATCCCTACACATTCATATTTCATATTTGTTATTGCACATGCATATTCCATAATCCTCATTCTAAATTATTTAAGAACTCAGATTACCCATCCAATGTGTAGTCTCTTCAGTTTCGTTATCTATGAATTTTGTTTTTATGAGCATAAATGGAAGGTATTTTGATCAAATTTGTTTTGATTGACGTTATTTGTTTAATAAATAGATTAATCTAAACTAACTTATTCAATAATCCTTGATTTACGTGATTATAACTTGAATCTTATTTAATTCATATTTGACTTAGTTAAAATTTGTTTTTTGAGTTAATAAAATAAATTAAATTATAAACGTGTTGATTTGGACGGTTAATTATATTGAATCCAACGAGATCCCATTTCACCTGATTATTATACGAGGAACATATTGATATAATATGTTCTATTTCCTATTTAACGTTATGTATAATTTTTTTAATTCAATTACTATTTATGAATGTATTTTTAAATCGAGCATTTGAATTTTGTCATAACAAAACTATAATCATTTACATGAATTTTCACCCTTATCCATGTAGGGCTTATTGAGAATTATTATAGTAAGAAATGTTCATGAAAATGTTGGATCAACATTGGGTGATTTCATATAAAATAATATTCATAATTTCAAAACTTTTAAAAGCAATTGTATTACGAAAATTTAAGGAAAAAATATGTTGATGAGCGTAATTAGTATGATTTATATTAATATCTATAGTCAAAGAATATTAACTATTTACAAATAAGTGAAAGAATATATAGAACAACAATTTAAAAAATTTAAAACCTTATGCTATTCCCATTTTATCTATTTGATTGTTGGAGCTTCAATTGAAATATTCTTAAGAATATGATACGGTACTTAAAATAGAAGAAAGTAAAAACTAGTTCATATAATAATTCAAACACTTTCTCAAATATCTTTTATCTCACTATTTCTTTATTTGTAAACGTGTTTTTAGTAAATAATTTCAAACACAAATTTCTAAAATAACACCGTAATTTTTTATTTTTTTTTACTGCTAAATCGTAATTTTTAAAACCGTTTTCTCATGTTTTGTAAAATAAAAGTATGTTTGGAAATTTTAAATAATTTTAGTTTATATTTAATTGTTAAAATTAAAATTAATTTTTAGGTTTAATATTTTATTTTTAATAAATTTATATGTTAAAATCATTATTAAAAAGTAAATGGAAAGAAAATTAATATATATATATATATATATATATATATATATATATATATATATATATATATATATATTTACATTTATTCACTCAGTATTACATTATAATAATCTCTTATGTTCCTCACAAATTTATTCTCATTATGACTCAAACATAAACCCTTATCCTCCATGATTTTAATCAGAAAACAGATAATTCAAGCTGCTTTCTACGAACCAACCCACTGACTCATATTTCTTATGTTAGCTTAAAAATTACTGGTCTAATTAAACTACGACCTATCGACTAACCCAAATAGTTTAACTGCTCATTAAGGCTTATTGGTCAATTTCTTAACCCATTTAATATTTTAAATGACTACTAATATTTTGTACGTAATTATTAAAAATATTAGTTTTTCTATTATGAAATATATAAAACTGTTTTTTATAGAAAAAATAACATTTATTAAATAATTATTTTTAATAAAATGGAATAATAATAGTAAGAAAAATAATTTAAAATAAAATAAGATATATAAATATAAATAAAATAATTTATTTTATATAATCTTTTAAGAATATGAGAATGAATTATAATTATTTTAAATAAACTTTATTTTACAAAATAAAAAATATGTAAGATTGTTATTTATTATCGTATAATGTTTGGTCCATTTTGGCTCACAATTCACATAAGTGCTGAGCTTCGAACTAACAAAAGGGCTAATATCAAACACGAGTCGAACGACTCAAATTTGCTGTCATGACTGACCACTCCTACTCAAACGATTCAAGCCTCAACCCATTTCCCAGCTATAATTTTAACCAATGTTCTAAAAGGTGTAAGTTGTCGTAAAGCGATAAGGTCAAGTCTTAAGCCTTACAAGCCTAGGTGTGAAAAAACGTTTAACAATTATATTATTATTTTAATTAGTATAAGGATACTAAATAAACAAAATAATTCATATTTTAAATATTAAAATATATATAAGTCTATATTATCTTTGTATGTGTAATAAACATTAATTAACATGTAATTGATGATAATAGATTTATGGAAATTCATGTTTTCCAAGTTTCCAATAACATATTAGTTTCAAAACATATATATTACAAACCTACAAGTATCTAATAATTCCTATATTAATAAATATTTTACCTACTACCATAATCCAACTCTTGTCTCATTATTTATCGGATTTCAATTCAATATATACATCTTCATCCAACTCATTCGATACAAATTCATTTCCTTCGAGCTCCCTAATTTCAACTTGAGCATTTCTATAACATTTTTTAGGCGGTAACATATAATTTTTGATCTCATCATCATCACAACCTTCGACAATCCATGGTTGTGCATTACTATCATCACTTGTTAGTAGGGTATCTAAATTATTACTTTTCTTTTTCTTATTTATAAACCTTGCATTAAATTGAACATAAACTAGATTATTCATCCTTATGATGTCTAGTTTATTTTTATTTTTTGTGTGCACTTAAGTAAGAAGAAGTTAGAAAAATTTAGTATATTTTATAAATGATTAAATTAGTACCTCATAACCACTAGCAAAGTAATAATTTAATATATAACACTGTAATTAGTATTTAACCCTTCAAAGACACTCTAATTTATTTCACATCTATATGAACTAGTAGTTAAACCAATGATCTTTTTGCCATTATTTTCAAATTTGGTATTTAATTTTCATATAAGTATTATCAATTAACTAGTATATATATATATAAAAGAAAGAGAGTGAGAAAATTATTATATGTAATATAAATATATGTGTGGTGTGTAATATATTAACATAAAAGAAAAAAAAAGAATAATATTAATATACCCGAATTATAATTTGCATCATTGTTATCACATGCACTTATTGCTAGTTTTTTTAATAAATGCACATTATTTTTTAGTGTACCTTTGTGGTGCTCACTTTTGTTTAAACAATATATTATTTAATTTAATTTTTTCCTTTTTTTTGTTAAATTTTATCTCTAATTCCTTAATTCTTATACATTATGTTTTCATTTTTTTTTGTTTAAGAAATAAAATTTAATCTTAAAAAAGTTTCAAAATTATTTTTTAATTTATTATAAATTGTTTTTTAACATTTTTTTTTAAAAATGATTTAAAAAATAAAAAAACTTTGAACAAAAAGACTCAAGCCTTTTAGCATCGAGGAGAACATTAAACTGTCAACATAATATTAACAATATTCTTTTAAGCCTTACTATATTATGAGGCATCATTTAAAAACATCATGCCTAAATGAGTATAAGGAGTACCTTTTCCTATTTTTTAGAACACTTATTTTAATCACTTGAGATAGGACTTTTAATTTTCAATTAAAAGACGTTTTTGAAAACACTTTATTTTTTATTCTTAAAATAAATTTTAATTACTAAAATATGTTTTCTTAGTTTTTTTATTATGGAAAAGAAAAAGCTTTCTTAAAAATAGTTATGTATTAGTTTTTTTTTTAAATATTTTGAATAAAGTTTTGGTTACAGCTTGAATCAATTTGTTATAAGTAATATCAATAAATATAAAAACACACATCGCTTTTAATTTATTTTTGAAAAATTGAATTTAAATGGAAAAAGGCAAATATCTGTAGTTTGTGGAATCAGTGAACCGGAAGGGGTTTAGACCGGAACGGAGGAGCGTGGAGATCTGGAGGAGCGTGGAGATCTGGACACGTGGACCCACCCATATAAACGGATGCAAACCTATTTATATTCCACTCTTTATTCCTCTTTTCTGGTCCGCCCTTTCTCCCTTCTCTCTATCCTCCTCCGCCGTTGTCCTCTCCTTCGTTTCTTCCTCTTTCTCTCTCTGCTTCCTCCACTCCCCTGAAACCCCTCCACTCGTTTTCGTTTACTTTCTCTCAAATTTCCCTCCAGTAATTTTCTTCCCCAGGTTTCCCGAGAAAACTTTTTCTTCTTTCTTAATTCTTCGAATCGGAGTTTGGGGGCGGTAGGTTTTTGGAATCGGAAATGGCGGCTTCGTCAATGACTAGCACGGTGTACCTCAGCGTTATTGAGGATGTCATCAATAAGGTCCGGGATGAGTTCGTCAATAACGGCGGTCCTGGCGAGAGTGTTCTCAGCGAGTTACAAGGAGTAAATCTTCCTTCTGATCACTGATATTTTCTGTTTCTTTCTTGTGTTTTTTTAAACTATGGGGGAGTTTTTCTAGCTTTTGATTGGATAATTTGGGAGAATGGGTTGGTTGTTTTTGATCTGATTTGTTTTTAGGGTTTTGAGATTCCCAAATCGTTGGGTTTAGATTCAAGGGTTAGAGGCTTAGGTCTTCCATAGTTGGGGACGACAAATTTTTAACGGAAAGTACAATATCGGTGGTGCATAAGATAATTATTTGGTTAGTTAGGCAAGGGTTTCGTTACTATTATTATTTTTAGGGGAAATTGCCGTGAGATGTATGGAATATCAAAACTCTAATGTTGCATCGTCTTTATGGAGTTCTCTTTGAAACCAAACACAGGTATTAGTGTAGAAGGGTTTGTTAATTTCATTGAAATTCCAGATTTGGGAAATGAAAATGATGCAAGCTGGTGTTGTAACCGGTCCCATAGAGAGATCCACTGCACCGAAGCAGACAAGTGGTGCCCCTGTCCCTACCCCTCCCGTCCATGATCTGAATGTACCATATGAAGGAACTGAGGAGTATGAGACTCCTACAGCTGAGATACTATTTCCTCCAGTGAGTTCACTCTGTTGCTTTACTATACCCATTCTCTTAATTAAAAAAAAAAGAAACTGAAGGGTTGTTTCAGTTTCAACCTGTTGAATTCTTGTATCTGTTTTATATACAGACGCCATTGCAGACACCAATTCAAACACCATTACCAGGAATGGGGGACAACTCTATGTATAACATTCCTACTGGACCTACAGAGTATCCTGCTGCACAGGATGGTGGTGGAGTTACTGACATGAAATCTGGAAGGCCACCTTCATTCATGGTGAATATCACTGCAAATGCTTTATATAATATATAAGATACAGTAGTTCTATTTGAGTATTTGTGGGTGTGCTTATATGTGACATTATTATCTCATATAGGCTGTATTTGATGCTATTTAATATTATCATACCAAACCCTTTAACTACACTTTGTAAGGATTTTAAGAAAAAATAATTTTAAGAGTTTTTTTCCTTGAAAAAATATTCATATTAATGCTCAAAATGTTTTCAAATTTTAGAAGGGGTTGAAAAGGGAAGGGAGACAGGTAATCAGATAGAATTCCTTAGCTTCCTTAGGAGCTGAGCTCGAGGATTCCTTTGTTTCAGCACTTATGGAGATTTAGAATCAGTATACTCTGATTCTTCATCAGGGCCTTTATCTTAACCTTTCTTCATTCCTTTTTTTTTGATTGGCTTAAAGAAACCAATTCCACTCAGGGGGATTCGAACCTGAGACCCTCTGGTAAGAACATAAGCAACTTACCACCCTTCCAATGCCCTGCTTATACCTTTTACATGAGCAACTTTCTTCCTTTCTCCATTTCTTCATTTCTGAACATCAAAGAACCAATGTACAGCTGAACATTAATCAAGAAGTTATAAAGAACAGAATTGAATGTCATTCTGTTCCAACAAGGGAAGATGGCAAAAGATTTAATTGAAAACAGCAATCCAATTTCTCATGTTTTGGATAAAATGAAAGTTTTGATTATCTTACATGAAGACACCACACATGCTTGTTGTTGGATGCATGTATGGAAGTTTGATGCTCAAGTGTAATTGCTGTTGCGATAAATGTTAAGGATATTTTGTTTGAGTTATTTGAATATGTAGAATGATGATCAATGGGAACTTTTCCTCAATTGGTTATACCTTATTTTTGAGTTTTTCCCCGATAGAGGGTGGGAATATTGACATAAGGTTAAGGGTTGGGTGAGCATAGGGAGGGGACTAGGTTCGAGTCCCAATGGGAGGACAAAGAATGAATTTTTTTTTATATATTTACCTATAAAAAAAAGTACATAAAGTTGGAAAATTGAAAATTGAAAATGACATGTAAAGACAGAACAGTCAATACAAATTTATATCTTTATTTGCATATGATTGTGGTTCCTTTATTTAGGGTATGTTCTTTTCTTTTATGCATGCCATGTTTTTTTTCCATACTAATATGATACGGATGAATGCTTATACTTGCCTTTTCTACGCCACCTTTCTATGCATATATTTATTCCTTTGAAGCTGGCTGCCTTACATGATTAGTCATTTTCCTTTTCCTTTTGCCTTTGATCTTGTGGTAGGTAAGTCACATATATGCCCATATATATATATATATAATTTATGTTTCATTATGTAAAAGAATTTATGCTACATGGTAAAACGTGATACATGATTTTTTTGATAAAAAAGAACTTTTGCTACATTGAAGTACATGATGCAGATGCGGAACCAAAAAGAAAACATGATATTGTTTGAGTTGACCACAATTATTAACTTGTTAGTTGTTATCTATATAAATGGTGACCCTTGCTTTTGTTGTTGACTTATTGCAGCCACCACCTTCCCCTTGGATGCAACAAAGGCCTCCTCTCAGTGTTGATGTTAATGTTGGTTAGTATAATGGAAAATGGCAGATTATGTTTAGTTTAGTTATGACTAACAAAGCGAGTTATTTTTCAGTGAGTGATTGCTTTAGTAATTATTTTTTCTCTTCTTGTAGCTTATGTGGAAGGTCGGGAAGAAGGGGACAGAGGAAATTCTCAGCAACCTTTGACACAGGTAATTCATAACTTTACTTAATATATAAGTAACATAGGCTTGCTCAAATTAATCTTTCTTTCTGGATTTTGAGCTCTCTTGATTACAGAGCTGTGGCTGCCTGAATGCTGCATGCCTTCATTTGGAATTTTTCCTTGTCTGGAATGTGCAATGCCGTTTTAAAATTCTTAGTGTTACCACTGATGCATTGGTGTTGATATTGGGGAAACATCCAGGACTTCTTCATGATGTCTTCTGGCAAGCGAAAACGCGAGGATTTTCCATCAAAGTATAACTCAAGTGGATACATACCACAGCAGGATGGAGCTGGAGATCCTGCACCAGAGGTTTTTGAAGTGGAGGTCCTTCCTGCTTTTATTTCACACATTAAATCTTGTTTCCTTATTAGCTGTTAGATTGTTGTCATCTATTCTCAATTCTTATTAAATTGTAGTGTGGTGCATTCAATGCAGCTTGATCTTGGACTCATTTACCCTTCAAACTAAACATAGAATTCTTGTTGGCATACATGCATTTGGCATGCCTACATGTAGGTTGATACTACTATTATCATGTCACATATTGCCCCTTGAGGCTTGACTCAAGTGATAAAGGGTTGGGGTAGTCTCAATGTAGATAAAAAATGAAATTACCTATAAAAAAAAATGGCATGCAACATGTCCAATTGAGCTGTTAACTTATCAAAAAAAGTCCAATTAAGCTGCTAAATGACCATAGTAGTTGAAACTAAGCAATTGGGTGTTTACCATTCTGCTTAGGGCCTAATGCATGTAAAGAAGGTCCAGTCTTTGAGGAATACTATTGATTTCCTTGGATAGGTTTAAGACTTGGGATGACAGAGTGGGTGCTTCATGGACAGGTACAAGTGAACCATTTCTCCAACCGATGTCCGTTCCAAGGGGCTTAACCTACTCTTAGCTTTTAGCTCAATTATATGGGCTTAGTTTGTGGTCAGGTTGGGCAAAGATTGAAGTTATTTTAGGTTGGTCCAATAATTTTTTTTTATTCAAATAAGTGCAAATTTTTTAATGTGAACATGTCAGAGCATAGTGAGATAATCCTAATCAAAGGAGGATTCTATACCACACAAAAACACCCAATCATTGGTTCTATTTAAGATACGGCTATTGATGATAACTATAATCTTTTCAATTCATGAAAAAAAAATGAAAATGTAGGCTTTGGTAAAAAATAATATTTCTGAAATAAGCCAGCCAGTGATAATGCAAATCTGTACCATGAGTTACACTATACTGGTGAGTGGTGACAACAACCAACAATAATAGTAATGACAAGGGCTCAAGTAAGGTTGGGTGCTTGATACATGTTGGCGGCTTGGCACTCATGTTAAATAGATAAAGTCGTTATTGTTAGATTTGATTAAAATGATAGGCTACTGTATGGTAATAGTCAGGAAGTCAAGATAGAGCTTTTGTGGCAGGTGGGTTGAGTACGGTTATCATCAAAATATAGGCATGTTTCAAGCCATCTTTTTGTAAGTGTAGCAAATGAACATCGCTGAAATGAATTTTCCAGTGGCTGAAATCAACTTCTTTCAGATCATTTTATTTAGTTTTGCAATATGGATTAACGAGAGTCTTTAAGTCACATGCCACTGAAATGGTGCTATTATTGATTCTCTAGAATTGGAGCTATGCTTGTTTTTTTTATAAGGTGTTGGAGCCATGTTGTTATGCAGTTTCTTAATTACTTATTTTGCACTGGGAACCTTGTTTTTTTTGATTACCCAGACTAGGAAATTATGATGGGTTTCTGAATGTTTTTGGGTGAATCTGGGATTGGTATTCATTTCAGAAGAATTTTTTTGTCTGTATTTTATTATATCTTTGTGAGTTTTTTCTTTCCATTTCTGGGTGCTTGGTTAAGAGCTCATTATTATGTTTTGGATTATTGATAAAGAATTCTAAAGGGTTGAAGTATTTGAATGATGAGGATAATTTGTGTGATGAAATATTCATTTCTTTCTGGAACGGCTCCATTTCCTTACTTGTTGCGCTAATTCAGCTTTGTTTGAGTATAGTGCCAGTCTATCTAACAACTGTTTATTAAAACCATATAAGTACTTTTCCATATCATTTTTCATTAATTAATTCTTTGTTTTCCCGAAGTTTCCCTGAGATCAGTTCATGTTTGTGGTTACCTAATGGTACTTCTGTAATGAGGAACATGATTCACTTACTGATTACATGTAAGGAGACTTTGGTTTAGGTCTGTTGGCTTTTGCCAAATGAACTTCACATGTCTTGCATGTTGTAACTGCCTGAGCCAAGCCGAGATTGAGGGGATGATTATTTATTGTGGGACCAAAGCATGTGACGTGCAAGTATGATTATTGAATCTGAGACTTTCTGGCCTTCAAGTCAAACCATTGCCGATCCTATTTTTTAGAAGTGAAATTCAATCATTTAGATGAAAAAGTTTACTGTGGAAGGAATAATGATAAATAGGGTGAGCCGCTTTCTTGACATTTTGCCCAATAAAATTGTCAAGTTGGAATAGAAGATTCCAATTTGGGAATTTCTTCACCCTAATGAATTGCTGTCCAAGGATGGATCCTGGTCCAAAGTTTGTTTCTGACAATAGTCTTATTTGTGTCACCCTTTCTCTTGCAATCTATGTTTAGAAAATATAAGGTGTTATGGGGAAGTAGTTTGGGCATGAAACTCATCCATTGAATGCAGGTTCTTGAGCAAGGCATTAGAAATCCCTGGTAGAATGAATTAATCAAAACTGACATTTGAGTTTGGCCTTCTGAGCATGTAATTGTCAAATAGTACTTGTAGAATGTGCCCAAAGTATTATGGTTATCTGCTGGTGAAGTTGCTGTCGAATGAACAGTAGGTTATGGGATGGTCTGGTGAAGTTTTGACTAAATGGCTCCTTTTGTTGGGCATTTGGGGAAGAGGCCTGAGCTCAATTGATCCCAATGATACAATTCTTTCTTCTTCCTTGTTTCAGGAAGTTCATGTTCCATTATAGTTTTGATCATATAATAAAAAATATGGAAGTTTCTTGTCACATTGTTATTCTCTTTATGTCTCTATTAATATAACCTCTAAGAAATTGTAACATCTGATCTTAAGCTTGGTCAGTTGTGTATGATATGATGTGTCAGCAGTTGCAAGGAAAGTACATTTTTGTGCATTTACCAAGATGATGATTTTTGCATGTAAACATGTGGAGATTGAGAGGAAAATTCTAATAGAATAACTTGCATTTATTTTTCGTATCTTGAGCTGTCACATTATAATGTTAATTATTAAAGGTTCCTTAACACTAGCTGTGCCTTTTTTTTTTGATAAATTAACACTACATGTACTTTCAGAGTCTCTGAGCTCATTTTGACTGCAAATTTGTACATCTCTTTGTTGATTCCACAAAGTTGTTTGAATTTAATGGAAATGTCTCAGGTAAGTCATGGGGGCAATTCTATCAAGGGGCATGACATACTTACCAAGGAGAATAAAGGGATATTTCCGCATGTGGCTGGGTCCTATGTGAGAATTCCTCAACTGGATGGGCCAATCCCTGATCCTTATGATGACGCGCTTTCTACGCCCAATGTAATTTTTCCCAGAACCATAATCAGACTTAATGTGCTATGCTCTTATTTCTTTTCCCTTTTTGTTTTCTTCTCCCCTTGTTTTGTTTATTAATCTGTCTATTTTTTTTTTTTTTTATAAATATTATTGCTGTCATGTACTATTTCTGGCACAATTTATCAGGCAAATTACTGAAATGCTTATAAGTTCTCTGTTTGAGAGTGGTGATAAGATTAATCATCTGTGCTTTTGATGGCTGATCTACTTACATCTGTAATTGTAGATAGTTCTGTGTGTATAAGCAGTTTGATTAGTGGTTCAGATAACAAGGTTGAATTATTCATAAAAGGATGTAGAGCTGGTATACTTTCTTTCACCAGGATTATTTAGCCTGAGATTGATGGAGAGACATCATTATGGGAAATATGTCTGGGTGGGAAGTGTGATCACTGATCCAGATCAATGGATTGTGAAATAGGGGTCTAAATTTTATTTTTCTATTCACATGCCTTCATGGTAGAGGTGTTATATTTGCGACAATTTCTATATTTCCATGGATGGCTTCTTGATGGGTGGAGTAGAAATTTTCATGGATCCAGGCTGGATTTTAATTTTGTTTACACTCTGATATTTGGAAACTTCAATTGATTGCAGATCCACATTCATATTGTCATAGGGATTCTATTTGTGGAAAACTTTGAAGATTGCTATGCTGGATTATTTTTGTTTAGAGTTGGTACTGATTAGAATGCTCAATTATGGGTAATCCTAGTTGAAATGAAAGTTGTCAGCTTTGATCGGATTATTAACAACTTTCCTAGTTTGGATCTGGGAGATTTCCTGTCTTATTCTGTGTTGATGTGTGCACACTTTAATTTGTGCATGTGCTTAAGGACATGAATGTGTGCTTGCTACTAGGCTTGTTTTTCGCTTTTTTTTTATCTGTCAATTTTTTGTTCAGAAATTTTATCCTAAATGATGAGTTGCAAGTTATTCTTGGGAGGATACTCAATGCAAAACCCAGTTAACTTGTCAGCTATTGGTTTTTAAGCTAATCCTGTTGATTTGCCTTTTGCCTTGAAGATCTATAATTATCAAGGAGTCGTCAATGAAGACTACAACCTTGTGAACACACCAGCTCCCAATGGCAAGTTTTGGGTTTTGTGAATAGATGTGTTAAAGCATGTCATAGGTCTTGAGATGATAAATTGTTGTTGTGATGTCTGACACTTCTGTCTATGCATCCCTATAGACCTACAAGCAGGTACCCCTGCAGTTGGGATACAGAACGATGTTGGGGATGATGATGATGATGAGCCACCCTTGAATGAAAATGATGATGATGATTTAGATGATGTGGACCAGGGAGAGGATCTAAATACACAACATTTAGTTTTGGCCCAGTTTGATAAGGTAGTTCTCTTATTTAAACTAACTTGCACCTTTTTTGCTTACATAAATGATTGTTTATTGATTTGATTTGATTATTGAGCATTGATTTTGTAAATAAAAACCATTGTTGGAGTCTTTCCCCAAAAACAGTTTGAGACAAAGGCTTTGCTGACTTGAATTTTGTTGAGTTGAGATGTCTGTATCTTTGGTAGCAACTTCATTAACATAATGCATTTGGATGGGTAGGTGACAAGGACTAAGAGCAAGTGGAAATGCACACTCAAGGATGGCATTATGCACATAAACAATAAGGATATTCTCTTTAACAAGGTCTCTTATTGTATCTGCTTGGTTTCTTCTTCTTCTTTTTGTATATTTATTTATTAATTTTAATTGCACTTTCATTCTTTGTGTTGTTTTTTCTTCAAAGTTATTCATCTGACTGTTCCTTTTATTTGCAGGCAACTGGAGAGTTTGATTTCTGATTTGCTTCTGAGAACTTCCTTGCCATCAACTGCCGGTTGCCTTTTGGAGAGTAAATATGGAAGTGTCACTGGGTGTTCCGTAATTTTTCTTGAATTATTGTTAGTTAAGTGTAAGCTTGAGGGGGAGAGGACGAGATACTCGATGCTTCTGATATATGGGTTCGATGATTGGCCAGTTGTACATAAGGGAAGAGCTTCTTTTTGGCCTCCAAATGGATGGATGCTTGTGTTTCCCCAAGTTCACATTTGCTCCGATGGAATCTCATTCCATCGACTCTGTATACTGACATTTTGGTTAATTTACTAAACATTGCATTGTTTGTTTAGATATGTATTTCTTGTTTCAGTTATTGAGACGCCAACAAATATGCTAGTCCTTGCTACAAATATTGCCCAAAGCTGAGATTAATACTATTATGGGTTTGCTTGATATAAATTTCCAAAATTTTGGCCTCTGAAATTCTGGAGATCATATTGACTTTTATTACCATTTTGGAATTTTCGTCCTGTTATGACCTTTTTTATAGTCTTGATTTTTGGGTGTGAACTGGAAATATTTAGGTGAGTCCTGGTCTCATGAGTCATCATCATGTCAGTCCCTTGCTTCCACTCCCATTGTGATGCTCATTTTCTTCATGGTCTAGTTTATTTATCTGGTGACTACAGTTTGGATCGATTACTCTCGACTATGCATCGAGAACTGTAAATCCTCATTCTGAACCCTTAGCTGTAGTAAGTATCATCTTGTAGGCACTTCTTTGTGATTGTTTTCATTCTCAAGAAATCATCCAATGTCCAGGACACTCATGAGTTCAGATATAAACCATTCCCCCATGTCTTTATTTTTGTTAGATTGATTTATGGAGTTTAAGACAAAACCACAGGAATGAAATGAGAGAAAACAGAAGTCAAACTGCTGCACGAAAAACCTGCAGGGTTTTTCATTACAGATTAGATAGAGAAGCAAGAAGAGAGGGAGGTGAGGAGAAAGACACTCCCAAGCTTCAGAACAAAACCGGTAAACCAACTATGTCATACACCATAATATGGAACAAACAAAGATCTTCACCCGTCAAAAGTTGTTCATCAGCACACACTGTGACTTGACTGAAAGACATTAAACAGGGAAGATGGTTCCGGCGATGATGCAGCCACCGCTACCGCTGGATGCAGCCACCCGCGGGAGGGAGGTGGTACAGCTTTTTTCTCATTGCTCGGCCGTTGAATAATTGCTTCTTCGGGGACGGTGGCGGTGGGGGGCAATGGAGGTGGGGTCAAAATCAGGGGCGACAGGAATGGAATAACTTGGTGAGAAGAAGAAGAAGAAGAAGAAGAAGAAGCAGAAGATGGGTGGAAGCGGTTGGCGGAGAAGACGATATCAAGCTGAAGTGACTTGGGAGCGCGCTTCTGTAGCCTGGTTGGGGATTTGTCTCTCTGGAACTTGCTGTGGGATCTTGACTTCTTGTGAGGTTTGTCCATATGTTGGTGGTATTCCATTCTTGAAGGAAGAATTCATCCACAAAGCCACTGGAGAGATACTCTCTCCTCTCTCACCCAACATTGGAATGGGGTTCCCATGGAGATATATAAATGAGACTTTGTCTTGTTTTTAGCGGAAATTGTGGGGATCAGTTATGAAGGTGAATGGGGGAGGAGGAAATGTCTTTTTTTTAATTTTTTTAATTTTATTTGAAAGGCGGTTATAGGTAACGGTCGTTTGCCGAATGTTTCATATGAACGGCTAACATTTAGCAGCAATAGCGTTTTGGTTTAAATTCCTGCTTTCATGGAGAGGAACAGGGGAGTTAGTCATGCCGACCCTCTCTACTGTCCTCACATTTCAATGACCCTCTCTCAAATCTTGTGGGTTTGGCTAACAACTTCCTAAAGTCTTCAACAAAATCATCAAACCCCCAATCCAATTTCTTTACCGAAACCTAAATTGGGTTCTTTCTTGCTTTTATCATCTAATAAAATTTTGACTTGGGTGTTGATGGGGGACACCTTTTTGGGAGTTACTTGAATCTTCTTAATACTCATGTTATCAGCCATTTGTAGTTACTACTTGCCCAAATTGGTGTACAATGTGCCCAATGCTCGTGACAATATTTTTGGGATGATGGCTATCAATGTTTTAAAAATTACATTGGTGACTGAATCAAAAAAATTATCAAGAATCATATCTTAGTTGAATCGAAAAGGTCATTAATTGATTGTAGGTCGAACAAATCTATCTCATTCGATTTTTAAGACATTGCCTTTTATTATAGCATTCTAATTTGGTCAAAAGTTTATTTACAACTTTAAAGATGAAATTTATTGATTTCTATTCTTACAAAAAAAAAAAATGGTCATATATAATTTATAGCACTAAGAATTCTAATTTTACAATGGGGCGCCTAAACGAGACATAGAAGCCCAGTTCAGTTCACGGTTTTTAAGTGATTATTAGTTATTTAATTAATCGTGACTTTTGATTTGTCTCTGTTAGAGCTAGCATCACGCCTCATAAATAACACCTTACAAGTATTTGCGACTGATACTTAGATTGAAAACTTCCTTGAGAACTTTGTTATGTTTATTTCGTTCTTTTTCTTTTAATTTTATCATTCTTTTGTACCGGAAGTACATCAATTCAAGATCGAAAGATAACTTTAACCAAGACGTTTATTTCTCTCATCAGAGGTCGCTACCTTCTGTTACTGCTGCTGCAGGTTGCTACCTTCTGTTACCGCTGTTGTCTCTCCTTTGCTCATCTCCAAGGATTTTCTCATCTGCATTGTACCACTAAAATGAAAGAGGATTCTTGCTCAAAGGACCCTCATATTTTATTTTGGTAATTCCCGAGAAAAATTCCCCTTGCCATTCGTCTGAATCACCACATTTGCTACTAACATCATCAGCAGGGCAAGACTGCGGGTTGGAAACAATCACTGCAAACGAGACCACATTTAAGCAAAGAAGAAACAGAAAAACCTTCCCAGTCATCATCTTTCCTCTTTTTATTTCATCCAATCTACTCCGATAAGGTTTTTACAATCAGTGATAAAAAACCCTTGTGGTTTATAAAGTCGTATAGAAGATAAGGATCAGTCCTTGGGGAACTGAACTCTTCAATGTTTTTGAGAACTACAAGAAACTTACAGAGACCGATCAAAAAGCTTCAACTCGCATAGATAAAAACAAAATTCAATCAACAAACAACTTGCCTTTGCTCATCTTGATTTGCCATTGTTTGCCTTCATCATTGCTGCATAGAACTTTTGATTGCTTTGATTGTTGTGTCACATTTACTGTTGGACCTTCATTTGGGTTGATGTTGGGCTTATCTTTGCTGTTGGGCCGATCTTTGCTGTGCAACCCGATCTAATGGTTTTCAAAATTGCATTTAGTTTTACCAAATTGTTGTTTTGGTCCTTCAAAGTTGTGAGGACTTCTCATTTGATTACTGTTTCGAGAATACTATCAATTTGCCCTCATCAAAGAATTGCACACTTTATTTGATTTCCATGCAACCATACTAAGGGAATCAGACGCCCTAAAGCATTCTCTTCAACGTATATTTTCTTTACTTCGAAAAACTCAAGTAATATTCGTAATATTTGCAAGATATTGCTTCTCTTACTGCTTTAAGTTCTAGTTTATTTGATAGAGCATAAAGAGAATTAAAAAAAAAAATACTTTTGTTTTTTTTTATTTATTCTCAGGACTCGTGGCAAATTCAGGATATATAATCACATTACATTTTTTATTTGTGTTTGTTAACAAATATAGTTTATAAATTTCTTAATGAAACTGATCCATCCAACATACATCATCTCAAAACAAAGTTTATATCACTAATCTCTTCAATTCGAATTATTAAGAACTGATCCAGATTTTATCAGACGATCATGATCGCGTTTCACCTCAAGATTCAAGATAGTTCAAACCTGACAATCAGCCATCATTATGCAATAAAGTTCACTGGATTCAACATCGATTCGGCATCAATCACTATATGACTGATCTGATCGTCAATATGTTCAACAAAATCGCGCAATAAACTAAAAGATTTAACAAACACTGTGCAAAGAGAGATATGAGCGATATGCCGGCGCAAATCATAGAAAAACACGTCGCCAATACACACCAGTTATCGTGTCTTTCTCGGAAGTCACATCAATAATACAATCAAACAATTATACACTCAGTAAAACGAACTGGGGCAGAAAATCCACTCATTAACTCACACTGAGGCAATACATCTCACACAGAGATCTTCTTAGTCCCAACTAGTGATCAGTCAAACCCGCTAATGCAGTCATCCCATTAAGATTGGTCAACCATCAAGACAAAATTGGCCACCAAACCAAAGAGAAGATGAAACGCCTCCACTGGCACTGGCCATGTTGACCGTGATCAAGAGGAAAACTTGATAAGGATAACTCATGACATCAAGTCAAGGTTGGCAATGAACTGACGTGAATGATCCAATTTTCTTCCATTTGTTAGCTGGTTACCAGGCAACATTTGATCAAAGAAAGAACGATATAATCACCTGGTCAGTTAAAAATGAAATTAATCCCAATTGAGCTAAGATAACAAAGGTGACATCACAAAGAAGACATGATCTCATCATGAAGCACTGAACACTAACACAGGTTATGAGCAAAGCTGTAAGAAAGCATATTCTTCCATCATGATAAGAGAGTCAATGTTCTCCACTATGATTAACTTGGTGTTCAAAATGATAGCTCCAATGATCTCCCGCAATCTTCCGAGGCAGTTCAGCGCGGTAGTGAGTCTACGTCGGAGACTACACTGTTAAAAACCCAGATCTGTTTCTGTCACATCCTCAAATTCACATCAAAAGACACAGCAAATGGTATCACGCCCAACACAATTAAGGATGATATGAAAAAGTTTAGAAATAGGAAAGGTCAATTAGGTCCCTCACCTTTAACACACAAGTCAGTTCAGTTTTCCACCATGTCATCAACTTTAATATTAGCTCAATAATATTATTGAGAAAGAGTTCCAGTTTTTGCCAGAACTCTTCCCCTGGCTGCTTCTCCCGGCGCCAGATCATGCATCGCCTCCGGTCATGCAAGGGTTACCACACAGATCAGATTCATCGTTCCTAATACGACAGATTAGATGCCGGAATATGAGTATAGTTTCGAGACATGCAAAGACCAAATTGTTTATCCCAAATTTGAGCCTGGTGATAAATATTTGACTCGCAGCATCAGATGATGATACGTTGGTGGCCAGGGACGGTGCCATCCGTAACAACTGAGATGCACGATAATCAAAGCGACAGCTGGCACAATCACGCAAAGTGAGACAAGAAATGTAAGCTACATCGACAAAGTAGTTCAACCAATGTCATGACTATTAATCACAAACTGATATAGAGTCCGCTGCAACAGAAGTTTCTGAGTCGTTCTGGCCATGAACCACACTGATCCAAATCCTTATGTTATCATGAATTGAACACAGCCTTGGCCCCCACACCAAAAGCAAGCCTGGTTCTTATTCAACAGGATCAAGTGACGAATCATTCAGGATAATATTCATGGATGGTTAGGTTGTTCTCATCCGTCCAATCCTGATCATGATCCCAACTGGGTCCAACAGTGATCATTCATACATAAGTATTCATACACGTGACTCGCGATCGTTCTTCTGTAGGCCACTTCCAGACTGTATGCAAACACTTCTGTGACACACAAAATCACTATATTATATGTATGAATCACTGACTGGATGAACTGACATTCTACAATCATGGCACACATATATGAAGAGTCCTTATCATTATTTACACTTTATTATTACAAAAATCCCCAGAGCACAGAAGCAACATCGGTGAGTCACCCACTTCTGAGTCTACCGCTGTTAGGATGGAATGTCCTGTCCAGTCTTCTTCGCATCACACTTATTTCAATATCCGCGCAAGTTTCATTACGCTTATAAATGATGGCAAGGACACCATCAACATGATTCGTCACAAGTTTCATACATGTAATGTTATCGGTCTGGGCGCATATTTATGCAATTTAATTACTTATCATCTCATACTTAATGTAATGTCAACTTTTCCACATACTCCCACATCTTCACTGATCCTACACTGCATTATCTACATTGTCATACTTATCTTTCACTCAGCCATTAATATGTCTTTCATCTCGGCCTGGCTGTCTTTACTGTTTCTCAGCATTAGTCATTGATATCACATCATTCCTTATCACTCCACAAAATACTGGTTCATTTCTGTCCCTGCTAGATATTCAGAGATTCACATCTGGCTTCACCTATTCTCGTATCATGTGCCTGCAAGCTTCACAGTCATGTTCCGTGATACTCTCAAGAACTACTCACATCCCCACGCTGATTCTGCCACTTATACTCAACGCCTTCATGTATATACCTTATTCAGCCTCAAATTTTCATGCTAGTCACATCCCCATCAGCCGTGCCTCAGCACAAACATATCTGATACTTTCATACATACATATCATACCATGTACTGGTCAAGATATCCATGCATGATTCCATCTACCACCTACTTCTGCGGTCATTGCATACTTCATTACTTCCTCCATGTTCATATCTATTTCACATCGTTTATACCATTTCTCAAGTCTCAACTGATATCATTCATAATAGAACATGAAAATGCTTCATTACAAACACGTTTCAGACATTCACATACGTCATTTCTGAAGCCTCACAACAATACCCGGAAGAGTTTGATAAGCGGAAACTTATGTACCCGATGTATTTATCACCGTACAGATGATCTCTCTCGTCATATCAATTGAAGGTATCACAATCGCACGAGATGCTGACCTCATGCCATATACTACTCTGCATCTGGCGGCACATCACTATACGAGATGATTTTTGTCTATTGTGTGATCCCTTTATGGGCCACTCCCGATCCAAATCTTGATTCACGCCATCGACCCAAACGGCCTCGTTTCATGAATATGCCGCAAGAACTTATCTCTTCCCCGATAGGCATGCCTATCTATCCCTCCTACTGTGCGCTCTAAGTGCATAATCGCCTTTTATTACATTTTCTCGTACATATCTCATAAGCATGAATAACTATTGTTATCATAATTGCTTATGCATATACTATCATCACTTCACTTTATCTGCTCTCATATCTCGTAGTTTCATATTACTGCCTCATATATCTCTATAATACATATATTCATATCTTTTGCTATCATTTATAGTTTTGTCTTCTTCGTATCATATATGTAATCCTATCATATATCATGAATGCATCTATGCACTCTTGTATTCATATATTCATATATATCTTTCTATATTCATATCCCTTTATATCATTTATGCATTTCTATCATATCCCTTTGTACGTTTCTATCATGATTTAGCTATGCTTGTACTTTCTATATTCCTATCATGTATGCTTTTATTCATTCATATATTCATATCGTATACGCTTATATTCATATACTTTCCTATACATGCTTCTACTGTCAGATGCCTTTATATTGTATTTCATATACTGTTCTATATTATTTACTCTGTCATGTCTTTACCATGCCTATCATTCATGTACATGTACTTATTCTTGTGCTTTGTCATCTTTTACTTATCTCTATCGTTCTTATCATTTATGCCTTTCTATCATGTATTCCTAGCATGTTCCATCTTTTATTCCTCGCATGTCTATCATATATTCATATCATTTACGTATTCCCGCTATGTCTTTATCTATTCATACTTTCTATATTTATATCATGTTCCATCTATTCGTTTATGTATGACAATCATATGTTCACAACATATAATCTTATATTCATATGTGCCTATCAATTGTGTACTTTTAGACTATCGTGTCTTATGACATATCCTATCATCTCTTATCATATTCATGTTTTATGAACATATCTATACATATTGCATTTTCTATATTTTTCTTGTTTTAAGTGGCTATTGCTATATAGCACTTCATATATTTTATGAAGTATGATGTCTATGAGATCACACCTCCTCATTCATATTTTCTGTTCCTTATGAATCTATTTTACTTAGAATTGGAATCAATCCAATCGGATCATCCAAACTAAAGCTATGGCATTTTCATGCTAAATCAGTTTATTTTACCGATTTTTCTAGTGACAGCTTGTATTACTCATTTTTCCGGGGTCTTAACTTCATATTTTGACACTATATCCTTATACTCATTTAAAGATAAGGTGCTAAGGGTTCTATTCCAACTGGAATCACCCAATTCGGAGCACCAGAACTCAAGTTACGTCCAAAACAATCCGGACTACTCCATATTCAAGACTGATGCAGGAATTGACTTGCACATAGCCTAACTTTGAGTGGATTTTTCGACCACTTAGAGTCAGAATTTGACGATATCTATTTCTATAAGGATGGTTCTCCTTGAAGTCTATTTTAATTGGCCACTTGAATCACTCAAATCGAATAAGAAACGATAAAGCTGGCTACTAAAATACGAAAATCGATCGAAACCTAACAGAATGTGGTGTACCGTGGTACATGTAGTCTAACATGTACCGGTACATGTTGGCAAAAAATGACCAGAACACAAGATGTACTGGTACATGTTCAGAGTGTACCGTACATGACAATCCGAATGCCCAAATTGTGTGTTTTTATCCCATTTTTTCCATATGTTTTTAACCCCAATCAAATACCTCATAAATAATTTCAAGACCACTTCAAATTCATCTTACAAACTTCTTTTCTACTCAATTCTATCATTCAATCCTTCTTATTTCAAAGACCTATCATGAATTTCTTCAAAAACCATTCTAATACGGGTCTTAACCCATACATGCTCTAAACTCAAGGATTACAGCGCTTATTCTAAACCCTAACTCCAATCAGTTGTTATTAACTAATCCAATTCTCAAAATAGAGGATTTCCTACTTTTCTCAGGATTTAGAGTTTTTACCAACCTTAATTTCATTATATCTTCGATAGGATGAAACTTAACAAAACCCTAGTTTGGAAATCCAAACTTTTCTGAATGCCATACAAACTCCCCATATGATCTATACCAAGATTAGTTCCACATACCTTTTGCTTGCTTTGAACTTCTCCTTCTCTTCTTCTTCTTTCTCTTCTTCTTCCTCTTCCTCTTCTTCTTCTTCTCCTTCTCTTCTCCTTTTTTTCCAATCGGTTTTTTTTCTTTCGGGGAGACCAAAAATATACATATTTTGATCTCCTACCTTATGCTGCAGCTTGCCAAGACAAAAACCCATTTTTGGTTTTTTTAAGTTTTCTTTAATTGCCTTTAAGTCCTTAGACTTTTTCTTTGCAGAAAGTAATCTCATGCTTTATTTTTAATTTAACCCCTAATCTTTCCTCTTTTATGACTTTCATATCTTTAACAAATTACAAGATTGCCTTGTATCTTGTAAACTTTCCTAGTCTGCTTTATTTCTAAAATTTCCATTTAAATCTTATAATATACTCCTTAATGTTCGAAACTGCTAGGGTATTTTTCGGGATGTTACATGTTGCCCATGTTCTTTTAGGTCACCTTTGGCTTTATGATCTTAATGTTACTAATTTTGGTAAAGATAACATTTATTCATTTAAGTACAAGGGTAAGAACATTATTTAGAGACCTGCTAGGCCTAAAGGTTGTAATAGTAAATGTGACATCTCTAAACTTCTTGAACGGAATTTGCATATTTTAAAATGTAAGAAGCTTGAGAGAGAGGGAATTGAGCCTGATATGTGCTTAGCATTAGTGGCAAAAGAAGTTCCATCTGATTATTCGATTGTCAATGTTCCTTTGGAAGTGAAGAATTTGCTAGATGATGTTGTTGATATGGTACTTGACGAGTTGCCTAGTGAACTACCACCTTTAAGAGATATCCAACATGCTATAGATTTAGTTCCAGGTTCTCAACTGCCTAACCTTCCACATTATAGGATGAATCTTAAAGAGCAGACAGAGTTTTGAATAGGCAAGTTAGGAGACTTTGAGAGAGGATTTGTTAGGCCTAGTCTTAGTCCTTGTATGGTGCAAGCTTTTGTTGACACCCCAAGAAAGATGACTTTGAGACTTCATATGATAAGCAGGAGCCCATCACATCACAATCAAATATAGATTTCTATCCCTCGCTGAGGATACGCTGGATCTATTAACTGGTTCTAGCTGGTTCTAAGATAGATTTGCATAGTGGTTATCATCACCCATGTTAGGCCAGAGATGAGTGGAAAACTACATTTAAAACACAAGATGGCTTCGTTAATGGTTACCATGTCTTTGCCTGTCTAATGCTCCTAGTACTTTCATGAGAGTTATGACCCATGTCCTATAGCCTTTTATTGGTAAATTTCTGGTAGTCTACTTTGATGACATATTAATCTATAGTCAATCCAAAAAAGAGCATTTAGAACACATTCGACAGGTTTTTCTCACTCTTCGAGAGGCTAAACTTTATGTTAACCTTAAGAAATATTCTTTTATGCAACCACATGTGCTTTTCTTAGGCTTTATTGTGTCTGAACCTGACATTTTAGCTGATCCCGAAAAGGTTAGAGTTATTAGGGAGTGGCCTGAACCAAAATCTATCACCGAGACTCGTAGTTTTTGTAACACCCCGAAATACACCCTAGTCATTTTTAAACATGATTAGGGTATATTATAAGTGCATTTTAAAATTTTTCGGCACTATTATTTTCGCTGCTTTGTACCGAAACTTCTGAATTTGTACAAGATACAAGGGTAAATTTGTAATTTGTTAAGACGGGACACAATGGTCATAACACTATAAGTTTATATGCCAAAGTATAATAATGAGTTAAGTGGAAATGTAAATGAAAGAAGATGAAAGGCTAGTAGAGAAATAGCATAGTTGTGAGCAAATAGAAAGAAGATGGAGGACAAAAGTGTAATAAAGGAAATTAAAATCAAAAGGCAAATATCTCATATGGTCTCATTTTTGGGAGAGCTTCATACGGGTAGAAGAAGAGAGGGGAAGAAGAAAGAAGAGAAGCAGTTACAGGAAATATGTTATCAAGCAAGAAAAGGGATTGATTACATTAATTGGGGGCATTTTAATTTACTGTTTTGTATGGATTCATATGCTTTGGGTACGGATTTCCTCGAGCTGCAGCAAGTGCGAGAGGCTAAAGAAAGATAAATTTCTGTCAGGGAGTATGGAAACTATGATTTGGTATGCATTATCGACTTTCGACTTTCAAAAGGAAAAAATAAAAATAAAACCATAAACCCATTTTTGATGAATTTGGGTCTAAAAGAATCCTATTTGGTATATTGGTTGTGTTTCGACTTCTTGGTCATTGATCAGAATCCTCAATTGAGGAATATTTGTATTAAGGAAATATCATGGTTTTAGGAGATGTCACAAAATTTCTCCAACTTCTCGGGATGATCATAATTTATTCTTTCCTCAATCCTCGTTCTGATGTTCTTAGACTCCTATTGAAGCCCTTTTAAGTCTAGAATCCATCCATATATAGCTTGATAATATTGAAACTCATATTAGGTCCAGAAATCATGAAAAACAATAGGCCCTATTGGTTCTGCTCATAGTCATTCTTCATGGGAAGCCTCCAACTTCAGATGGTCATAATTTCTTCATTCAAATTCCGTTTCAGATGTTCTTGGACTCTATGGAAAACCCTTTGAGTCTAAAATCCATCCATATATAGTTTGATAATATTGGAACTCATGTTAGGTCCAAAAATTATGAAAAATAGTAGGCACTACTGGTTATACTCATAGTCACTGTTCATGGGAAGCCTCCAACTTTGGATGGTCATAATTTCTTCCTCCGAACTCCGTTTCGGATGTTCTTGGACTCTATGAAAAGCCCTTTGAGTATAGAATCCATCCATATATAGCTTGATGAAATTAAAACTCATATTAGGTCTATAAATCACGAAAAATAGTAGGCCATATTGGTTATGCTCGTAGTCACTGTTCATAGGAAACCTTCAACTTCTGACGGTCATAATTTCTTCGTCTGAACTCCGTTTCGGATGTTCTTGGACTTTATGGAAAACCCTTTGAGTCCAGAATCCATACATATATAGCTTAATGAAATTGGAATGATAGTAAATATCTCATAAGCATACATGGTAACCATAGTTATTCATGCATATAATGAAATATGAAAAATGCATAGATACGAATAAATGATCAGAATATCGTATACGACATTTGACGACAATAATTATTAAATATGAGATATGTAATCGAACATAAAATACACACATGGATTGTTTGCTTAGAACCCGGTGTAGAGACAGATTTTACACGCTTATTGTGAAAAACAGTCTCCGGCAGATACTGACAATATCTCTGCTCGTGGTCAAGCATGCCGCTCTTCGGCTCTTATAAATGGTCATTATCTCGCACACGATAATGTAACGCCTTTCGCTCTTATGATGGTCATTGTCTAGCACAATTGATAATAACGCTTTCGCCCCCTTATGTATCTCACTATTTCAGACAAGGAGTACAAATACTTTCTGCCCTTATAGTTTTATCCACTTCTAAGGATATACTTAAACATAAAACAAATGACTAATATGACATATGAAATGCATATGATACGAGCAAGAGAAGTATAACACTGCTATGCGCGACAAGTATTGTGACAAGAATATAAACGAAGTGTAAACGATACGAAATGTATATAACTGCGATAAGAAATGAAACATGATATGATAAGTAACAGAGATATATATAAGCATGTTTAAATGATAATATATGTTAGATGTGTATGCAATGCCAGATAAGTGTGATGATCCGTGTTAGTGGTCGTTCACGCACTTATTCCTCCACTAAGCTTTATAACCTTAACACTGTTTCATCTCGTGTAGGCATGTGAGAAGCTTAAACGAGAAGTCCTGGACACTCCACATCGCCAAACCAAGGCCAACACACTACTGTGACGCCCACCAAAGACCTTTGGGCCATTTATGTTTATGTTTTGTTTTTGAAACAATGTAATATTAAAATATTGAACACTTCTCCCATTTATAGAGTCAGGATATATTTTATAATTCATCACATGTATCATAGAACAAGTTAAATGTTTAATATTATATTTAACGAATGTGCCTTAAAATACTATCAATTATAACAGTTATCATTATATATATATATATATATATATATATATATATATATATATATATATATATATATATATATATATATATATATATATATATATATATATTTTTACACTCGCTTGACACCTAAAAGTCTGTCAGCGCTATAGTTTTCATTTGCTTAATTGTTGTAGGACATTTATAAGGGGATTTAGCACTATTATGGCTCATTTCACAAAATGAGCTTATTATCTGCAGAAATCAAGGTCAAATGACTAAGGCACCTATTTTGGAGATATCCCGATTTTACCAAAGTTTTGCGCTGTCAGGATGGATCGTGTAGGTATCGTGGTGTCTTGAGTCAAGAAGGTTACCTTAAAGCTTTAGTGAAAACACAATGATGCTAAAGCATCTATATTCTACATATAAAGAGTTTTATGCTATAGTACAGAGTCTTCGCTGAGGTTTATTTGTTGTTCATGCACTCGTGTTGTTTTTTACCAACAAGCTATAAGATATTTAAACTCGCAAAAGAAATTGAATGCTCAACATGCTAAGTGGGTTGAATTTTTTTAATGAATATTCTTTTGAAATTAAACATCATGTTGGTATTGAAAACAAAGCTGCTGATGCACTTAGTCTATTAACTATTACACTTCATCGTATGAGTGCTCATGTCATTGAGTTTGATAGATTGAAAGATGAATATTTTGTATATCCTGACTTTGGTATTATTTATGATGAGGTTAGTAATGGTAACCGTAATGAGTATGTTGACTTTCTTGTTGAAAATGATTATTTGTTTAAAGTGGCTAAATTGTGCATACCGGACATCATTTAGGGATTTATTAATTTGGGAGATGCATGTAGGTGGTTTAACTGGACATTTTGGGAGGGATAAAACTATTGCATTGGTCAAGATAGATCTGACGTCTCTTCCGAAAAAAAGGATGTTGCTAAGATAGTTGTACAATGCAGAACATGTCAGTTAGCTAAGGCTAAGAAACAAAACACTGACTTATATACTCCTTTACCCGTTCCTCATGAACCTTAAAAGGATGTTAGTATGGACTTTGTTCTTGGATTGCCTAGGACTACTAGAGGACATGATTATATGTCAATAAGAAAGGATGTGCTTTCTAAGATGACACATTTTATTCCGTAACAAAATCAATAATGTTTCACATAGTTGCTAAATTATTTTAGAAAAGCTGAGCAACCGCATGGCTCGCCTTCCACCATTATATCCGATAGTGGACGCAAATCATTAACTATTTTCGAAACCCTTGAAATTGCTTGGACACTACTTTGAAATTTCCATATGCTTTTCATCCTCAAACTGATGTTGTTATTCGTAGTTTGGGTGATATGCTTAGGTGTTTGGTTAGAATAAAACAAGATATTTAAGATTTAATTTTATCAACAACCGAGTTTGCTTATAACAATTCTGTTAACCGTTCAACTGGTAAAAGTCTTTTTCAAATTGTTAATGGCTACTCACTCTGCACACCCATTGATTTTGTTCCTTTACCACCTTACATGCGTGTGTCTAAACCTCCAGAAAACTTTGTACAACACATTCATGACTTCTACATATTGGAGATTAGGCTAAAGATTTCTAAGTAATGAAGAGTATAATCAAGCAACGTATGTGCATCGTGAATCTAAGGAATTTAATGTTGGTGAATATGTCATGGTTCGTGATGATGCCTTTTTCAACCTAATCACTGAGCGCTGGGTTGTCAGCTGGGTTGGACCAAGACTCGCCGAGGGATCAAGCCCGACTAGGATAGATTGCTGCAATGCGATCTACTGTGCTCGACGCGCACTTTCCCGCAATAAGAAACTTTAATGAAGAGGGCCTCACGAGGGCGTCGCCTCGGCCGCCTCCGACGCCCAAGCCGATTTTTTGTCTTATGTAGAAGAGAGGATCTTCATCGCTTAGAATTAGCTGCATTCTTTAAGTGTCGATGTACCAGATTTATGATGGATATTCATCCACCTGACGATGATTGTGGCTCTTCCTTCGGAGGATAGGTTTCCTTCGTGGTAGTCAGCCGTAGATTTAGTAATGGATTAGTCAAAGGAGTTTATTTGGAGTAATCCTCCTTCCTTACTGGGGGGTATCCAACTAACGGTCTTCTGTTGCTTTTCCTTCTCTTTATAATAGGACTCGATTAGACGAATAGGACATCTTTTAGGGAATATGCTATCTTTTGTTATTTGTAAAGATATGGTTTGACTGGCTGAGTATGGGCCTCCCTATTTTCCAAATCCATGTTGGGCTCCACGAACACTCACGTCAAGCATGTATGACACTACGTATGGTCCTCGGCCGCCTCCTTCGGGTCGAGGATGAAATGCCCGCCCATTTCTCGTATCCCTATCGTCGCCTCACTCTCAGGTACATCGTAAGGTAAGGGTCATGATTAACTCGATTCATGTTATTTCCCGCCGCTCGCCGATGGATTAATTAACTGACCATAAATAATGTGGTATAAAGAATGATGGCCTTCGAGTTTCATGCTTGTTTTCATACCCTATTTCCTTTGTTCCCTCATTTCGACCTTTCCATCGAATTTCCCTCACTTTCATAATTCCTCACTCGTCTTATATTTCTCAAGGTCTCGCATTTCTTTCCTGATTTTTCTCTCAACGTTTAGTGTTGGGTCCTTTCTGGCGTTCTCATTCCCGTCTCATGGTCCCCGCTGGCCCCGTCTCTGTTTCTTTCGACATTGATACCATGAGGCCTAGGTCTGGCCAGTCACTCTCATGAGAATGCCTTCTTACGCTCATGGGTCCAAATCATTCTTCCTTCTCTCACAGACGGCTGATGACTTTTCTGTCGATGCCGATTCCAGCAGCCAAGGCTCCCGCTGTTTGATACTGGCCTCAACCCGCTTCGAGGCTTTCGCCTCCTTTCCCAGTAAAGGTGTGCAAGATAAACCCGATCAAATATCCTAAGGGGCCTGACTTCCTCAAATCGTCTGCTCGGCATGCCGCTTGGGAAGTGGCCCTAGTAAAGTTGGTCCTTCATATGAATCTACTTTGGCCGAAAGCACTCGCCTCTCCCCTCGTGTCCGAATATGGTCCCCTGATGTTTTCGACCTTTACACGCTCCGTGCCTCGGTACGGGTCTCGCTTCGGTTGCTTTAATAACCCGCTCGCTTCTCGTGATCCCTTCATCAAAGAGGTTCTTCAACACTTCAACATCCGCCCTTCCAACGTTCTTCAATGGTCAGGTATTTAGCCTGCCATTAGTCTTTTTAAGGATGTAGGGCTCAAGGCCCTCTAACGTACAGCTCTGCTTCCTCCATCTTTTCAAATCCGATGGCTACTACGCAGGGTTTTATTTATTTCACCAGACGCCTCCGGTCCTCCGGTGATCTCTGACCTTCCTTCCTCACACCTGGGCCGCGGAAAGGACGATATTTCTTGTTAGTAGTCTAACTGAGTATGACTCGCGATGTGGGTGATACCTCAAGTGCCCAGATTACTGAAAGTGCCCCGATAACCTTCGTGGAGTGTTCAGATTACTTTGGTTTGATTTGTCTAAAGGCGATCAACACTGACCTTAAGCTTCCTTATGCTCCGCATGTTCGTCTTCAATCAACACGAAGACGCCGGGTGGGCTCTGGCCACAGAGGAATGCTCGTCGTTCCTATGTATCGATAAAGCCGAACATCTCTAGTTCCTCTAATTGCGGGCTCTCGCACGTTCTACTGCTTTGCAGCCCCTCCTCCTTCGCCCTCGAGTTTTTTCCTCGGGACCCACCGCTTCGCCACTCCTACCAGGAGAGATTTTAGTTCATCTGGGGGGGGGCGACGTCCCTAAGCCCCCGAGTGCGAAGAGAAAAACTCGGACTCCTCTGAAAGGACCGGCCTGCTCCGCCTGTCCGGTCAGGTGTCTCCCTTCTTCTCCCGTTTCGGGAACCGGAGAGGCATCGCCGCCCCGGCCAAGGTTCACACTAAGCAGAAACCTCTCTTCTCCCCGTCCACGAAACGGAGCGGGGGCCGTCGCCCTGCTAATCTTACCGCCTTCCTAAGCCCGTCGTCAAGGCGAAGGGCTCCTTCAAGTGCAATCGCACTGGCCACCTACGCCGCCATAACCGTATGGAACTCGCCGACAATGCCAAGTCACCTCCGGGATGATGAGCCAAAAGAAAATCAAGCTAAAAACCGTGCAATTGGGGGCTTCTGGCTTCCTCTAGTGCCGAAGCCAAGAAATGCCGCTCATCCATTCTCCGTGAGTTTGCCATCGTAACCTGGCGAATCTGCCGCTACGAAGCTGGGCGCGGTCTTTTAGGGATTGCTTCAGAAGTCCTGTAAATTGTGCTTATTTCCATGCTTGTTCGTGTCGAACACTATGCCCGTGTCTGACATGCAGGTCACACCATTCAAGTGGCCCCGGCCGACAAGGCCAAACCGACGAAAAACATGTGAAGATCGCTCCGATTTATAAAGATAAGGTGGCTTTTCACTTCTCGAAGGGCCGAAATGGGCAGGAACTGCCATAAAGATGCTTGGACCAAGCAAGAGCATTAAGTCCGACTTGGCACACTTCATCGCCGTGCTTCAGTGTAAAAATGTAGAAAGAGGTCCGAGTGGGCTGACGAAGGCCAGGTGAGTCTCGGAGGTTAGGGGTGAGCCCAGTGTCACAAGTAGGTGAGCGGCCTCAGACTCCTGGAGGCTGAGACTGGCCCGTAATGAGCTTCAAATGGTTGTGGAGTGAGCTCATCACCTCCGGCGCACGGATCTTCAAAGTGAGCCGCTGGAGCCACTGATGATTCGCGCCAAAGAAAACAACTAAATTGCTTGTCACAGGCTTCGTGAGGGTGTGGTGTTATTGAGACCTTCGTCAGAGTCTTCCAGCCGTAGAATTATCAAGACACTGAGCATGAATGTAATGGTTTGCGCTACGATCTCGCCTCCCAAGACGCGAAGACGGTCGGGGCCGTATGACGAGGTTATCAAACAATCGCGAGATCAAGTCGGTGCCTGGCTTCTCGTGGCTTGCTTCAACTGGAAGGCCGTCTCAGCGCACTCGTGATCTAGAGATTTCCCAACCACCTCCCAAGTGACGAGGAGGCTGAGGGGCTCCGACACGAATCATTCCCAGGAGCCCGTTAATTCCCACGAGATCTCTTCTCATTCTTCATCATCCGACGCCTAAATTCTCAGACTCATTTATGCTTCCCGATGTCGACCTCCTCCTCGTTGGGCCCGGGCCCGACACCGGTAGCCTTCCTTTCGCAATAAATACCCATTTTTTGAAAACTTGCGGTTCTAACCGAGATATCTTTATTCTTTTCCGAACTCTGTAACCCGATTTGAAGATCTCAAGAATTTAGACTGTGATCACCAAATTTCAGATACTATCCCTGGTTTGATTCGGGCCTGCTTCCCACTCTATATGGTCGGGAGGGTGGAGCTCGTCTGGCCAGGGCCTCGTGGCCTTCATTGGTCCCAATCGGGCGGGTGTTGGCCTGCTTCTCGTGTGGCTGAGGCCGCCAACGCTGAGGCTAGAGAAGCCCATCTTGAGGGCCGCTGATGGAGGCCTTCGTCGAGCAGGCTGGAGAGTCAGCCGGGAAGAGCTCGCCGATGTAAATAGTAGGAAGGAGCCCACTGCTGGAGTCCAAAGTGGAAGGCCTTTCAATGTGAATAAGAGGGGCTCGCCCATTTGAGTTTTTAAGGATGAGCCCCTGTCAATATGAATTGCACAAGATCCGTTCTGCCGGAGCCGCCAATGGCGGCTCGCTACCGTGAATAAGTAGGTCATTACTCGAAGCCGAGGACGAGCCTCGTAAGTATGATTTGTAAGGGCGGCTCGTCTGTTCTGAAAGTGTCGGCGCTCACACCAGAATCACAGCAGAGCCATCACGAGCGACGGGATGAGCTCGTCGTGGCGACCAGGGGCAGAGTCCCATGCCGAAAGCGATGGGATGAGCTCTCGCGTATCGAGAGGCAAGAGAGCTCGCCCATGTCAGGTGGGACGGGAAGAGCTCGTCAATGAATATACGCGAGAGCTCATCCTGTGTTGTGTGATGGAAGAGCTCACGTATCGAGGGTACAAGAGAGCTCGGCCCATGCCGAAAGACGGATGAGCCGCTGAATGAATAGCGAAGCAGAGCCTGGCCCATGATGAGGATGGGATGAGTCACAATGAATAAAGGGCAGAGCTCGCCCATGATGAGCGATGTGATGAGCCGTATCGAGTATACAAGAGGAGCTCAGCCCATGTTGTGATGGGAAGAGCTCGTCGTAATGAGTAGCAAAGTAGAGCTTCGTCTCGTTGTGGTGACGGGATGAGCTCGCTATAATGAATAAGCTAAGTGTAGCTCAGCCCATGATGAGTGACGGGATTTAGCGCTCACATAAGAATAGTGAAGTAGAGCTCGCCTATGATGAGTGACGGGATGAGCTCGTCGAATGAGTAGTACGTTAGAGCTCGTCCATACAGGATGGGAAGAGCTCGCCGAATGAGTAGTAAAGTACAGCTCGTCCATGCGTGACGTGATGAGCTCGTCAGGTGACAAGGAAGTAGCTTGTCCATGTTGTGGTGGGAAGAGCTCGTCGACGAGTATACAGAGTCTATCCATGTCAGGTGACGGGAAGAGCTCGCCGAATGAATAAGACAAAGAGAGCTCGGGTCCATGTCATGGTGACGGGAAGAGCTCGTCGTAATGAATATGAAGCAGAAATCATTCATGATTTATTTACGATGAGCTCGCCGACGAATATGGGCAGAGCTCGCCCATGATGAGTGATGGCCTGAGCTCGGCCGTAATGAGCGTTACGCAGCTCGCCCATGTTTGTGGTGGTGGGAAGAGCTCATCGTAATGAGTAGTCAAGTGTAGCTCGGCCCATGATGAGTGATTTCGCCGAGCTCGCCGTAATGAGTAGCACAAGAGAGCTCGCCCATGTTGTGTGGTGGGAAGAGCTCGCCGCACAGTGGCAGCCGGGTAGAGCTCGCCCATGTTGCGATGGGAAGAGCTCGCCGGTCGAGTAGCCGTGGCTCGGCGCTAAGGTCAGTGGGTGATGTAGCCCGAGCCGGTCTCGACTTCCCGAGGCACATACCGCGCGAGAAAGGAAATTTCTAAAGTGAGCAACAGGGCTCCGGGCGCAAGGCGAGTGGCGATGTACCGAGCCGGTTCGACTCCCGAGGCGCCGTGGCCCGTGCGGAGCAGGTGAGCTCAAAGTGAGCGGCGATGTAGCTGGTAGTCGATCTGACGGCGTGGCTGTGCGGGTAGGTGAGCTCGTCAGTGAAGCGGCGGCGTTATCGCGTGACTTCGGTGTGCGAAGGGCACGGTGAAGCAGAGCCTTCGCATGATTTTGAATGAAGAGCTTTGGTGGTAGAAACGCCTCGCGTAATCCTCGAAAGGTGGCGACGAGTCATTAATCTTGATTTATGGAGAATGCGGAGCGATTCGCGTGACTTTTCGAGCGCTTTGACCTCCTTATAAATGGTGGCTCTGTTGCCTCGTATCTATGCTTTGGAGATTCCGCTTTCCACGGTGGGTGGATGAGATGCACAGGATGGATGCTCGGCGTTCGGGCGCCTTGTTTGGAGTTGCCCGGCGTCTTTGGATCGACCTTTGCGGTGCTTCATGTGGGAGTTGTGTTTTTCCTAGTCTCCCCTTCCTTAAGTCATGTTGTTCCTAGCTTTTTCTAGGGAATGCGTTCGGAGGGTGGTGCATCGCTGCGCCGCACTCTACATTTTTCTTTATCTTCTTCCTCCTCCTTTCTACCTCTTAACTTCCCTCTTTGTTTTTCTCCTTCTTTCTTTTCCCTGACTTTCTCATGCCTTCTTTTCCTTTTTACGTCTTTCTCCTTTGTCTCGTCTTTTTCTACTTTTCTTTTTCCCTATCACCCTCTTTTTCTTTATTAAATGCTTTCTCCTTTGTCTCCATCTTTTTTTTCAGTGCTTGTATTGAGTGTTTTGAATGTAATCGAGGACACCACTTGGTGTAGCAGAATAGGATTCATTTGGAATAAAGAGACTTTTATTTTATGAATTTTCTCATTGTGTATGTTTCTCGGACTGTTTGCGTGCTAAATTACCGCGTGTGCCAGGCTCGTCACATAAGAATTGATAAGGTTTTATTATAGCCAGGGTGCCCTGCGATAGCTTGGGTGCTCGCGTTCATGTATGTTGTAAGATTTTTTCCCTCCTACGTTTGAACCATAATTACTGGTCGGCGACTCGGGTTATTATGTAAGGACCTTCAAGTTAGGGCTGGTTTCCCGTGCGTTGATTCTTCCTTGTTGAAGCTTTTTTAAGACCAAATCCTCCAGAGCGTAGCAACCGGGCTTGACCCTCTGGTTGTAGTACGAGTGTCTTCCTTTGATACTCTTAAAGTCTTGTGTTGACGATCATGTTTTTCATCCGGGGTTCCAAGTTGAGACGGGGCCTCGTCATTTGTTCCTCAGATGCTAACTCGACTCTGAAGATTTTATTCCAACCTCGACCGGGGCTCTTTGCCGTGCGGTACCAGGGCAAATGGGGTCTCGGAGTTCTTGACTTACGTGTCGTCTGCCCAGGTATGTTAGTACCTCGGTATACTGACTTCCTTTAAGATCCTCCAGCTTGGTCTTGAGGGCGGCTTTAGGGTTACGATGGTGACCCGGCTGTCCAGTTTGACTACGGGTGCGGTGACGAGTAATAATTTTTTGTTCTGAGCTCGACACAAAAATCTGAATTTTGTGTTGTCGAAGCATTTTTCCATTATGCGATGCCGGGGCTCTGGGGATGCAAATGTCTGCATATGATGGCTGTATGTGAAGTGCGTATTTTTTGCTGCGTAATCATGGCTAAAGGTTGAAACTACGCCCACTTGGTGAAATAATCCCTTTGCGGCGATTATGAATTTGCATTGGCCCTTGCCCGATGGGCAAAAAGGCGATATGTCAGGCCCCGGCTCTTTGGAAGGGCGGTGCGGTGATTGATGTTAGGGCTGCGACGGGAGCGCGATATTTTGGTGTGTTCTGGCGGTCACCGTCTTTTGACTAGGTCGGTCGAGATCTTTGTGTCGTGGGCGATGGTATCACGCCTCGAAGCTTTTCTGCTAACGTTGACTCAGATATGGTTCCCATATGCAGCCGTGTACTTCTCTTATATGTCCAGTGTCTTCTCTGCGATGCATTTTAGGAAAGGTGTGAAGAATCACACCAAGCTTGCTAGAGGTTTCCTTTGTGATTGGTAAACACGGAAGACCTTACTCTTATCTTAGCACGGCTTCTTCCGGGTGATGCGGTAGGGTTCGTCATTAATATAATCCCCGATAGGGTCCCATCGGTTAGGCGCGGATCCTCTGGGCGACCACCATGCTATAAGAATTCGATAGAGGTTACGCTAGGTATTCGACGGCGTCAGCCGCGAGACCTTCTTGCAAGGCATTGGCCAGTTTTGCCACCGGCGTCGGCTCAGTGTTCTACGATGCAGGGGCCGTGCCGAGCCCGAACGTCACGAGCTTTTTCGACAAATCTCGGACCTTTTGGAGATATAGAACCATCGTCTCACTTTTGGCCTCGTATGTATCTTGATCACACTTTGTGCAATTTGCCAGATCTTTGGCGGACCTCTAGGCAGTGGAGCCTCTAATGAGTGGGCGAGTTGAGGGCTGCTATGGCTGACCTCGTACTCGGCTTCGTTGTTGGAAGCATGGAACCCGAGCACGGAGTGCGTGTTCAATGTATCCCACATGGTGAGGTGAGGATTAAGCACGCTTTCAGCTCCTGGCAGGCTCCATCTGAGAGTTTCCATACGGTCGTCCTCATTTGTGTGGGCTCGTGGCTTCTGTCGGAGCGAATTCCATGACGAAGTCGGCTAGGACCTGTCCCTTTATAGCAGTCTTCGGCTTGTACCTGATGTCGAACTCGCTTAGCTCTATGGCCCACTTCATCAGCCTTCCGGAGACTTCTGGCTTGTGTAATACCTGCTTCATTGGGTACTCAGTTGGGACTTCTATGGTGTGAGCCTGGAAATAGGGACGGAGCTTCCGGGCTGCAGTCACCAGTGCTAGTATCAACTTTTCCATTCTCGGGTACCTCTCCTCGCTCTCTCCAAGGGGCTCAGTGGTATCGTGGGTCTTCCGGACTGCTCTTTGTCTCGGCAATCTGCGGTTGGCATCCGATACGGCTAAGTATAAAGTGAGGAGTTCTCTTGACGGGGCTGACTAGAATGGGAGGAGAGCTTAGGTTTTAATGCCATGAATGCTTCTTCCATTTTAAAATCGAAGGCTTTCTTGAGAACTTGGAAGAGTGGCATTTATCACTTGCTCTGAATACGAAGCGGCTTAAAGCCGCAATCCTTCGTAGTGAGTTGGACCATATTTATTCACGAGGTGGCGACATGTCGGCTTGATACTTTTATTTTATGCGGATTAGCTTCCAATCCCCTATTGGTTGGTATGAAACCTAGAAATTTTCGGCTATTGCCTTGAAGCCAAGCGGGTTCGGCTTCATGTTATAGTCCTCGGGGATGCGGAATGCCTCGAGAGATGGGTGATATGGAGATCGGACTTAGTGGATTTTCTGAAGCATGTGGGTCTATGTATACCTCCATTGTTGTTTCTATGCGCCTTTGGAACATCGAGTTCACGCACTAGCCTGTAGGTAAGCTCCTGCATTCTTAGTCAAACGGCGTGCAGAATGTGATAGGTTCCTTGTGCGGTGTGAATGAAGTCACTGCCGGTCTCGGGGTTCATCTTGTCCCCAGTTGTAATGGGAAAATGCATCCGCCAAAGCGAAGTCAAGTGACATGCGTGGCGATCACGATGAGGTCTCGATTCTTGGTAGAGGGAAAGGCGTCGCCCGAGGGCGCTTTGTTTATGTCGATGAAGTCGATCTTAGTCGCCATTGCCATTAGCTTTTGGCGAGCCTGACGTTAATATGCTTCGAGGGTATTCCACCTCTCATATCGCTCTGCTTGGAGGAGCTTGCCGACTATCACTGATGGCCTTTGCCATTAAATTCGCGGCTTCGGTGTTTTGCTTGATGGTTTAAGGAGGGTCGGTGTTCAATGCGTGAGTGATCATTGCGGGGTCGATTCCTCCATGTATGGCCTTCCATGCGAAAACATCTTTATTACGTTTGGCTGAGTGAGGAGGCCTTTGGGTCCTCGCCCGATTTGAATCGACGTGGCGAGATGTTAGGTCGTCATCGATTGATATTGGTTCCGGTTCCTCGGGGGTTCGGTCGGGTGGTGCCTCGTCACGTATGTCAAATATTATACTGTATTGTCGGCGCTCTTGGTTTCATGAGTGCCTGGCATTCGGGGCGCGATCTCCTCGGACGAATCCCAGGCTCCATTCTTGTTGGGAGTGATCATCATGTGGTGTAGGGGATGGCTTTATTAGTTGAGGAGGGTACGCTGACATATTATGGGGCGACGGGCGTCCAGCTATAAGGAACGCTAATGTCGTCGTGGCAGCGGGAGTTTCTCAGGGGTCGGCCTGGTTGGATCGAGCCAACGGTAGTACCTTCTCTCCCAGAAAATCCGTAGGTGTGTCTTTGGCCTTGGATCTAAACTTTCTCTTCCAATACCCATCTTGTCGAGGCGAATGAAGATGATGTCAGTAGAACTCCCATTATCAGTTAAACCCGGTGGGCGTGGTATTGGCCACGATTGCACGGACTACCAGCGGGTCGTCATGGGGAGTCTTGACACCGCCAGTCTGATCGGCTTGATGGTAGTGTCGGCTACCGCGGCAGATTTTAGATACGACGTATTTCCCATATGCAACGATCTTATGCTCAGGTGGGCTTTTTCGATAAGACTAGATTCTCTCCTCAGGCAAATCCTCAGAGATCACATGGATTTCTCGAGTGTTAGTCTTTGAGCAGTTGTCTGTCGAGATGGCGAAATTTCAGTAGGGGCCGGGTTATGGTTAGGCACGACTTTGGGTTTGATTCGGCGTGGTTCCACGGAGATATAGACGCGAAAGATGCAGCGGCTATGTCAGATATTACATTTCTCTTCTTAGTTGTATCACAGGTTGTCAGGTACGATGCAGTAATCCTGTGGAACTTCATGATACTTGGAGTGTTATCCTTGTCGGGATCACGATTTCATCTGGCCGACCATCGAAATTGCTTTCGTTTCGCACCTCATGCGGGACTTGTGATGCGGGCTAGTTAGTGGAGTGAGTCTTTGTGACGGGTAGTGTCTTAAGCCGCCGGTTCTTGGGTAGACTGACGATCTCTGAGACTTCCTCTCCTTTTAGGGGATCGCTCGGATTACGGGCACGAGGGTTTCCTGCGGTCTTCTTGTCTCTTGAGACTCAGTCCTCGTCGTTTGTCTGTCGTTCCTTTTCTTTGCGGCGGAGCTCTCCTTCTTTGATATGGGGCCTCCTCCTGCAGTTTATGTACTTACCGGCTTTGCGAGGACCTCGGCCATGCTAGCGAGGTTCTTCGAGATAAGAAACGTGAGGTCGCTGATTTATGCGCGCGCGTCTGGCGATGAAAACTGTGACGGCGAATTTTTTTCGTCGAATGCGTCTATCTTGGCGGGGACTCGGCGTTGAATCTGCATCACGTATGATTTGAGCTTTCTTGCGATCCTTGCTTGATAGTGTTAGATGGTAGCTCCGGCTTTACATGCGTCACGGCTTTCAGATGAAGTGGGAGGCCGAGCATAACCGGGTTACTGAATGCGAGATAGATGAAGAATTACATTGAAACCAAGCCAAGTGGCTGGGCGTAGTGGCGAAAGCCACCCGCATCGTCTGAAGTCACGATACCCGTGCGGCTGCATCGATTTTTGTAAGTATTAAGGTGATCGGCGGGATCTTTGACTCATCGAATGTTTCTACGAGGCATTACGAGATTTATTTGGAAGAGGAAAGTCTTCTCGGCCGTGAAGGAGATTCCGTTCTTTGCACCAAGGTATCCATAGTATCAGGGCGAAGATCCCTTCACCACTTCCTTCACGTGGATGAGCTCTTGTTGAAGGTTTTTGAACCTCTGCTCCCATGACTGTTCCCTTGCCTCTAGTTGATGGTGATTTGGCGCTTCGTTCACGAACTGCCTCCTGGGCATAGCTTCGTTTTCCCCCTCCGCTGCGGCCAACGGCGGTCACGCTGGCTTTGGCCGGACTCTGCCTGCCCGGTGCCTCGAGAATGTCTCGACGAGTTGTTCCTCGCGGGGAGGGAGTTATGGCCTTCTGGGTTTATCGTGTCTCCTGATGTTGTATGCATGCAGTAAATTTGCTCGATTCTTGACCCGAGACGGTTGGCGAGCGGAGCGCTTCCGCCGTTTGCGTTGGCTTGCATCGTTTTGCACACGTCGAAGTCTAACGCTCATATCACTGGTGGATTAGTGTCCTCGGTGGATTAGTGTTACTCTGCTTGTGTTCGTTGATACCATCGATGGCGAGGAATCAGTTATCATTTATGAAGAATTGTCGTTCCCACAGGCTGGCATGATGATGCCTTTTCAGCGGAGCTGGCTGGAGCGCGTTAGTCGTTAGGTTGGACGAGGCTAGCAGGGATCGTTTGAATTTGGGATAGGATTCGCGCGATGTCGATCTACGAGGGCTGCAGGATCGCGGCAACTCTGCCAGTAAGGACGAATGAAGAGGCGAGCGGGGGCGTCGCCGGGGCGCTCCGTCTTTCGTCAGGATGCGTGTAGAGAAGGGGATCTCTCGATTTGCTTAAATTAGCGTACCTTTTAGTGTTGGAGTGGCGTATTTATGATGGATATTCGTGATTTGCGGACTGATGATTAGGGGTTCTTCTTTGGAGAATAGGTTTATAGTGTAGTCGGCCGTAGATTTAGCAATGGATTAGTCAAAGGAGTTTATTTGGAATAATTCTCGCTACCCTTCTTAAAAATTATCAGTAACGGTGCTTTACCATTCAACTTTCGCCTGCTTTTATAATAGGGCGATTAGACGAATAGGACATGCTTTTAGGGGAATATGCTATCTTGTTGTTGTAAAGATATGGTTTATTTGGCTGAGTATGGCTCACATTTTCCAAATCCATGTTTTGGGCGCAATAGGCCAAATTTTCTCTGTTCGAGTACACTATGTAAGGACACGGGCGGGGTATGGTCTCGTAGCTCCTTTAGTTTGGCGGATGGAAATCTTGGCCGAATTTTAAATATCACTGTCGGTTAAATGTGATCTGAAAGAATTGAAAAATGTTTTGAAAAAGCTTTATGCAAGAGCCATGAACTTGTATTATCGTTCGTGGCGGGATTTAATGCCTTCTCTTGCTTTGTTGCTTAATGACATGGATATTAGCCATGTTTTCAATGTAGATGATTTGCTACCTTATCGAGGCACTTTTGAGTCTTATACTTTGCCTTATAGTGTGTCTATAGGTGAAGCTAGCAAATGTGCACCCATTGTGCATTCATTATAGTATAATAAGGAGATGATATGCTGATGATGAATTTGTGAAGCTTAGAGATGGCGGTTTTTCGTGTTCGTATGTCGAAAATGGTATGATCGTTCGGTCGATCTTTACTTGGATACGGGGATGTCTTGTCATTTGGATCATTCGTTGTTGGATTCTTGAAACTTTTCACTCGCTCTTGGTCGAGTTCTTTTTAATGACGGAATGATGGGGCGTAGAAATATGTACGTATCCCAGGCTTAGAGATATAGGCTAAGTTGAATGATTATTTTTATTATTATTAGTTATTTATTTAATCATACTTTTTGGATTTGTTTGTTAGAGTTTTGTTGAGTCTTTTCCTCGTAAGCGCCTGTTGTGTTTTGGGAAGTGGATATGAGACAGGCTTTGTTCTGTTTATTTTATTCTCTTTCTTTTAATTTTATTTTTTTATTCTAATTTTATTTCTCATTTCTACTAATTAGAGTGTGTAACAATTGTTATAGTTTTACCCTATGATAAGAAATTTAAATGTGTGACATTATTCTTTTATCAATAATAATAACAATAAAAAAGTTCATAAATGCATTTGATTCTTCTTGAAGATATTTTGTGCTTAGAGATAAGCAGTCTGGTTAAGATAAGTCACAACTCAGAAGTCAAAGAAAAGATCAGAAGGAGCCAGACAACCGTCCATCTCCCATCCTACAGGATATATATTTAGCTGGAGCTGTTAACCGTTTCATAATTCTTTCTCGTCGTTTTAGATGGCTTCCAGTTCATGGACTTTCGCTGTCTTCAACCTCAAGCTCTCACATTCACGCCCAGCACTTCACCATCCCAAGAACTCCCAGTGTCTCTTCTCCAAATTTAACCCGCACCCATCTTTTCCCTCCTTCTATGGCGCTCAATTCCAGTCCCACACTTACTTGTCTCCAAGGGAACCATTGATCCAGTATAGCAGGCTCGTGTCCAAGGTGAACATGCAGAAACTGATAACTCCATTGAATAATTGCAGTTGTAGTTTGATGGGTCTTGTTTTTGTTGGGATAGGTTGGGGCTCAGAGCGAGGGTTCTTCTGGGGGAGAAGCTAATTCGCTTGATTCTGACGCGACATTCGAAGAGACTTTTTCTTGGTCTTCTGTGATTTTGCCGTAAGTGTGTATTTGGCTTTCATGAGATTGTTTTTACTTCTCTCTCTGTTTCTTATGTAATTTGTGTGTTGATGGGTATTTTGCATTTCGTTGAATTCGGACTGCATTCATATGTCTATTGGTAAATTAATTGATAGAACTTGATAAATTGGCCTTAGTTGTATTGGTTACTCTACTGCAAGTAATGGTATTTGAGAAGAATGTACCTTCACATTGGTCCTTATCAGACTGGGTACTGTTGTGTTAGAATTTTGGAAGCACGTCGCTTTAGATTTTCCCTTCAAAGGAGGAAAAGTAATTTTAAAATGGGAATGATGGTGGAATTGCAGAGAGACAAGGAAGTTGGCCATCAACATATATATAATATTCCTGATTTATTTTCTTTCTTTAATTCCTTTATCTTTTTTGTTAAGCTTTCATTTCGGTTGTTGATCAATAGTCAAGTTATTGAGAATTTTTGAGAACATGTAGTTTTACATTTCATGACAGGTTAATCTGTCATGATAACGGGTAGTATTATGTTTATTTGCTTACTTTGTAACTGGTTGTGCTGCAGATGATTAACATATTCTTATTTCTAATTAATTACTTCCTAAAATTTCAGCTTTTTGTTCCCTGCATTGGGAGGCCTGTTATTTGGCTATGACATTGGTGCAACCTCTGGTGCTACTATTTCATTGCAGGTACGTTGTAGTTTATACAATTTTTTCTAATAGTTCTAGTGTTTTTTTCTTCATATAAATGTTTTTCCTTTCACTGTTCAATCTAAAGATCTGTGTTGTTAAAGCTGATTTTTATCATTTTCATGATTTGAAGTCCCCTGAGCTTAGTGGCATTACTTGGTTTGGATTCTCAGCTGTTCAGCTGGGTCTTGTGGTATGTTTCATACTTAATGCTTTTATTACTTTTAGGCTAGTAATGGAATACTCATTCGATTTCTGCCAATGATCTTAAATTTATTCGAATCCATTCTTTTATCCCATGGTCTTGAATATAGGTCAGTGGTTCCTTATACGGAGCTCTTCTTGGTTCCCTCCTTGTTTACCCAATTGCAGATTTCCTTGGTATATCTTTGCTTATCTTTGTTTTGTTTTTTTTTTTTTTTGTTTTTGTTTTTCTTTTACCAGTAAAATTTGGGATTTATGAATATTTCCAATGCAAATTCCTGAATTGACTCATATAGGGAGGAGGCGGGAACTCATTGCAGCAGCCGTTCTATATGCTGTTGGTGGTTTGATAACGGCTTCTGCTCCAGAGCTTAACGTTCTCCTTGTTGGGCGGCTTCTATATGGCCTTGGCATCGGTTTGGTGAGCTTGTTCAGAAATGCCTCTTAGTAGCTGATATTATGATTTATTCGCTCATAGCAAAAGTATTAAAATAAAATAATTTGACAGGCCATGCATGGAGCTCCTCTTTATATTGCGGAGACTTGCCCAGCTCAGATTCGTGGGACTCTAATATCATTGAAGGAACTCTTCATAGTTTTGGGGATTTTGGTATTCTATTTTTCTCTGAGATATAATTCTTTTCCCTGGGAACTAAATCATTTTGTTAAATGATCCGAGTTAAAACATTGACTTTTCTGTAGTTGGGTTATCTTGTTGGAAGTTTCAAGATTAATGATGTGGGAGGGTGGCGTTACATGTTTGGGCTTAGTGCTCCGATTGCTTCATTAATGGGATTGGGCATATGGACTCTCCCACCATCCCCTCGCTGGTTGCTCCTCAGGGCAGTTCAAGGTAAAGGGTCGTTGCAAGAGTACAAAGAGAAGGCCATACATGCCCTCAGTAAATTGAGAGGACGACCTGCTGGTGACAAAGTGTCTGATATGCAAATTGAACACACTCTTGCCTCATTGAAATCAGCCTATACAGATCAGGAATCTGAAGGAAGTTTCTTAGAGGTGTTTCAAGGGCCAAGTTTGAAAGCTTTCATAATTGCTGGAGGTTTGGTCCTTTTTCAGCAGGTACTCTTCATCCATGTGCTTGTCACTCCAAGGCTTCATGTTTCCTTTAATAATTCTTTTGTGCTCTTTTTCATTAAATAAACCAGAAAAGATATCATGGTTGATGCATAAAACCCATGTTGATGGCCTGACTGCCTTCCTGATTATAACAGATAACCGGGCAACCAAGTGTCCTGTACTATGCTGGTCCAATTCTCCAGGCATGTAACAATTAAAGCAAACCTCTATATACAGAGATAATATTCTTTCATTCATTTACCTAACTTTATGCCATATACCTTTTTTTTGGTCCTTCTATCTCACAGAGTGCTGGGTTCGCTGCTGCTTCTGATGCTACCCGTCTTTCAGTTTTGATTGGTTTTTTCAAGGTATGTGTAACAACTTTCTCAGAAGGAATTTATCCATTAAATGATTAAAGTTAGCAGGCTTATAGCTCTGACATACAATGTCCTATTGTATTTAAAGAGAGTAACATATTTTTCAATTTATCTTCCTTCAGTTAGTGATGACTGGGATCGCTGTTCTAAAAGTTGATGATCTTGGAAGAAGGCCCTTGCTGATTGGAGGTGTTGGTGGACTTGTATGCATTCTATCACTTTTTGACATGGTTTATTTCCTGAAAAATACAATTTGTGTGCACTGCTCACTAAGCTTCTTTGTTAATGAAGAAGATGGTGGAAGGTCTCATTTGTTTTCTAATTGTGTGATGCAGGCTCTTTCCTTACTTCTCCTTTCAGCATATTACCAATTTCTGGGGAACTTCCCTGTTGTTGCTGTAGCTGCCCTGCTTCTCTATGTTGGCTGCTACCAGGTGACCCTTCTGTTTGTTTTCTTAGTTATTGGCCTAATGGTGATGGATTTCTTCTCATCCCTGAAATTGGATGGTACTATTTGTATCCTTTTGTCAGACTAAATGCCATTGTCCTGAATTATTCATGAATATTATTGTAAATTCAAAACTATAAGAAAATCATTTGGAGTACTACTTTGAAAAATTGCCTCTCTTTTCTTTTTCCACGCATATTGCTTTCTCATCCTTCTTATCACTCCAGGAGCTTCTCCAATTTATTTCCAACACTTCCTAGACTGCTTCTTATGTAGTCCCAAAGCTTGTTTACTTCTTTTTTGATCTTGAATTTTAACGGTGACTAAGACTTCCCACCTTGATTTATCCAACTTGGAGAAACTCTTAGCATGATATCGTTTTGGTTTATCTTTGTATTTGATACCCCATCACTGATCCATATCAGAGAAGGCCTTAAATTTTTTTTTTCTGGATTAAAAAACTAATAATGAAAAAATAAAGAAGGAAAAATGAACTAGATTAACCTCATTCGCAAAATTTTCCTTAATCTATAGGGTCAAGATTGATTAGTTGACAAAAATATGTTATGGAATTTCAGATATCTTTTGGACCAATCAGTTGGCTTATGGTGTCAGAGATATTCCCTATTCGCACCAGAGGGCGGGGAATCAGTCTTGCTGTCCTTACTAACTTCGGATCAAATGCAATCGTGACTTTTGCTTTTTCACCTTTGAAGGTATTCATCTTAGTTTATTAGTCCTCTGAAGCCAGTTTCATGAAGGTTGGATGATGGAAATATTGCCTGCCACCTTGTTATGACTTATGAGGCAATCCACACTAACATTTGCTAATTTTTCAGGAACTGCTGGGGGCAGGGAACCTTTTCCTTCTCTTTGGTATTATTGCATTGCTATCACTTCTATTTGTAATCGTCTATGTTCCAGAAACCAAAGGTTTGAGCTTGGAAGAAATTGAATCCAAAATCTTGAAGTGAAAGCTTGAAGGCAACGGAACTATCATCCAGAGCTTCCATCCAGAACCATCATCCATGGACTTGTTTCATTGTGAATATAGAATGGTATCTGCTGTATCTATACTCAACCATTTTTCTCATCACTTGATAAGAGTTGCTGCTGGAAATGACGAAGATCAGCTTTTTTCATTAGTTAGAGAAATGATCTAGTTTTTTCAGGCTAGTGTTCACAATACTCTTACAAGATGTTATGTATCTAAAAAAACAGGGACACATTTTTAAGAGTGGGTTCTGAACTTCGTGGCATTACTTAATTGGGTTTTCTGGAATGATTGCAGATTGCATTAAACAGAAAAGTTTCCTTATGTTCATTTGAGTTTTACTGGAAGTTTTCTAATAAAACTGAGCTTGTTTGCCTAGAGAAGCCATACAAATTCATAAATGTGTTTGTTTAAGTCATCCAGGGGTTAAATTGGTTGGTGATTCAACTAGTCCTGGAAAATGGTTTGCACCCAGAACAGCTCCTGATCATATTTGAACCACAAACCCTTGTTACCAATCAACAGCCTCATCTGGTGAACTTCATACATCAAATGGCACATCAAATTTCCAATTTCATATTATGTGGTCAAGTTTATTTGTTCAGCAACACCATTGGCTAACTTAGAACTTCAGAAACATGTCGCCATTCGGGCGAGTAGGAAGAGCGATAAGATGGACAGATGGCACATGTTGATAGATGGATTTTTTTTTTCATGGACAAATTCATCTCAGCCACTCTGTATTCCCTTTCTTATCTTTAGATCTTCTCCAGCCTGAAAATTGCTCTTGGAAACTGGTGGTGAAGAGAAGAGCTTAAACCCAAACCTCAACAGTCATTCTTTCAGATGGATGGGATGACCCTTTTTTGTATATATGTGTAACCATAGGTTGTCTCACAGACCTCCACGTGTTGCTCATCCAATCCTCAGCGTGTGGCTGTTAAGAAATTGAAAAAACGGTTCGCAAACACTCCTTACTAAAGTACCTTTAAGTCACCCCCATTCATCACTTCCCTCACAGAACCGTACTTGAATTTCCTCTTGATTCAATTCCAGCCTCCTAGGCGTTCAGCCGCCATGGCTACAACTTTCTCAACCATTGGAGCTGTTAACAGAACACCGGTACTGTGTTGAATGAAGATAAACAACTCTTTTTTTTCTTTTTTTTTCTTTTCTTTTTCTCCTTTTCATTCTTTTGAGAAAGAAAGATTCTGCATGTGTTTTTTCTTCTTTTTGTGTTCTAATGGGTTATGGTTGAATTCTGGGTGTTTTACTAAATTGGGTTTGTTTTGATGCAGCTGAGCTTGAACAGCTCTGGTGCTGGAGGTTCAGTCCCAAGCTCTGCCTTCTTCGGAAGCAGTTTGAAGAAGGTGAATTCAAGATTCACCCACCCAAAGAATGCATCTGGAAGCTTTAAGGTGGTTGCAGAACAAGAAGTCGATCCCAAGAAGCAAACCGACACGGACAAATGGAAGGGTCTTGCCTACGATGTATCTGATGACCAGCAGGATATCACCAGAGGAAAGGGAATGGTGGATTCTCTTTTCCAAGCTCCCATGCAATCTGGAACCCACTATGCTGTGATGAGCTCATATGAATACATCAGCACGGGACTTCGCCAGTAAGAAATACAGAAAAAAAGAACAAAAAAAGAAGAAGGAATATGTACCTTCTTGATGATGATGGGTTACATGATTTTTCATTTGATGATTATGTGATTTGTTTCAGATACGATTTGGATAACTACGTAGATGGACTCTACATTGCTCCGGCATTTATGGACAAGCTTGTGGTTCACGTCACCAAGAACTTCTTGAACCTGCCCAACATCAAGGTAAATAAATTGAGCTTTGAAGTTCTTGGGAGTTCTTTCTAGCTAGAAGCTTATATGGCGAGTTTAAATCTTGAATTTGTTGCAGGTTCCTCTCATTCTTGGTATTTGGGGAGGCAAAGGTCAGGGAAAATCTTTCCAGTGTGAGCTTGTCTTCGCTAAGATGGGAATCAAGTTAGTTCTCACTTCAACTTGCTTGTCCATTTCATAATGTTTGTGAAGATTCCTTGCTTTGTGTATTGATTCCATGGCGATGAAATTCCAATTTTCCAGCCCTATCATGATGAGTGCTGGAGAACTTGAGAGTGGGAATGCCGGAGAGCCTGCAAAACTGATCAGGCAGAGGTACCGTGAGGCAGCCGACATCATCAAGAAGGGAAAAATGTGCTGCCTCTTCATCAATGATCTTGATGCAGGAGCAGGTAGGATGGGCGGAACTACCCAATACACTGTCAACAACCAGATGGTGAATGCTACCCTCATGAATATTGCCGATAACCCAACAAGTGTCCAGCTCCCTGGTATGTACAACAAAGAGGAAAATCCTCGTGTTCCCATCATTGTCACCGGTAATGACTTCTCAACTCTGTATGCCCCTCTCATCCGTGATGGTCGTATGGAGAAATTCTACTGGGCTCCTACTAGGGAGGACCGGATTGGAGTCTGCACAGGGATCTTCAGGAGTGACAATGTTCCTGTAGAGGAAATTGTCAAGATTGTTGACACCTTCCCAGGGCAATCCATTGGTAAGCTTGCCATCAAACTCAGATTTCCTTAAATGTCTTGATCCAAAAACATGCCATAATTACAAGACTTCCTCTTTTGCTTTGTACTCTGCAGACTTCTTTGGTGCCCTCAGAGCTCGGGTTTACGACGATGAAGTAAGGAAGTGGATATCAGGTGTTGGAGTAAACTTGGTTGGCAAAAGGCTTGTTAACTCGAAGGAGGGTCCCCCAACATTTGAGCAGCCGAAGATGACACTTGAGAAGCTCCTTGAGTATGGTAACATGCTTGTGCAGGAACAGGAGAATGTGAAGAGAGTTCAATTGGCTGACAAGTACTTGAGCGAGGCGGCCCTTGGAGATGCAAATGAGGATTCCATCAAAAGAGGAACCTTTTATGGTCAGCAATCCTGATTTTAGAGGCTTTAGTAAGAAGTTTTAATCTGCTTTCTAAGTTTTTTTGTTAATGGAAATAAATATATAAGCACATGTTTATGCTATTGTCCTTTTTTTTCTGATCATCAGGCAAGGCAGCCCAACAAGTTGGTGTTCCTGTTCCTGAAGGTTGCACTGATCCAACTGCTGCAAACTTTGATCCAACTGCTAGGAGTGATAATGGGAGCTGTCAGTACTGAAGCCTGCCTCTTTCAGCCTTACGTTTGTATTATATTAGACCATCTCAGGAAGGATAAACCCTATATGGGAATGAGGAGTTGGTCATATTGCCATCTCTATTTTCATGGATTGGTATCATGTAATTTTGTGTTATGATATTCTCCTGTGTTCGAATTCCAATGGATGTTCTGTTTTTTTTTCTTTTCTTTTAAACTATCTGCCAGACACTTGTTGATCAACTTGGTCTAGGGCATAAAGACATATGTACCATATCTTCCATCCTGCAAAAAAGTGCTTAATCAAGCAACTGCAAGTTTTGATCTTCCTATACCTCTCCAAGGTGCATAAACATAATAAGGCTAGTCTCTAATCCTCAAAACCGGATCCATGCCTACACTAATCAATACCTTTTTACATGGAGTCTAATTAGTTTACAAAATATATCATTAGAGGATCTTTTTATCAGTTTCAGAAACTGATGTATCTCATGCATATTCTGTACATAAAGTAACTCCTCTTTCATTCCCACCTCCAAGTCTAACCTGCTATGTGCCTGATTGTGTCTGTTCACAGCATGAACTACTGCTGCTTCATTTTTCATCGACCTTGGTTGAGGATTGAATCGAAGCTAGAAAATGATTGAACAGTAGCCCTTCCAGATGATGAAAGGAACGACATTATAAACTCAGCCGATTCCTCGTTATTTACTCCAAATGTTCCCATACTGGGAAAGTTGTGTGGTATCTCTGGCAAAGTAGCATCTCCATCCAAGTACTGCATCACTTGCCTCATGCTAGGGCGAGCAGCGGGCATAGGGTTTGAACAAAGCAGGCCTAGTTTCAAAACCAATTCCATTTCCTCCGCAATGTAATTGCCTTCCAATCTAGGATCACTAGCCAGAAGAATAACTCCTCTTTTCCAGTATTCAAGAACCCAATCAACCAGCATCCCCCCTTCTAGCTGCACAGGCCTCCTTCCACATGCCGTTTCAAGCATGAAAGCACCAAAAGAAAACACATCAGTGCTACTTGTTGCCTTCCCTGTTCTAGTAAGCTCTGGTGCCAGATATCCCACAGTCCCAACTATATGAGTAGTTTGAGGGTTGGCATCATGATCATATAGTTTAGCAAGTCCAAAGTCTCCTAGCCGGCCATTCAGATTGGCGTCTAGGAGAACATTGCTTGCCTTCACATCTCGATGGAGAACAACTTGTTCCCACTCTTCATGCAGGTATAAAAGACCAGATGCTACTCCTCTGAGGATATGGTACCGTTGAGGCCAACTAAGGCTCGGGTCTTCATCGCTAAATAGGAACTTGTCAAGGCTGCCATTGGGCATGTGATCATAGACCAAGAGCAGCTCTCCTCTTCGCCGACAATATCCAAGGAGCTGGACAAGGTTCCTGTGCCTTAACCTTCCCATGCTTGCAATTTCAGCCACAAATTCCCTCATCCCCTGCTTTGAATCATGAGACACTTTCTTGACAGCAATTTCTAAGTTTGAAGAAGGAAGTCTTCCTCTATAAACCTTCCCAAAACCACCTGCTCCAAGAAGTTGTTTGTCATGGAAACCTTTGGTTGCTTTGTAGAGATCCTTATACGAGAATCTTTGAGGACCATACTCCCCTTCCCACTCTTCCCGTAGCTCTTGAAATTTAATTCTTCTTATGATGCAAAAAGCTCCCATGAGCATCATCAGAACAACCGTTGCTGCTATCAGTGAAACCAAAGCAATTAAATCTAGTTGCTTCCCTTCTTCCTTCCTTGGGGGTAGGGAAGGAAGCTCTGAAATCTCAAGGCGTTGTGCTTCCCCACTTCTGTTGAAGCTCCACCCAAGAATATAGTGATCACTTGCAATTGCACCAGTGGCTGAAGAGAAACCAACATACATGGACTCCAATAAAATCGAAGAAAGATTAATGGATGTCGATAATAGAGGCAGGCTTGGTTTTGGGCTTTCCAGGGGAGCTATTTTCACATGGAGTAGCTTCTGAACATCATCATAATCTATCCAAACCTGCATAGCCTTCCCGCTTATAAGCTCTAAGCTCTTATTCTTCTCTTCTTTGTTGGAAAAATAGGTCACAGGAGCTGCTATTTTAGACACAAGGCCATTCACATCAACTCCCACATGATTCTCATTCACGTCTTTCATTTCCGGACTTAAAATTGTATCTAGCTCAACTGCAAACACATGATTGGAAGAAAGACCGTTGTTTGAAGGATTAAAGAGTCCAAAATACTGGCTTGCCACAGCTCCAGGGAAGTCCATTGATGGTGCAATAGTGAAGACAATACCATGGCCGCTAGGGTCCTCTAATTCAGGAACCATTGCAAATGCAAAAATGGTGGAAAACGAGAGAGATCCGGAATCACCAGAAGATGTGTTGAACTTCAGAGGATGTGGGAAGAAAGCGCGGCCAATTTGTTGCTTTGAGGTGTTGGTTAGCTGCAATAGACCGTTCGGGTGGATTTTTGCGATTCCACCAAGTTCCAGACTCACACCTTGGAAGCCATTGTAGATGAACTGCTCTTCTCCTTCTGCCAAAGCCAAGAGTTTGACAGATGCCAAGAGAATGATCAAAAAGCGAAGCGAGCTAACTTCTACAGCCATTAAAAAAGGTTGGAAAATATTTCTTCTTTGCAAAGATACAGGCTTTACAGAATCAATTGACATACAAACTTTTCCTCTCGGCAGAGCTTCTTAAAATAGGACCTCTAAAGTTGAGGCTTAGGAGTCTCTCTTCTTCATTTCATTGGGGCCCCGATCAAACGTGAGCCATGACAAGGAGAATGAACCCCACCTTTCCAAGACTATACAGGCATGCTCCAAGTATGACTCACATGTCCATCAAAGAATAATCAAAGGAGGTCCCAAATGATGGACTTCCATGAAAAACCTATATCTGTGATCAAATCCCCTCTCCAAATGAATAGATGTTTGTAAAATAAAGTTATTCTTTTTAAGTATGCGTTTAGAGCGTCTAAATGGTCGTCTAAAAATCAAAGGCGTCTAAAATTTATATTTTCTTTCTCAGTCGTTTTGAGATTTAAATTTAAGTTTTAAGCTAGGCGTCTTGTTAATGAAGCGTCTAAGTTTATCTATCACCAAATATATTTCAATTTGCTCTTTCTCTTCCTTAATAATTCACGTCGTGTCATAGCCGTTCGTTTATAATAAACAAAATGCAACATAAATTTTGTTGTTGAGGAATGAAATGGGAATTTTGTTGTTGAGGCCAATGAAATTTTAAAATCGTTAATGACTTATTGCTTTAATTGAATGGTTTCTGGCAATATTTGAAGCGAATGTGTTCGCCCCATTCATTGCATCTTTGCTCCCATCGAAACACTTATTGCTCAGTGTGGGTGATTTTCCAATTGTATATTTAGCTTTTCGCTCAGCTCTTTGGAGATGCTCTTAGTTAGTCATACTGTTGGAATTTTATGATGAGAGAAATAAAATATAAGTGAAAAACAACGTGCAACTCTCATTCTTCATTTTCAAACATTTAAGAATGCCTATAAATAGGCTTACAATAAATAAATCAAAAATTAAAATAAACAAACTAACTTTGACCCACTAATTTATCCCAATTTATCACATAGATAATAACTCTCAAACAACGTGAACTCACTCTCACAATTAAATACAAATAAAAACTTTTCTTGCTTAAAAGGCAATTTGAAGAAACCAGCTTTTGAATTATTAACTGACTTTGGATCAGTCTTCTTTCCTTTATAGTTGAAGTTGCAGAATTCCCATTTTTAAATTTTCATGGGCACTTCTCTCCATATTTTCAAATTTGTAAGTATCTCTTCGCCTCATGATGCGCGTCACAAATGCATCTTGTTGATCTGTTCTTTCGTGACCTTGGCATTATTAGAGCAACCTGCAAAGTGCTTTTGGTGCACCTCTCACCAATTAATTCAAAAGAGTTTCTTCAGCATCTTTTACCACATTTGCTTGTTCCATTTTTGTTCTAATTGCTTCTCATTTGCTTTCTTCTCATATTCAAAAGCTCTACAGGCCTCTATTGGCTCCTTGTGCATCCTATCAATATTAGCCCTCGTGGTAATAAGTTAATGATTCTCAGCTTGTAATCGAGCAACATCCTGTGTGAGATCCTGAACTTGTACATACAAATCTTGACATGAAACATTTAATTTCTGGGTATTGGCTCTTAATTGAATACCCTCGGTCCTTAGTGGCTTTGCAGCACGGAGATCAGCTTCTAGGTTCAATCCTCTCTCAATCAACTCCTTGGCATGTACCTCTCTATTAGCACGGAGTTTCGGAATGATCTGGAAAAATCTGTGAATCTCATCTTTTACAGCTGTAATTGGAATCACACATACCCTCAAAACCTATGGCTCTGATAACTTGTTGGAATTTTATGATGAGATAAATAAAATAGAAATGAAAAACAACGTGCAACTCTCATTCTTCATTTTCAAACATTTAAGAATGCCTATAAATAGGTTTACAATAGATAAATCAAAAATTAAAATAAATAAACTAACTTTGACCCACTAATTTATCCCAATTTATCACATAGATAATAACTCTCAAGCAACGTGGATCTATTCTATGATTAAATAAAAATAAAAACTTTCCTAACTAATAGAAACTATTGAGAGACAAACTTTTGAATTATTCTTCAACTTTGAATCAGTCTTCAACACATACTTGGAGCCAGCAAAAATTATTTTCCCTTTTGCAGGAAAATAATTAGTTAACAATAGAAACTAGCATATGAACATCAGCAGACAGCAACCGCCAGTTTTGAAAAAAGGAATAGGTTAGCAGCCATCAACTTCGTAACTCCCAAGAAATGTTCCAATTGCAGAAATTTCCTTGAAAAATAAATGAAAGGATGTGATGGTTTGTTTGATATTTTGAATCCAATGCTAGGATTAATTTCAAACCTGATTAGTCCTTCATCCTAGATGCCTGATATTTTATGGCATGCAACGTTTGAAAATATGAAACTGATCTAATGAAAGAATATTCAGCTGTACAGGGCTTCAAAATTCTTCACCTAATTCCTTCAATAATTTCAAGGCATGATTTGAGACAACAGTCCATGTTTCTCTCATGGTTGCTCACCGAAGGCACTTTGTAGGAATGATCATGTACTTATCACCTTATCGATAAACATGACTCCAGCAGAGATGGGTAAGTTCCCACTACGTACCGCTAAAAGCAACACCATGGTGGGTGGAAAATCATGTTTGAACGGGTGGAGTAGATAATGGAAGCTTCACTTTTTTTTCACTTTTCCCTTTATTTGCATCAACTATTCTTGATAATTTTCTCTGTTTTCAAGAATCACATGGTAGGGCCATGGCAGTAGGACCAAGTTTGAACTACAAACAACTAAATTAGGATTACATGCACTATTCGACCAGTTGTCAATTAAGATGGCTAGATCTGGTTTACATTGCCCCCATCAAATTCCAATCAGAAAAGTTAAAGTTCACATGCAAGGCAAATTATTTACCCAATACTCTCTCTCTCTCTATCTCTCTCTCTCAAGTTGGCAGTAAATATCATTTTCCTATTAATGCTCTCTCTCTCTCTCTCTCTCTCTCTTAAGTTGGTAGAAATTATCATTTTCCTATTAATGCTCTCTCTCTGTCTTAAGCTGGCAGAAAATATCATTTTGGGTCTTGGAGGACAACACTAAAATTAAACAGTTGGATATTTTCTTTTATTGCTAAGTAAAGCTATAGACTTTTTCTTCCTTTGCTTTAGTTATTTGAATCCAATAAAAAGTTTTAATGGTTAAACAAACTTTATTCAACTTTTTGCCTAGTTTATATTTTACACCCTATTCAATACTTTACCCCCTTAGTTTGTTTAGAATAATACTTTAATGTTATTTACAAACCTTATTTAGATTTATGGTAGGGAATATTCTTTTTTACACTCCAATTACAACTAAATCAACTTTGAGTTTACATATTAAAATAACATTTTTTTTTATAAGGCGGAGAGAATATAATAGTTGTTAATTTTTATTTTTGATTTAAAAAGATATTGGTATGACCATTTGTGATTTTCATGTGTGGTTTTGAAATGTGATAATGTCAAATTTAAACAAGTGTTTTTTTTTTACATTTCGTCCTTATTTCTTTACTAAACAAGTTGTTAATTCAACTTCAATAGACAGTATTATTCTTTGATAAGTTTAAAGACAAATTGTTGTTTTTTTAATAAATTGGGGACAAAGTATTAAATATGAAATAATAAAGTAAAAAAGATGCAAATGACTTAAAGAGAAAAATGCAACTAATCCAAATTTGAAGAACAATATTAATTTAACGTGTTGATAACAACATAAACCAAGACAGAGTCAAAATTTTGATGTTAACAAGATTAACTTAACATGTTGATAACGGTAAGTACCATGGCTTTTTGGGCTGACCCGCTATCAATGGCTAACATTTGCCAGACATTGCTGATTCAAACCTAATAGTTTGAAACAACTGGAGTTACCTCAGTAAATGCAGGGTTCTTCGACGGAAAACCTGCGCCCTTTGAATCCGAGTTGTCTAAGCGCCCGTACCGCTTCTGAATGTTAAATGCGAATCTTTTAATTCATTATGTCTCAAAACAATAATCCTAAATAAGGGAGAATTGGTGGCCAGTAAGGAAAGTCAAATTTTATCGATTCGATCGGTGGCGTTATCCACTCGAATAAAAGGAGGTGGTCTACGATAAGGAAGGAGAGATTCTATCGTCGACATCACAAGATTATCTTTCCAAAAATCAAGGAGAAATTCAAGTATAAAATAAAAACTTCCCATGAGGAAAAGGTAAGTAATTCTAACTGCATAGTCTCGCTTCATCATCTTCTCCATCCTTTTGCTAACTTAAAGCGTCGGAGGCGTAGGCCTTAGTCGTCGGACCCCTTCTTTGCAGTTCCGACACTTTCTGGCGATGCCGAAGATCAGGCGATGAGTCCAGACATTTGTGCCGTATGTGGGAATCAGGCAAAGAGTCTGTCGACAGCGTCTGAGGGCTTGGCTCCATGGTTGATGATAGCCCTCGCCGCTAGTAGTTCCGGTCGATTCCTCCCCGGTATCGATTCGTCGACAGGTTGCAATGGCTAGCAACCCGAGTCATCCGGTCGCGAAAGATCAATTTCTTCACCGTAGGCGTCGAGGTATGGAGGAGAAGCGGGAGGGCAGCGAGGAGCGGTGAAGAAATTACGAGCGCGTTGAGCACTGCGGCGTGAAAGCGATCGTCTAAGGTCCCGAGTAGAAGGGTGATCTTGAGAGAGCCCAGCGCGAATAGTGGTCCGTAAAGCATCTAGTTGATTCGATAAAGGAAGAAGCCCATCGTCCTCAACGATCTTAGATACCCCGACGGATGAGTATCCTCGAAGCGATTCGCGAATGCCTCCCTGTATGCTTAATAAAAAATAGATCGTGTGAAATATCACATCACCTATGTTAAATAATTCTAATGGTGGTCGTTCTGCAGGGCGCGGGCGAGAGGTCATAATCAGCCCGAATGGGCGCGAGAATGCATTTACTTTACCTACGAGCAAAATGCCCATGCAACCGGTTTACCCCATCTTTGGAGCAAGGCCCTCTCCTGTGCTCTACATGTCGCCCACATATGCGATCCAGGGTCCCAATGACATACTCTCTTCGCCCCTAAGGCAACACATCCTGGATTACAAGCCACCCTGAGGGTTCATCATGCCAACCTTCACTATGTTCGACGGCTCTAGCGATCCTTATGACCACATGCTCCACTACAACCAGGCGATGACTCTAAATTCTAGGAATGATCAATTGCTATGCAAAGTCTTCCCGGCTAGTCTCCAAGGGCCGGCGTTGGCTTGGTTCCATGGGTTCCCGCGCAATTCAATGAATTCATTCAACAAACTCTGGATCGTATTTATCTCCCAGTACCTATGCTCAGTGCGGCAGAAGAGGAATATTAGTTTTACGGACATAATAAAGCGAAGAGGAGAGCTCCTCTGAGGACTTCACCGGAGATTTGGGCGGGTCGTTCGACGGGTAAGGTTCTGACATGGACCTGATCAGCGGAATTTGGGGAAGAGCTTCGCGAATCCACCTGATTCTTCCACTCATTGTCATTAGACGCTGCTCTGTGGAAAAATTATGCAACCGAGCAGATAGATATTCCACTTTGGAAGACAATATCCATGCGACTATTGTCATGATCAACTGGCCCGTTGGAAAGCGGTAAGCGGAAGGTAAAAACAACCACGAACATGTGAAGGGCGAGCCCGAAAACCGTCGCGAACCTAGACCCATCATCGAAGAAGAAGGAGCCCCCACAATTCACCTCTCTAAATATCACCTACGAGAGGTTGCGGCCCCTCATTCGACACAGTTTGAGTGGCGCGCTGATCAAGCGAACCTCTCGGAGAAACCCCGTCCATGCGTCACGATTACCCCACGGGGATCATGGTCATGAAACCAACTATGTCAAAGCCTGAAGTTCCTAGTAGGAAGACTGATTAAAGCAGGGCACCTCAGGAGATACATTAGGGAAGTTGATCGTGAGGAGGGATCCCCCTACAATCGACGGATCCTGGCCGGCATGATCGCGGAAATCAGAGCGAGCTCTGCAAACTATATATTGGGAGGAAGCGGCTCGACGTCGACCGCAATCAAAGCGCTGATAAAGAAACAAAGGCGACCCGCGATTAACTTGGGTGAGCGCGCGGTCCACACGGCGGTGGCGTCGGGAAGAGACTAAGTAGATAGGCGGACCAGTATACTTTCCTCCACATAAGCTTGAATAGGGTCATGGTATGATGCGCGGCCTGCACTGTAATGCGGTTTTGACGTGCGGGGTGTTGGTAGATCTGCAGCGGCGTTGCTAATTTATTCTTGCACCTTTCAACCAGAGATAAACTTTTCCTCGCTAATCTTCGAATTTGGCAAGGCGAATCCTCCGGCTTTGTAGGCGCGGCAACCCGCAACCTTTGGGAGATATCAGCTTCTTGTACGAGCGAGGCGGTCGGTCGGGTTTTTGTTCTCGGTTAGTAGTTTGGGAGCCACTCTGATTACGCCGTATCACGAGCTAGCTTCGATGAAGCGAATCCATCAACATATCATCAAATGGTTTAGTTATTTAACGTGCGAGTAGTGCGACCTTAGCGGCCAGGTTGGCGCTTGCGACAATGCTACCGATTATCCCGTGCGGGGAACATAGAGAGCAAAAGGTTGAATGGTCTCCACTTGGGGATCATCTTCCGTGGCAACCCGACTCCTTTGCTTGAGTAAAGGGGCGAAGAGGATCGTGGTATTAGCAACGGATCCTCACGGAGGCGTCATGTTGGAAGCGGGCGGGAAAAATTCACATACGTCGGCACTGTTATCGGTGAAGAAAAGAAACGGCATACGTCAGCTCTGTTATCGGCGAAAAAGAGCGGTTATGACACGTATTGTTAGAACCGCGAATATATTCGCGGTGCCAGGATATGGTGGGATTGACCCAAAGTTGGCCTCCGCCAAAGCGAGCGTGATTGCTACAGTAGCTTTATTCACGCGAAGGTAAGGCACTTCCATTCGGATTGCCATCGGATTATTCAAATAGGGTGAATGACTATTGAGTCACGGGATTTATCGGAGAGGTGAAATTATCTGAGATGAAACTGCGAAGCGTGATCGTCTGCGAAGGGTGGAAAATGGAAGGTATGTGTTGACTACACGGACCTTAATGAGGCATACCAATGACTTCCCGCGCCGCGAATAAGATCAAGAATCGTTGATGCCTGCATTGGGCGTGGGATGTTGTATTTTGGGCCTTTCGGTATCACGATTCAATGCACTGCCCGGATGCGGAGAAAATGGCCCTTCTTACCCAGCACATGCTATACTGTTATAACGTTATGCCCTTTGGTTTAAAAGAGCAGCAGGAGTAACTATCGGGGCGGTAACGAATATTTCGGCCGCTGATCGACATAACAATGGAAGTCTATATTGATGATATGTTTGTCAAGACCAAAGAGCCCCTTGATAATACGAAGAACCTGTAGGAAACTTTCTACCTGCTGTGTACGAACGATATGAAACTCAACCCCCTAAAATGCGTTGGTCGATTCGAGGCGGAATTCTTGGGCTTCATGGTGGCGCGGGGGAGGGATCGGGGCCCGATCACATCCTGACTGAGAGCCATTGAATCTCATGCCTCTTACCACCGGAAAATCTGATGGCCCGACTAGCTGCATTTGGCGACTCTGAATGATTCATCTCTCGCTTCATGGGTAGATTAAGTACATTTTCACCACCTAAAGGGGTTAAAGCGAGGCCGGTTGGGATGTTAGATGCGTAGAGCCTAGTAGCAATCAAAGCTGATACCTCTGGCTTGCCCATTCTGACTAGCCTCGAAACAAGTGAAACGCTCTACCTTTACATAGTTGTTTAGGATGTTTCAGTAAGTGCAGTTTTATTCAAAGAAAATGAGCACAGCATGAAGCCCACTTCTTTACACAAGGAATCCACATATGGCGGCGGTATACCCATCTCCAGGGAACAAAAAATCGGATTTTTCGGCCGATTTATTGCCGAAAAATAGATTTTCGGGCAGCTTCGAAAAAATTTGCATTGGAAAAAATCGGAAGAAAAAAAATCGGGAAAAAATCGCCGATATTTCCCGAAAAATCCAATTTTTTCCCGAAATTTCGCCGAAAAATTGTTTTTTCCTTTTGTTCATTGACTCAAAAAATATGAAAAAATTGATTCTGATGGGTTTCGAACCCACCAATGCTGAAAGTGGCATACTCCCGGCCATGGCCGTTGATTCTGACTTGTATATATAGTGCAAGCGTTTTTATATTCTCTTATTATTTATTTGTTCATAATCTCTTTTTAATATTTTATTTTATTTTTATTTTACTTTATAACTTATAATATTTTTAAATCAAGTATTAATTTGAAAAGGAAAAGAAATAAAATAATATCATTTAAAAATTTAAAATTATAATATATAATATTTTGAATCTCCTCATTATCTACATAATATTTATAATAATAAAAAAACAAATAAATAATATCTCTTTAACATAATAATATCTGAATAATATATTAAATATAACATATTTAATTTAATAATTACTAATCAATTTGATTTTAATCTACCTTAATTAAGATATGAATCATTTCTCATAATCTATATAATTAAAAATATGAAAAAAATTTAATAGCATTTTTGTAAAAATATCCAGATATTTTGCGATATTTAGATATTTCCGTAAAATTCATTTACTATATCGGAGTGTTCAGATATTTTGATCCTTGCCATCTCAGCAAGCGGCCTTGCCAACAGGGTCGCCCCTTTAAAAACCGCCCCTACTTCGGGCGCACCTGATGCGTAGCTCCGCAGATAGCCCATACGAAGCACCATCGCATGGCGGAGCACGGCTCGGGGTGAGATGGCTCGGTGGGCGATAGAACTAAGTGAGTTCGACATTCAATTCAAACCTCGCCTGGCGTTGAAGGGACATGTATTGGCTAACTTCTTAGAAGGGAGATTCCTCAACGAAATGGAGATCGGAGACAGGTTTTGGTCTGGTGGTTTCTAAATGTAGACGGGCCAGCATGGGACGGGGCGGCCTGGGGCTGGCCAAAGCCCTAGCAGGGAAGTCATAGAGCGAGCCTGCGTGGATTTTAGTGCTTCTAACAACGAAGCCGAATATGAAGCAATTATAGCCGGACTTGATCTAGAAATTTCTATATCGTCGAAAAAAATCATCATAAGAAGCGACTCTCAATTGGTGGCCGGGCAGGTAAACAGGGAGTATGAAACAAGAGATCAGTGTATGACCAAGTATGTGAGATTGATCAACCTATGGTTGGGAAGTTTTGCGGCTTGGCGGTTAGAGCATGTCTGGCTCTATTAGAAAAGGCGAGGCAGCTTTGGGTGCTAATAAAGAGGCGAGAACTCCTCTGGCTATCTTATCGACGAGTCATTGATCAGCACCAATCGGGTTAATGAAGTAGGGTGCAGCGGATCAGCCGTGGATGACTCGGTAGTCTGCTACTTAAGTTCGGAGATTGGGATAACGAAGCGAGAAGCCGAGATCCGCAGTCAGGCCGACACAGTTTCTCCTCATTAACGATCGATTATATAAGCGGTCCCTAAGTGGACCACACTCCCAAAATGCCTCACTTTCAGCCGAGGGACGGTATGCAATTTGAACTCCTGATAGGATATCACGGGAATCATTCGACGGTAGAACATTGGCACATAGAAACCACGCACCGAAATTTCTCTTGTAGACCATGCTTGGTAGCGTCGCCGCGTATGTTAGAAAATGTGATGTTGCCATAATGAGCCCCGTCTCGAGCTCAGACCCAGTTTGTGACCACCACTTGAGCCACGCGCCGTTCGATAAGGGAATTGATATAGTTGGGTCATTGACTATGGCCTTGGCTTAGAAGAAGTTGTTGTTAGTTGCCATCGACTACTTCATCAAGTGGATAGAGGTCGAAGCCTTTGCATCCATCAAAGACAAGGAAGTCATTCAATTCGTATAGAAAAAAATTGTGTGTAGATTCGGGATACCCCAATCAATTGTAACGGACAATGGGTCGTAGTTTGATAAATTTGGGTGTCTGAGAATACCTTGAGCGAAAATAAAAACCTATACTCCACTTTCCCATGGTACCCTAGAAACGCTGACCCGGCAGCGTCAGGCGAAACCTCACGACGGCTTTGAAAAAAATACCACATTCGACGAAGGAAGGTGGTCGAAGAGCTCTGGGATGTTATGGGCTGCGGAATGACTAATTCGAGAAAGTTGGCGGGGAATCACCATTCGCCCTCACATACGGAATGGAAGCTATCATACCTACGGAAATCGGGATGCCCACCATTCGGATGAAAATTCCTAAAGAAGCAAACACTGAAGTCGTAATCAAAGAAGACACGGACACGGGCGCGGGCCGGGAGACGGTAGCTATACGGTATGGCTTCATTGCAATGAGAGGTTGGCAAACACCTGTGGCTTGACGTGTAAGCGCGTACGTTCAAGCTGAGAATTAGTCCTAAGAAGGGTTTTTCAAAACACGGTTAACCCAGCGGACGGAAAGTTCCAACTTGATTAGGAGACCCATGCGTAGTTCGAGTAGGGACAACGGGTTCTTACATTTGGCAGAGCGGACAGAGCAGGTGTTCTAGAATGTATGTCTGCTACGCTTAAAGAAATATTATCAATAATGTGTTCTTTGAAGAATTTATAGAAAGATTATACCTTACATATTTCCTCTTAAAATCTACTATTACTTCTAAAAGACCAGATACGGTCATTGTCCGGCTGGTATCTAAAAGACCAGATACGGTTGTTGTCCGGTTGGCATCTAAAAGACCGAATCCCGATTTAACGTCTAGGTTGGCATCTAAAAGACCGGATGCGATTCTTTGTCGGTTGGCATCTAAAGACTAGATGGTTGTTGTCGGTGACATCTAAAAGGCGAATCGGTTGTTTTCGATTGGCATCCCAAAAGACCGGATACGGTTGCTGTGGTGGCATCTAAAAGACCTTGGGCTCACGGTTGTTGTCCACAGCATCTAAATATCCGAGATCGGTTGTTGTCCATTGGCATTCTACGAAATGCGTGGTTACCATCATGCTAGAGTTCCTAAACAAACATAAGCTCATTACCTTCTTGGTGCAAATCTCATTAAAAAAGCGCTAAGAATAGCGGGGATTCTGAATAAAGTATATATGTATTAATGGCCAAACGAAGCCACTTACAAAGTTTCCCAAAAAAAAAAGAAAAAAAAAAATAAGAAGAAGAGGGTTGAAGCTAACAAAGCTTTGTTCACAGCCCTGACACCCTGCCAGTCTTCGACGACCATGTGATGCCTTTCGAGGTCTTGGGCCTCTCGATGAATTTGCTTTGAGTGGGGGGCACCCAGCATGGGTTGTGAAGAATGCGGAGGAGTAGGTTGAGCGAGTCGAGCTGGCCGTCAGGGATTTTTGGTGGAGTCCGTGATGTTGTTCTTAAACGTGTAGCAACCATAACCATAAGCAAAGATGAGCTCCATAGATCCCTGGTAGTCCTTCACCATATCTTCCCTATCCTTGTCTTCTCGGGCATGAAGGGAAGACACCTCACCTATAGACGCCTCGAGCTCCAACAAGAGCAATGCTCGCTCAGTCTCTAATCGGGCAAGCTCAGCCGCTAAGTGGGTTGCCACAACCTCTGACCTACGCCTGCCTTCTTCTATAGGCGCGAGGAATTTGGGCGTGGTCGGGTCGACCTACGCCACTGGCTTTGGCGTCTCCGTGGCCCGACCACGACTAACCGCCTTGGCTTCTTGTTTGGCCTCGTCTTTCTTTCTTTGCGGGATGCTTGGCGTGCCGCGTTATCCTCGACCTCTCCCGATGCACGGCCCGAAGACTCGCCTTGAGGCGTTCGAGTCGATGATCTGCGATCGACTAGGTGTAAAGCCGCAGTTTCTCAATGTCATCTAGGCGGAATTTGGAACTCGGTGTTCTTAGGGCCATATTTCGGATGGCGTCGCTGACTGAAAGGGCGAGGAGTGGGAAATTACTGAAATCTTGGTAGCCCTCTTAACAATCGGTACTTACCCGGTTCGGGTGGCCGGAGTGGAAGTTGTGGTTACGGATGAACATCCATTGTCAACTTGACTGGAAATCTTTCGTATGGCGAAGCGGAATGGTATAATGCTGCAGGCGGGGCGCTACAGTGCCGTGGTATGACAGATAAAGGTCATGCATATGCGTGACCGGAGATTCCTCTTGGTTGAAGGGGTTCCAGCGATGAATAACTTTCAACACCTCCTCGAGGTCCGGAACCTCCCAGCCAGTCGAGGAATGGACCTCAGCGGAGGAACATACGTACCACCGGCTTGGTCGAGACAGCGGTTCTTGCTTGGTGAATGGTGGACTTGGCCACGGTGCAGGAGCGAGCCTTACCCTAATGGGATCCATCTGACCTCCTCGACATCTCGAGGGGGCTTGTAGGCTGGAACCCCCTCATCGGTCGTTGGCTGGGCAGCAATCTCGAGGTCGGTAGTCATTGGAAGCAGTGCAGAGATTCCATCAATTCTGACGATCCTTAGGCCCCTGCGTCTAAGGAAATTTACTGGTCGCTTCTCTCAGCCCCAAGGTGGCCTCACCCTCAGGGTCCTTGAGACGGCTTCTTGCATTCGTGTAGAAAACCCAGCGGCCAGGTTGAACATTTCTTCCTCCTCGATGGGTTCACCCTCGACCACTCCCATCCAATCTATGAAATCTTCTAGTCCAGCGTCGATTGTCTTTGTTTACCGCACCCTTTTCTCCCTCTTCTTAGCTGGTCGGGGGGCAGGTTGTGGACTCCGAGGCTGGGTAACATGGATTGACCTCACTATGGTCCTTGTAATAGCCTCCGCTTGACACTTATGAGCCCGGATCACGCGAGGCTACCGGGGACTAGCAAGGGTCGCGAACGAAATGCTCCCCTCCGATGACCTCGGTAGAGCGCGGCGAGGAGCGATGGGAGCGATATAAGGAAAGGGACGGCCAGCTCAGCTCGCAAATTGTTAGTAGCCGGCGGAAGCTCATGGATTGCGCTCTTGCTCTGTTATCTCAGTAGTCGCCTCCGTTCTCTGGGGTGCCTTCTCGATCAATTTACTAGTCGGCCTGTACGGCTTACGAATGACATCGAGAACGAGAGGCATGTTGGTACCGCAGGCCACCTTTAGAACCTGGTTACAACTGGTTAAACCGACCTAGAACTCCAGGGGCGATTCATGTCAAAAGGGGCCGGGAGGCTAGGAGTCTCATACGGGGCCTCACGACCGGTACAACCCCCTTCGCCTCAGTCTTGGGGAAGTCAGGGATACCGGTTACGAATTGAAGTTTTGGGTTGTGGGCGGACATCGACAACTTGCCCCCAGTCCTGAGCTTTAGCATGTAAACAAAACAAATCTCTAACAGTGAGATATCTAGCCGGTAGAGAAGGTTGAGCACACTACAACCCATCAAAATTTGAATGGCGTTCGAATGAATGAGCGTAGGAGGTGCTCGGGAGACGTGTAGAAACTGTTTCACCAATGATGAAGCGAGAGCGAAGTCCATTCTATTTGCTCAGATGAAAATAAACGTATCGCTTATCTTGTCGAAATGGTAGGCGTCGATAATTCTAAACTAATGTTATTGGGATTTGGCGGTAGGATCTCGACCATCCATGGACATGGAAGAGACAAAGTACCTTGTAGAAGCGACTCCCAGCCAGGCCCTCTCCTACCTTTGTTGTGGAAGTCTCCTCTTAACCTCGTCATTGGCGGTGTGAAAGAAAGAAAAGGGAGGATCGACTCGACAATACCTACCAAAGCGATCACGAGTACCAAAGCCTAAAGTTATACAAAGCATTAGGAAACCCTCGAGCCAGGACGTCCCAAAACCCAGCGATTCGAGTCCAGAGAAATCTGAAGCTATTTGAAAGATGTATATAAGCAATAACAAACAATCCATAAACAAAATTGAAAGCATATCAGATAAACCTTCGCGGTCGAAGCTTGATCGGGATTCTCGGGACGGCTCCTTCTCCTTCACCAAAAACGAAGTCTTGCGGAAAGTTTGCGCTGACCTACTGCTTATATAGGGTAAAGGTGATGGTAAGTGCGTGTGGCACTAATGGATCGTGCATGATATTGGGGCGTGGCTCCCCGGCGTTTAGCATTCACCGCAAAAACGCTTCACCTACAGGGCCTGAAAAAAAGTGACCTTATGGCTGGTGTAACGGTGGCAAAACCCCTGGGCTTGTTATCAAAAAGACTCGAGCACATCAGCCATGAAACCTAGCGACTGGCTCCTATCTGCAGGAATGATATCATCTCCATAAACCTATAAGGACTCCGAAATTTACCCCGATAACTTGGCTCTCTAAGCGAGAACCACGAAGGCAAAGGAATGGGAAATGGAAAATTGATCTATGATATGCCAAAAAACCGATTTACATTAAATATGCCAAATAGCTACATTCGCGACCAGGCGAGCATATCACGACGGCCTTGGTGGATCCGCCCTACGAGAATATCAGAGAATCGCGCTAAATGACTTACAATGCGAGGAAAAGGCGAAGGAGGGTCGAAAAGGCCCAGAGATGAAAAAGAAGAAGTGAAAGGAAGAGGAGGAGGAGAGCCAGGGAAGGGGAAGGGGAGAATCGATGACAAAAAAAAAAGAATGCACGTGCTTGGCAGAAATTTCCCAGCCGTGCCTCGTAGTCGCAGCTGAGAGCACTAGCACGGGGGCCGTAGCCCGACGAGACTCCCGAAGGGCGCGACATTATTAGACCCCTCATCATGACCTCAGCCAGATCTACCTGAGGCCCAGCTGAAGAGTTAGAAAGGTGATAATGCGTGATGGGCCTCACCTTGATGGCGTCAGGTGGGTCGGCACGGGCCGTCGGTCTTCAGACACCTGATATCCGCAGAGACAGCGGGTGCGAGGCTCTTAGAGTCTCCGCCCCACCATTTGTTCCACCTTCCGTATCCGGAGGTTTGCGATAGAAGGGATAAGCTAATGGAAGATAAGTAGTTTGAGATCTTATAGATTTCACTAAACTCTCCATCATATATATGGGGTAAGTTCTTTAGGCGCGTCAAATGCATCATCGGGAACCACGATTATTTCACAGTAACGTGCGCCTCGGGCGTGTCGCGTACTCGCCATTAGTTTCCCCCTGAAGGGACACGACCAGGCAAATATTTTCCTCGCCCGAAGAGTCATGATATTTTTAGACCTGAGGAAAAAGGGGGCATTGTGAGTACCATGACTTTTGGAGCCCTGAGGCCCACTATCGATAAATGCTTCCATGGGCCCCATTGCTGATTGGCCAAATAGGGCTAAAAACAACCAGTTACCTAAAAACCATCTGGGGTACTCAGACCCGGAAAAACACCGTCCACTTTGAATCCAGAGTCTGAGTAAATAACATTTTGTATAAAGATATTCATCCACAGATCTCTTAATTCATTACGTCTCAAAACAATAATCCTAAATAAGGGAGAATTGGTCCTTGATAAGGAAAGTCAAATTTTATCATTAGATTGGTGACGTTATCCCTCCAAAAATAAAGGAGAATTGGTCTCTGATAAGGAATGAGAGATTCTACTACCGACATCACAAGATTATCTTTCCAAAAATCAAGGATAAATTCAAGTATAAAAGAAAAATTTCCCACGAGGAAAAGATAAGCAATTCTAATTGCACAGTCTCGCTTCATCATCTTCCATCTGACTAACCCAACTTAGGCATCGGAGAAGTAATCGACACAATGTCGGACCCCACTTCTTTTAAGTTCGGCTCTGCGTGCCGAAGATCAATCAAATGTATTAGGTCCGACAATATGACATTAACGAAATAGTCAAAATTTTAATTTTGTCAAGTTCCAACTATGATCAATGCTCAAGGACTTCGATAAAAAAGGTAGAATTTCTTTTTATTTATTTTTCTCCGACCTTGTTTTCCTTAACTCAGGTACCTTGATTAATATATTGGCTTGAAAATTAAAACTTGTGGCGTGATCATAATATGATCTAAATCTTTTTTCTAATATACATTAAGAGTTAGGAGTCATCACATCAGTTTGTTAGTCTTGAAGTGGATTATGTGCAAGTGCTTACTTTGAGTTTCATAGATTTTGTATAAGTACAATTTGATCATATGTTTTTAAATTATTATATTTTAGGTAGTTCAAGATCATATTTTCGACAACACCAAAATACTATTTAATTTGAATAATATGAATATTAGATTATTTCATAGACCAACTTCCACACTGATTTATGTGGAGACTCTAGCAAAGGAAAGATCATGGAGAGAGGAGAAAAAAAATTCACAATGTGAAAGAATATAAGAGTGGAGTATTGCAATTACAAAAGAAAATATAAAAACACAAACTCTAAAATTTATCATATAAATATACTATTAAGGTTTAGTCTCCTAATCCATTTAGGATTCTTTTCCTTCTCTCTTTAGTCTCCTAATTAGAATCTAACTCCCCATTTCTTTTTACTATGGCTAGAAATATAAATATGTATATTCGCATTTTGTAAATTAATGAATCAAATGTATTCATTTTCTCTGAAACATGAGTATGAGCCATAAAGAGTTTGAGAATATTAGGGTTATAGTTTCACCATGTGAGATTGATTTTGGCTGACCCATCCGAAGAGCCGTGTCACTCAGGTCGTGTACAATCTTCACGAAGCTTCTGAAGCCCAAACCATCGTCGAAACACCGCCTGGCGAAATTGGGTTTTATCGACTAGATTTCGGCGACCTCCATTAGGCCCAGAAAAGGCACTGGCGAGAGCACCTCCGCCAGGTCACCTTAGGTGGAAACACAGTGAAAAATACCTTCACGCGCCCCGCAGCGCTAACCTCGGTCATGTTTGAAATTCACGCATCGGCGCGAGACCTTGTTTGGAGGCGTGCCTCACTCCAGCGAGTGCGTGCCGCCAGGCAGCCTCTATCCATCCACTCCGCCGCGCCGTAGTCATCGAAAAAGCCCTTAACTCACTTTTTCTCCAGAAGCCCTTTGTTTACTGCGCGTTTTTTACGTAGCTTGGTCTCCATTGTTTTGTGTTTTACGCATGCATGACATCTTGAGGACCTTGAGGTTGTTTATGATGATTCCTCTGGTTTCGTCTCATGGGTGAAAAGGCGTGCATGGGTGAAATAGATTCGAGCTTTGAATTCTTTTGTGCTCCAGAACTCTATGATTACCTTGGATAAACTCACAGGGAGTGAAATTATCAATCATGGGCGGACTCGATAGACCTTTGGTTTATTGGTAATGGATGTGAGGATCATTTTACTACTGCAGACACAAGTATTCTTGAAGGTAAATGTACTAAATGGAAAAAAAACTAATGCTTTACTTTGCAATATTCTTTGGCAATCTATTGATGCCAAGACTTTATATAATATTGGGGCCTATAAAACTTGCTAAACTCTACGGAATCGGAATTAAAAAATGTACACTAGTATTATTTAGCGTCTAGGAGTTAATATCCTCCATTGCCAATTTAAACGGCTAGGTATGAATATATCTTCTTATAATTGGACAAATATACGCCCTTAGGATGAACTTATCTCTATTTTGCCAAAGTCTGTAATACGAGGCTTCCACATCGAGATGGATCAGTCTTTATGATCATTCTTTGCTTAACCTCGGGCGAGTTTTGGGGGCATTCGGAGACAAATACTCTTGAAGCGAGTTATTCCCGAGCTTTGATGGGGCTTATGCTCATTTGCCATACCTCCATTACTTTTTCAGTCCAGGATGCGAGATTACATCGGACTTATACGTGATGGTTTCTTAGTCTCATTCTCAAAAGTGATTCCCGAGAGGTGGACGGTAGCTTAGCAGAATTAAGAGACAGCGTCCTCAATGCGCACCTACTATCATAGGCTTAGACACACCGTGATCAATCTTGCTCAGTTACATGGCCAAACCTCCGTCTTGCTCATTTGGCTCGGTTTTGATCATTCGGCATGTTCGAGTTACATCTCGGAGCTCATCCACCTCGGGGTGTTCTTATGCCGGCCCCGAATATGAGGTACCTTCGTCGCTCAGCGGCCAAATCTTTCTCCATTGCTTACATTTGCCTAGGCCGGTATGTCTCTGCCCGCATACACCATGCACCTTGGATCCTTGATACTGGAGCCTTTGATCATATCTCTGGTAATAAAGAAATTTTTATTTCTCTTACCTTTCCGTCTCCTTTACCTACTATTACCTTAGCTAATAGTTCTCATAACTAAAGGCATTGGCTCAGTTTGGCCCCCTCTTCGCCGCCATACGTACTTTATGTTCGCGAGTTTTCCTTTTAATCTTATTTGCATTAGTAAGTTGACTTCGTGACCTTCATTATGTATACTTTTTAACTCTGTAACCTTGCGAGATTTGATACGGGAAGGCGGTGGCATCGGACATGAGTCCACAGGCCTCTTACCTCGAAACGCCTCTTGTTCCACTCTTGCACTTCACAGAAGAACCTCTCTCCTCATAGTCGTCTCGGTCATCGAGCCTCTCGAGTTTAGTGGTTCTCGTTTTTTCTAGTTTATCTTGGCAGATATGTGAGTCCTGTCGAACTTGGGAAATATCTTCGTGTCTTGTTCCCAGAATTTAGATCATCGGACCAAGAAAGTCTCATTTTGAGCTTTGTTCACCAGTGATGTTTGGAGTCATGAGTCTCTGCATACCTTTAGGAATTTTGTTACTTTGTTACTTTTATAAATGATTATTCTTAATGTACTTGGTTATTTTTAATGAAAACTCGAGCTGAGTTATTTTCTATATTTAAATTTTCGTAAATATATCATTAAATACTTATATTCATATTTTAAGAAGTGATAATGCGAAAGGAATATTTTCCTGTCATTACTCTTAACTTTATCTTCCCTTTGGATTCTTCTGATGTCTATGCTTACACTCTCGACCATAATGGGAGTACATTTGAGGCGTAAACCGTCATTGGTTAGTGACTGCGCTCTCCTCCTGTCATAGGAGTTTCCTCCACGCGACCCCAGGGGATGTTATCTTAGTTGCTTGTTATTTGATTAATCGTATGCCATCCTCTGTTTTGCATGATCAGATCCCTCATTCGATCTTATTACCTAATCAACCTCTCTTTTGCCTCCCTCCTCGTGTCTTTGGTTGTGTTTGTTTTATTCATATTCGCTCTTGGCAGAGACAATCTGCCCAGAAAGCGGCAGTATCATCTTCTTGGGTTATTCTGCGCCTTCGGATGAATTTATCGTTGTAATTCTCGACCATAATCATACTTTATCTCTGTTGATGTCACGCTTCTTTGAGTTCCTCCTTCTTCTCCTCACCAGTGTGTCATACTGTTCCCGGATCTTATTTATTATCTTGTCTTTACCATCTCTCGATTTCCCTTCTCCTACTGATGTCGTGGCTGATACATAGTCATCTTCATAATCACAAGTCTCCTTACAGACCTGTGTTGACTAAATCTCTTATCTGTGAGTCATCTTACTTTGGTTCCAAAATTGTTTGATGATCTACCTATTGCCATTCGGAAAGGTACGCGCCCTACTTCTAACCCACATCTTGTTTATAATTTTCTTAGCATTCATTGTTTATCTTTACCCTACTTTGCATTTGTTTCCACTTTGTCTTCTGTCTCTACCCTTAAAAGCATTAGTGAGGCTCTCTCATGGGTTGGAAATAGCGTGAAGTGAGAAATTGATGCTCTTTATATTAACATGTGAACTTGTCGCTCTTCCTCTGTGAGTCTCTGGATTGATTGTTGTTGAGTTTATCACGGTCGAAGGTGGAACGATGGCAGTTGATGGAGCTTAAGGCTCGTTTGGTTTGCCCGAAATTTTCGACAATGCGGCTCAGACTATTTATGATACTTTTCAGATGGCAGATTGTCTTTATTAAACGCTTCTTTCTATGGTTGTTATGCGTTCATGACCCTTTTTTTAGTTGGATATCAAAAGTAATCTTTCTTGCTGGTGATGTGCCAGGAGGTTTATATGGGCTGACCACACGGTTTTGTTGCTCGGGAGTCACAGTTTGGCATGCAAACTGCGTCGTTTAGCCACATGGTATGAAACAATCTCCTCGAGCGTTTAGTGGTTGCTGGTGGTTCGGTTGGCATGATTCGAAGCGCGAACCATTATGTTTTTATCATGTATTCATCCCTCTTAGATGAGGTATATCTGGTGATTGTGATGACATTGTGTTGAAGGCGGGGATGGTATTCGAAACTTAAAACGGCTTACCTTTTGACCACTTTGAGACCAGACTTGAGAAAGCTTCCAGTATTTCTAGGCATTAAGGTAGCTGATCCCAATTACAGGTTATTCTTTCTCGGAGGAAGTATACCTTGATGTCTTCAAATGAACATTGGTATGTTTGGTGTGGCTGCAGTGAACGCTCTTGTGGATGGAATGTCGAGCTTGTACCAAAATCGGGGGCTTCTACGAGATCTAGGAGATATCGATGACTTATAGGTAAACTAAACTATCTCACTTATCCTCGGCACGACATCCCAGTTTACGTGGCGTGTGCCATTCTGTTATGTGGTGCTTAATTAGGATGTTGTAGTTCGTATTCTCCGCTATATCAAAGGAACATCGGTCGAGGGTGTGCGTGAGAGCAGAGGAATTCATACAGGGTTGTTGGGTTCTGATGATGCGGTTCGGCGGACTAGCCCCATAGATAGACATCTACATCAGTGTGTGTGTTCATTTGAGTAACTAATATCTGAAGAGTAGAAACAAAGATGTAATGCTTGAGATCAGTCTTGAAGATGAAATGCCAAGATTATAGCCTTAGCAACATGTGAACTCATATGGTTAAACATCTTCTCAAGAGCTAAGATTTGGGAGAAGGTTGAACAAATGAAGCTTATATGTGATAATCAAGCACGCCTTGCATGTTCATCTAACACAGTTTTCATGAGAGGACCCAAAACACATCGAAGTGGATTGAGACATTAGAAAAGGTGCGTCGGGATGCATGATACTAGTTTTGTCAAATCCCCTAATGACCCGACTAGCAAATATCTTCACTAAGTCTTTTAGAGGTCCTAGGATAAAGTATATATGTGACAAGCTTGGAGCTTTTGACCTATATGCTCCAGCTTGAGGGGGAGTGTTAAGGTTTAGTCTTCTAATCCATTTAGGATTCTTTTCCTTATTTCTTTAGTCTCCTAATTAGACTCTAACTTTGTTTCCTTTTTTGCCTTAACACTAAAGTATAAATATATATGTTTCCTCAATTTGTAAATTAATGAGAATCAATGTATTCCTTTTCTCTCAACATATACATCTTTGTGGGAAATTATGTAAATAATATATTTTAGGAAAGAATCAAGGTCAATCTGATTCTAGAATCATCTATGGGAAGTTAATAATCAAATCCCAAAAGTTAGGGAATTGGTTATAGGAACTTCCTTTTTCAGTGTACAAAATATGTGTATATATAACGTGTTATATAGGTTGTATAGATTTATTCATAAATTAATAAAATTTTCAGCTCAGTTATGTTTTCTTCATGGTATCATAGCCTTAGTTTTTTTTAGAGGCCTTTACATGTGGGCGCTTGAATTTGCTAGGACCTTTCTTTGTCTGACCTTCATTGTTATACACAACCTTCATTTTGGAATTTCTATCAGGCCTTCATTGCTACACCTAACCTTTTCAACCATTCTTGAGGCTTCTTTGTGTGCGTTTTTTACTTCTTCTCGAGTTTTCATTATTGTGCAGTTTTTCCAACTTTCATTCCTAGTTTAAACCTAAGGTTTCTAGGGATTCCTCCATCCTCCATTATTATAAGTTTTTAGGGAATTTTAACGAGAATTTTAGGCGACCTTCATTGTTGTACCAGATTTTTTGGGGTCATTTTCAAGCTGCCGTGCCCGACTTTTATTCCTTTTCCAACCTTCATTGCTGGTGTAATCCTCAACCTTCATTGATGATTTTTTTCTATGATCCATACTACCTTTATTTCATGATCGTCTACTACTATTTCACTCCGGCTTGCTCAATCATGTCGGGCTACATCCTTGTGTTGAAGGAGAGCAGTTGTGCGTGCCCTGACTTTACTTCAAATATTGTTGTCTTCCAGGTTCTCAAGCATCAACTCTGGGTATGTGTTCATTGACTCTTTCAAGTGAAGATCATTTCTCTTGGATTAAATGCCTTTGAGTAATAGGTTTAAGAATGCTTAGATCATGGATGCAGGCTACTAACCATATGATATAATCGAATCAATTTAAAATCTATTTACCTTGTGAAGGAAGGAATTGTTTATTCTTACGATTGAACTACCACCACGATGGGTGGTATAGAGATGTCGGGTTACCTGAGTCTAGTTCTTAAAAATGTTCTTCATGTCCCTCGACTATCACTAATCTTGTTTCCATCTGGCTTTTACCCAGATCTAAGTTGGCCGTGTTATATTTGATGCCTCCTTTTGTGAATTTAAGGACCAGGGTTCGGGGACGAAGATTGGACTGAACCTGATGGTTATACTTCTTGGGTACATCTAGTTGTAGGCCCGGATTAAGTCTACTGTCTACGCCCATTTTTTCTTCATCAAATAAATATGTCATTTGGTTACATCGTAGGCGTCTGATCCACGTGCCTTTTTCCACATTAAAATTAATGTTTCCTACCTTGTTTAAGGGACTAGATATTCAACCTTTTCATTGCGACATTTGTGAGTATGTAAAATATACTCGTGTATCCTTCCCTATTAGTAATAAAAGATCTTCTCTTTTCTTTCTAATTCACAGTAACATTTGGGGACCATCCACCGTTCCAAATATTTCAGGATCCAGTGGTTGTAGTAACATTTGCGTGATTATACAAAATTTCTTGGATCTATTTGCTCAAAATAAATCTAATGTGAGTCATATTTTCCACATTTTTTGTACAATGGTTCAAAAATCAATTTGAATGCAGCTGAAAATCCGTTCAAACAATGCTTGTGATTATTTCAATCAAATTTTGTCTCAGTGGTTTAAAAAAGAAGGAATCATACATGAATCATCTTATATCACCACTCCCTAACAAAATGGGGTGGCAGAGAGGAAAAATTGTCATCTTCTTGAGTGTATTCGAGTCTTATTGTTCCGACAAATCTTTGAAATCTGTGGGGAGAGGCTGGCCTCACATCGGCCTATATCATAAGCCAGGATTCACCACTAGGATTTTGAAGTCTGAGATCCACTAGAAACCTTGTCTCAATTCTTTCCGAACATTCGATCCTCCTTCAACCTTGCTCATCGAGTTTTTTGGTGCACATTCTTTGTCCATATTCACAATCATAATCGGGGGAAATTAGATCCTAGAGCTCTTAAGTGCGTTTTTGTGGGGTACTCATCTACTCAAAAGGGATATAAATGTTATCATCTACCCACTAGGAAACTTTATGTTTCAGTTGATGTTACCTTTATTGAAAATAAGTCGTACTTCTCCACTCCTTATCTTCAGGGGGAGTTATCTATACTTGAAGATGAGGAGTCAACCATACCACCACTATAAATAATCCCCTCATCTGAGTCATTCAAATCTAAAGAAACCACTTCAATGTTACCAATTTCTTGAACGATTCAATATCTGTCCAGAAAAGTCGGTAGAAGAAAAGAGGAAGAACGATAAAATTTTTGATAAATTTCAGTTTGATCAGGTGTATGTAAGGAGAAGGGACCCATGCGTGACAACAAGACAGAATAGTCACGGGCGGAGTCCACAAGAAATGAGGTAACAATTCTTTAAAAACATAACTCGACTCTTATTCTTGATCATGATCTACTATAGCTTTGAAGGAGACCCGTAGATACCTGAAAGCCCCTTATATCCATTGTCTCCACTTTGTGTCTTTTCAGAATTTGTTGAATCATAAAAGCTTCTCTCAACTTTAAACACTATTCATTCCTGCTCATTTGTCTGAAGCATTATCAAGAATGGAGACTTGCTATGGAGGAAGTGGATGCATTACAAAAAGAATGAAACTTTGGAGCGGATTGATCTACCTAGTGGTAAAAACAGTGTTCTGGTGGGTGTTTGCGGTAAAATTTAAAAGGTGATGAAACCACTAGACGATACAAGGCAAGGCTGGTTGCAAAAGGGCATACTCAGACATATGGAGTAGATTATCAAGAAACATTTGCTCCAGTGGCAAAGATGAATGTAGTAAGAATTTTACAATCCTTGGCTATTAATTTTGATTGAAATTTGTAATCATGATGCTAAAAATGTTTCTTCATGGTGAGTTAGAAAGAAGAGATTTACATAGGTATTCCACGGGGTTGATGGGAGTGATGGAAAGCAGATTTGTCGGTTAAAGAAAGCACTATATAGGTTCGCTTGATCCCCACGATGCTTGGTTGGAAGGTTTACCCAGTTTATGATAGGTAATAGTTACCAAACAAAGCAGAGTCACATACACTTTTTATAAAAGCATTCGATTTGAGAGTCGCAGCATTAATTGTGTATGTGGATGGCGTTATTATGACGAAGAATGATGAGAAAGAAAAATACCTTGGGCGATTGCTGGCAGAGTTTTGAAATAAAGATTTAGGAAAATTGAAGTATTTCTTTAGGTGGGAATGTTGGTCAGCGAAGGCATTTCCGCTCTCACGAGAAATATGTTATTGATCTTCTTAGGGAAACAAGTATGATAGCAAATGGCTTGATTCTGACTCCCATTGAAAGAAAATCACAAATTGGTGAAGCACTTGGAGAGAAAGAAAGTGGGTAGAAAAATGTATGACGGCTTGTTGGGAGACTCGATTATCTTGTACATACTAGGCGGATATAGCTATTCGGTGAATGTAATTAATTCGATTCATGCATGATCCAAAAAGAAATTCATCTGAGCTGACCTACGAGTCCTCCATTACTTAAAGCACATTTAGGAAAGAGTCTTATTGAAAAACATGGAAATATTGCTTTGGAAATATACAATCTGAATTTGTAGGGTCTACATTCCAGACCAATTGGTCAGCTACAGGGCTATTAATACGCTTTAGCAGGGGAAATCTGTATCTTAGAGAATAAACAAAATATAATTAAGCGTCGAGTCGAAAACAAAGATTAAACTATAGTGTGAGAGTATATGAATTGTTGTGGAGTAGATCATTGCAGGAAGATTTGAAGGTTAGCGAAGTAAGCCTATGAAACTTATTGTGATGTCATCCGTGTCGGCATTGCTCATATCAGTGCGCATGACCGAACAAAACACATAGAGATAGACATACACTTCATCAAAGAAAAATTGGAGAGTGGGTTAATTTGTACTTCATATGTTCCTTCAGGACATCAATTAGCAGATGTGCTAACAAAAGGGTTGTGCAATAATGTGTTTCATAAAAATATTAGCAAGCTGGGAATGCAACATCTATATTCACCAGTTTGAGGGGGAGTTTGGGAAATTATGTAAATAATATATTTTAGGAAAGAATCAAGGTGTCTTCCCGATTCTAGAATCAGCTATGGGAAGTTAATAATCAAATCCCAAAATTTAGGGAATTGGTTATAGGAACATCCTTTTTTAGTGTACAAAATATGTATATATATAGTGTATTATATAGGTTGTATAGATTTATTCAAAAATTAATAAAATTCTCAGCTCAGTTCTGCTTTCTTCAATCTTAATATATTATTTCATCAAAAAGTCCATAATATTATACAACAAAACTTTCAAACCTGGTTAGCCAAAATTCAGATCACTCAACTTTAACAGTATAAAATAACCATCTCTTATAGTTTGAAATATGATAAATGGTATAAAAGTTTACTATCAAATAGAATTACGCAAAATTGGATTATGAGTCTCATAAATTAAGGAGACAAATGAGTGTTCAGAGAGAAGTTTCTAACAGTTATTGAAGATTATCTATCTGACATAGGTATTCTATTCTAAGGAATCTTAAATAGATGAAATATGTACCTATATGCATAAGGAGAGAAGTGGATGCATGTAATGCCCATGCTACATGAAGGAACCACTTTTTTTTTCCCATAAACAAATTGAGAGAGATGCGTGTGACATGGTTTGGACGCATGACATGCTTGTTTCATGAATTTATTGGAAAGCACAAATAAAGGTAGAATTAATCTTTTGATCATGTGAGGGACCAGAGCATTAGAGTTCATATCTATTTGTAGATGTGTTTTTTTTTTATAGATTATTTGTAGATGTCAAGTTTTAAAGCTTCAAAAGAGTTTATTTCTATCATAATTGAGGTAGAAATGTTGGCAACAAGCTTATTATACTAAGGAAGAAATGACCAATGCTTACTATGTATTAACACATCAACTTGTACACTGAATACGGTTAACCGTTTCTTGTCTCTCACTTGGTTGCTCTGGAGTACCCTTCCATGATTCTCTTCTTCCTCAATGTTAACTGCAATGCAAAAGGAACTGTTAGAATTTAAAGCAATCCAAAAAGATTACGTCACAGCTGTGGCAGATAAGCCATAAATACATAACTTAGAGCAGATCCAGGACTGCAGTTTTAATAGTTATTACATTATGATATGTCGATAATGAATAATCCCCTGGAAAATGATTGTAAAGAAATTACAACAAAATGGGCAGTGAAAATCACCCAATTATCCGGACATCCATTCATAGATTTTGTTTCCATCATAGTTTAGTTTTCTCCAAAAAATTATCTTCAAGAGCAATGGTAGAGATGGAATGTGTGGTGGTAAATAGATACAGATGCGAATTTGTTATGTAGGCTTGGTAGAGAGGGTGAACCTGAGATGCTGAATCGGTGTCAATGGGAATTTATGATGCCGATTTGGTAGCAATGGGAATGTTTGATGCTGACTTGATAGCAAGAGGAGTTGGTGGTGCTGAATGGGTAGAGATAGAAGGTGATTGATTATGGCTTGGTAGATGGCTGTTTGATGATGATTTTGTAGTTGGGGCAGCTGTGTATGGGGAGGACTCTTCATTTGAACCAACAAAATTGCAGCCTATTTAACCTCCTCTACCACACCCATTTCACCAGGAGCTTTCCTTGGATTGATTGCCCAGAATAACTTGAGAATGAGCTCTCTCCTATCCTTCTGGCTCAAGCTTGTCCATGAGATACTCTTCACAGAACACCTTTATCCCATGCTTGATCACCACTCTTCCCATGCTCTCCAGTTCCATTTGCTGATGGGGTTGCGATAATCAGTCCTTGAATCTCCAAAGCTATGGTCTGGGTAGCTTCTTCTATTGTGGCATGTGCAGGTGCCAGCTTCTCAGTCACAACTTCAGATTATCAGGACTAGGGGTGCTTGCTGATCAGCCTCATGGTAGATATTACTGACCCAAACATGGCTCTATCTGGAATAACTAGAATTGCTCTTGGATACTGCCATGCAATCTCCTTGTACACTAAAAAGAAAAGTAGATGGTTAATGGAAAACTGGGGTTGTATTTCACAGCAAGAATAAATGCTTCAAAATGAATTAAAAAAAAAATGCACTTGACGTCATAAAGGCTTCAGGGGTCAGCCTTATTCCTTCAGAGCTTTGTTTAATCAGGTTTGTAGGTTGCCATGAAGTTGGGTGTTTGGCAAAAGCCCACTATGAGCTTGAACCTTTAGGTCAATTGTAACGTAACAGAGGACAAAAAATGAATTCAAAGCATCCATATTAATGAACCTTTATAAGTTGGTTCCAGTTCCAGATACACCCTTACTTTCAATGTTTTCATTTCATGAGATTCAAATCCAACCTAGCTCACCTGGAAAAAGACCTTGTGTGGTTTTGTCCATCATACTAAAAGCTCTGGAGGGAAGTCATGAAACCTAAGATTCATTTACTTAAATTGGGGAGTACAATATTGGATGCACTATAATTGTCCTCTGCTTTGCAGTCTATCTTAAGCATAGGAATCACACCTTTGAGCGAGGTGTGATATTATTAAACCTGTTTTTCATGAAAGAACTGCTGGAGGAACCTGTGTTGTGCCTTCTGTTCTCCATCCATTGTTGGCATAATAGTAACTGATTGTCTTGGACTCTCATTCACACCATAAAAGTATCTAAAATGCATAAACCCTTCTTGGTTTTGTTTATTACCTCAAGACATTTATCATTTCCATGCATTTCAAGGGATGAATTATCCACCTCTACAAAAGAATGCATTCAGCATAAAGTTGTCTTCACTGAACCTGTTTCATGGTACACAAGACTCACAGGTCACAACACCTCATGCTCACTCAACCCTAAGACAATCTATTTGTTGTTAGACAAAGATAATACTCAATTAATATGAAGGAGAAGAGATTCCGAGATTTCTATGCATCATAATTTGCAACTCATGCATACCTTCCAACTATGAGAGATCCGATAAATACAAACCCATGACAATAGATTATGGATCTCTTTATTAACCTGTCTATGCCATTACAATCACTTGATGCTGAATACCATTGACCAATCAACAATAGTTGACAGTCACTATTTCCACTCAGGCGCAGTAGCAGTGCAACTGTCATCAAAGACAAATGAGCATCAATTTTGAAGATCATTTATTTTAATTCAATTTTAGTGCCATTGATTGAGTAGATCTGAACATTGGAGCCACTCCAGATCATTGGCTAAAAAAAAGTTTCCATTCTGGTAGGACCAAAAGAGCTCAAAATCCTGGTACACTTCCAAATAAATATGGTGCTCTCATTTTCCATAGACAAGTTTTACTGTCATTGTTTCATTCCTCTTTGTTAACTTAAATCCAACTATAACCGGGTTCCTTCCTCACTCCTCTATCAGACATGACCTTCCGTATGCTTGCTGCATTATCCCAATAACCAACTGTTGCTAGTACATTTGACAGCAGCACATAGATCACAGGATCATTGGGGAACATCTGGAGAAGTTTTTTTGCACATCGTGCTGCAATTACCACATTTCCATGAACTTGACAAGCACTTAACAGAGCTTTGTAGACGGAGGGTCCTGGCTCTATTGGCATTTTACTGATAAAGTCTTCAGCCTCTGATAAATACCCAGCTCGACTAAAAAGATCAACCATACTAGAGTAATGCTCTGTTGTGGGGGGTTCAAGTGAATAATCATTTCTCATCAAATCAAAATACTCAATACCCTTGTCCACCAACCCAACATGCCTACAAGCAGAGAGCACAACAAGAAAGGTGGTATTATCTGGTTTGACCCTACTTCTTCTCATCTTCTCAAACAATTCAACAACCTCTCTACCATACCCATGATAAGCACACCCAGATAGCAATGAATTCCATGAGATCACATCATGTCCATCCGTTGATGAGAAAACCCTCTTTGCATCATTAATTGAGCCACATCTTGCATACATGGAAACAAGGCCATTTTGAACATTAAGATTTGCGCCATAGCCCATTTTGAAAACCAGAGCATGCGTTTGCTTTCCCTCTTCCAGGGATGAAATCATTCCTATTGCTCGTAAAACACTTGTAAATGTAAAGAGGTCCATATCAAAGCCCGCCTGCCTCATTTTAGAGAAGCATTTGAGGGCTGCTTCACCATTTCCTAAATTAGATAAACCACCAATGACTGCATTCCATGAGATTTGATCCCATCTTGTCACACCTGAGCAAACCTTATTAAAGTCCTCCAAATTACTGCCACATTCTGAATATACCTTCACAAGGGTAACTGCCAAATATGAATTAGACTCCAAACCCTCCCGAATTATCCGGCAGTGAACTTGCTTAGAATGATCCAAGTCATTTGAACTAGAAAAAGAGCTCAATAGACAATTATAAGTCACATAATTCAACCTGATACCCCATCGCTGCATGTCTCTAACTAAAACCATCGCAGCAACAGGTTGCTGACAATGAGCATAGCCAGCAACCATTGAAGTCCAAGTAATAATATTTCTTTCCGGCATTAGATCAAACATTAGTCTCGAAGCATCAATCTTCCACCCCTTTGAGTAAAAATCTATTAAACACGTTCCAACGACAATATGATAGCAAAATCCACATTTCAAAGACAAACCATGCACCTGAATCCCAAGTTTTGTGTCTTCCGTTCGCCAACAAGCCACTAAAACAGCCGAAACAGTGAAATGAGTCGGGGCTATACCCACTTTGACCATCTCCAAAAACAATTCTATTGCAATTTGTGGGCAACCCACTTGCAAATAACCAGATATTAATGAATTCCAAGAGACCACGTTCCGATGGGACATTTCATCGAATAGCCGCTGAGCACTTGAAACCGCACCACATTTACCATACATATCCACGAGAGCACTGCAAATATATACATTTGAATCGAAACCCACCTTGATTATGGTGGAATGAAGCTGAACCCCCAGAAAGACAGACCCAGATTTCGCACAAGAGGATACCATCCTGTTGAGAATGTGAGCGGTAGGTGCAGACCCATCTTGTTGCAACTGAGCCAAGAGCTTCAAATCGACTGAATTCGGTTTGTTGTCGGTGTCACAAGCTACGTGACCGTTACAAGAGTAGAAATCGTCCCCGGGGAAAAGAGCAAGGCGGTGGGTTTGGGTCGTTACAGGGCGGGAACGTAACTGGTAGGCTGTTTTACACACTTCCGGTATGGTGCGTCGCAGGAGACAACTTGGGCGGCTAAAGCTCATTTTATCGCCATTTCCTCGAGACGTTTTCCTTTTTTGGTTGCAACCGGTTTTGTCCTGCCTCCCGGGAAGTAAAACGCGTCGTTTTGGGCTTGGGCTAAAGTCACTGTTAGATTCTGGACCTAGCCCACTCTGAATGACCTTAATATTGTCTTTCGCTAATAAATGATTACCTCACTGCTAATCCATTTTATTTTTTTTTATTCAAAAGAAGAATAATTGTAATATTTGAAAAACATCTCAATAAATAAAATTATTTTAATGGAAATAATATTGTTATCTTTATTTTATTTTTGGGAACATGAATAATTGATGTTTGAAAAAAATGTACAAACCACATACAAATTTCTATATTTGAAAATTAATTCACCTCCGATTTTCAGACGATTGTGTTTCATGATATTTTTATTTCAAGTGTTTCTTTAGTGAGAGTATTATCAAATATCAAATATCAGATATTTAAAAAAATATTAAATGAATGTTTTTAGGTTAAAAAGTATTTTCTATAACTACCACTAAATTAGCTTTAATTTATTCACTTCGTTCCTACATTCTACTTTTGATTTTGAAAATATTTATTTGAAATATAGTTAAAAAGATTAGGCACTTGTTTAGTTCGCGAAAATTTTTTAATCTATCCCGAAGTCATTATATGAAAGATTTTGATGTGTTAATATTTAGTTTTCGTTTTTTGAAAATACGTTTCGTCTTGGTGATTGAAAATGAATAAGAAAAATCAGTTTGTAAAAGCGATTTCTTGAAAATGAGATATAAAATGTTGAAAATAAAATCCCTTGTTTTCGATTTAATTAAAGCAAGGAGCTAACACTGGCAGTTTTCCGATTCGTATATAAAATGTTGAAAATAGTGGTGTTTAACTTTGTTTTGAATTTTGTTTTATCTAATCTAAATAGCTAACGTGTTTCATGTTTTTAGTTTGAATAGAAAACAAGAAAATTTCCCTGCACACCCAAACGGGGGCTAAATAATTCAAAATTTATAAATATAATCATTTTCATAAATTTTCTTAAAAACATGATCCATTATTGACAATCTGGCATTAACGTTAATGTATTTACATTTGTAATGGAAAGAAGGGTGTAGAGCCTTACACAGATGGTTGACGCATGGCGCCATGAAAGGGGTTCTGTTATCTCTTGTATAAAGGGGGAACTGCAGGGTTTTAATTAGCAGGCAGCTAGGGTTTTTAGTAGGAGGTTTTTTTAGGAGGAAGCTAAGGGTTTGAAGGAAGATATAGCGTTTTTTTTAAGAAGAACGGGGTGATTGGGAAGAAAACCAGTAGAGGTGTATCCGATTTTGAGACCCATAGAACTTTATTCGGTACCATTCGACCTTAACTCATTTCCTTTTCTTTCTTTTTAATCATCATTTATCTTCTTTCATTTATTATGTCTATGGATCTTTATTTATTGATCGCTAAACATGAATATCAATGGCCAATTTATTTGTTTGTGATTCTCATGGATTTGTCAAAGATCATTGATAGTTGTTCCTCCTCGGTTTCTTGGTTCTTCATTACATTGTTACCTTTCTAAAGTTATTTTGAACTGCGCTATAGCATTTAACCACGGATGAGGCGGTGGATTGGGATTTCGTTCGAGTTATCTTTTGTTCTTTCATATATTACATGATATCCATGGGATTTATTTATTTTTTTATTTTTCTTTCATTATGTTTATTAGCTTTCAAGAAGAAAGAGCTGGAGAAAATATGAAAAAGGAAAGGAAAATGTTGAGCGTGTGATGTTTTATCTTTTACTTTGTTTTTTATTTTATTTTATTTGTTTCTGGTATGTTTGGAAGTGGGCGGTCGAGTTTAGAGCGGTTGGGATAGTTGAGGCTTAATGTTTCTTTCCTTTGGTTGGTTTATCGAGGGATCATGTGAAGATTTGAGGAGGCATAACCATTTGCTTATTATTTGTTGTTTGGCGATTCTGTATTTTGAATGGATCGGTTTTTCCTTTCTATGGGAGATCGGTTTTATTTTATTTTATTTTATTTTTGAATGTTTGTTTGTGTCATTTATATGCATTGTTTTTTGTTTGTGATTATGATTTAGCTTTGACTTTTGAGTCATGTGATCGAGTTGTTTGATATCATTTTCTATCTCAGGCGGATTTTTGATTTTGGAGGTTGAGAGGTTGAACGAGAGGGTAGAAGTTTCAGGAGAGAAAGGAGGAGGAGAATGAGAGAAAGGGAGGTTTACGGAAGAAAAAACGCGAGAGAGAGGAGCGTAAAAACAGGGGAATAAGAGAGGAGGAGAGTCTGTGTTTTCCGGGGTGGTTTCGGTCACATCCCCATGCCATCTAACTTGGGTTTTAGCAGCTGTTTTTATCGGGGTTTTGTATGGTTCTCGAGTTTCATTTTAAATGGGTCTTGATGATTATTTTGTCTCTGCTGTTTAAGCTTGGTTGAATTTAGTTGTTTAATATGGTTAGTTATTATTTTCTTTATTTAATTTTGGTCTAGCCGGGGTTTAATTCTCTTTTGTCTCTTGGCAATTAGGTTGCCATTTGAGTTAAATCGAATTGTTTTGTGTAGTGCAGGCTTATTCATTTATTTATTTGCCGAGGTTTTAGTTCGCATCTTAAGTTTAGATCTAGTTGTCTCATAGGGTTTAGTTATTGTAATCACAGGTTCCTCAATTCAATATGGATTATGGTTCTCCACAGTTCATTTTTTTTTGGTTGTCAAATATTAAATTATAAGTTTTTTAGATGTAATTTAGACTTTAATGTGTGAAATTGGTCTCAAGAAAATTAAATTTTGTAATATTTGGATTCATACTAAGTTATCATTTTTGGAATTGCTAATTGACATAATCGTTATTTAAATGTTCTAATTTTATTTTGAATTAGAGTTAAATTACCAAATATTCAAGTGGACTTGTTAATTGTTATAATTTTTGTTTATTATTAAAATTTATAAATTTGGCATATATTGATTAGTAATTTAGAGTTGTAGACTTATAGCGGTGAGAACTTATACATTAGTTTAGGGCGTTAAATTAGACTCATTGCTTATCTTAAGGCTCGACCCAGACCTATTAGGATAGCGAGAGCCCTTCACAGGTCGGCGCAGTTTATCTTGGCCAGGTGCTTAGGCTCATCCCGTATTTAGAAGTTAAAATCGGTCGTCCGTCAGCCATCCCGTTAGGCCAATCCGTTTAGTTTATGTCAAGCCATTAGCGCATCACTTATCTTAGATATATCTTAAAGTCGATTTATTAAATTAAATACATATTTAAGGAAATGACATAATATCTCAACCCATTAGGTTAATTCACAGAAGCGGATTAGGTCATTCGACCAGCGCGCGGCGCGTATTACATTCGGCTCTTTAGGCGGTCAAATTACTCTTAATTTATTCGCGATTTGCTCGTTTAAAAAAATAATAAAGTCTTCAAATCCATTTTAATTACCTCATTTTTTTCCCAATTTTAATTTCATTTTTTATGTTTTTAATTTCAAAATAATATTTTTAAATTTCTCGAAATTAGTATCCCAATTTAAAGTTAATTTCTTCATGTATTTTTATTTTATTTATTTATTTATTATCATTTTATTTTATTTTATTTTATTTATTTATTTATTTATTTATTTATTATTTATTTTATTTATTTATTTTTCTCTCTTTCTTTTGAGTTTTGATTTTAAATTCAATTCTTATAGTTTCAATTTGCGTTTGTGGACCCGCATTTTGGGCATTATCGTTCCCACTTAAAGGCGAGAGACTCGTTTTTATTTTTGAAAAACCATTTTTTTGAACGGTTTGAGTCGCCACTTATTTTTGTTTTGTTTTTTAGGAAAATGAAATAAGAAAGAAAAACACAAATGTGACTCACGATAAGAAAAGGCTGGGGTCTGGGAAGCCCAGAGTGCAGGTCAGGGTGGGTTCTTGTCGGGGAAGGTACGATGGAGCGTATGCCATCTAGCCTAAGTCGGTCTCTTTAAGCAAGGAATTAAGGAAAATATGGTTTTTTGGTAGTCAGTAATAAATCTTAGAAGATAGCGTATGATACAAACGTGCACTTGACATATATAAATAAATAATCCAAGCAAAGTCGGATGAGAGAATTATTATTGCACGAGCGACATGTTAGAAGCGGCTGGATTAGGAAGCGATGTTGGTGTGATAACAGCATGAAATATTCAGCAACATTGAAATTATTCTGATTAGAAGTGAGGTAGTTGTTAAAAAGGATACATAAGATGTGGGTCACGGCAGTTTATATGTCGTGTAATTAACTCCACAGATCCCATTTTATAGGAACTATAGGGTGTCGAGTGTTAGATTTTGAAAAGCGATTTGAAGTGAAATTTTAAAGTTGGTAGTTTGAAATATTGGAAATTAATAATTAAATGAATTGAAGCTTAAAATTTGAATTGAGATTTGGAAATTAGAGATTTGAAATTAAAAGCAGTTTTATAAATTTGAGGTTTAGGTTAGAAATTGAAATTAGAATTTGGAGATTCGAATTTAGAAATTGTAACTTTGGATTTTGAGTGGGAAGTGTAAATTTAGAGTGAAAACTAAAATGAATGTGGACCAGCATTTTTGGTATTATACGTTTAAAACTTAAAGTGAGGCTCGTTTTTATTTTGAAAAACCATTTTTTAAACGGTTTAGGTCGCCCAGCTTATTTTGTTTTTATTTTTAAAGGAAAACAAAATAAGAAAAAAACACAAATGTGACTCATTTTTGATAAGAAAGGCGGGTGCAGGAAGCGAAGTCTGAATAGGGGTCGGTTACTTATCGGAAGAATCACGATGGAAGCGTAGCGCCCTCTAGCTTTTTAAGTCGGTCTCTCTTAAGCAATTAAGGAAAATATGGTTTTTTGACTAGTCATTTAATAAATCACAGAAGATGTGATATGATACAAAAGCGTCGTGACGTATATAAATAAATGTCCCAATGAAGTCGGATGAGAAGAGTGTGTGCACGAGCGGCATGTTAGAAGCGCTAAATTAAGAGAAAGCGATGTTGGTCTGCGATAACAACATGAAATATTCACGCTATTGAGTGACTCTGATTAAATTAATTAGTTGTTAAAGGATACATAAGATGTCGGGTCTCACTAATACGTTTATATGTCCACGCCCAAATTAACTCATGAGATCCCATTTTATAGAAGATTATAAATTAATCGAGTGTTTGGAATTTTGAAAGCGATTTGAAATTGAAATTTTGAAGTTGGTAGTTTGAAATATTGGAAATTAATAATTAAAAATGAATTTGAAGGCTTAAAATTTTAGTTGAGATTTGGAAATTAGAGATTTGAAATTAAAAACTTGAATTTTATAAATTTGAGGTTGGATTTAGAAATTTGAAATTAGAAATTTGAATTAATTTAGAAATTGTGGCCAACTTTGGATTTTGAGTGGGAAATTGTAAATTTGAAATTATTAAAAATAGGGAGTGAAAAATGGGCAATTGAATTTTAAAATTGAAAACTTGAAAAGAAAGAGAAAAATAAATAAATAAATGAAATAAATAAAATAATAAATAAATAAATAAATAAATAAAATAAAAATAAAATGATAATATTAAATAAATAAATAAAAATAAAAATACATGAGTAAATTAACTTTAGAAATTAGATTACTTGAATTTTGAGAAATTTAAAAAAATATTATTTTGAAATTAAAAACATAAAAAAATGAAATTGAAAATTAGAAAAAAAAAATGAAAATTTAAAATTTGATTTTTGAAGACTTTATTTTTTTTTAAATGATAAATTGTGAATAAATTAGAGTGGAATTGTGGTAAGAAATTTGATCGAATACATTAGCTGAGTCTTTGGTCGAATATTCTTGTTCGGTAAATTAACACAATGGGTTGGAGATATTATGTTGAGAACTAAATATGTGGCTTAATTTAATAAATTGGACTTAATATAAGCGCATCTAGTATAGGTTGTCTTGCAAGTGGGTTGGGCGTAAAGCGCGTATTGGGCTTTTTAAATGGATGGCACGATTGGATCTAATTGGATGAAGCTTACAAATAGGATGGCTAAGTTAATTGGCTTTTAAGGTAAATGGAGTTGGGCTAGGAAGTGGGCTTTGTGGTCACACAATAGGTCGAGTTGAACCTTTAAGTATAAGGTTGGGATCCCTGAATTTAATGAGCTAGGCCCAATAGATAGAAGTTACCATTTATCATCTAGATCTCTGACTCTAAATTACTAATCAATATATAAGACAAATTTATAAAATTTTAATAACAAACAAAAATTATAACTTGATTAACAAGTCCAGACAGATATTGATGAATTAACTCCTAATTCAAAATAAAATTAAGAACATTTAAATAACGATTATGTCAGTGCTTAATTCCAAAAATGATAACTTAAGTATGAATCAAATATTCACAATTTAATTTTCTTGAGACAATTTCACGTAAAGTGCCCAAATTAAATACAAAACTTATAATTTAATATTTGTTAACCAAAAAAAAAAAAAAAATCGAGAATCAGGGAGGCATGTCCATAATGAATTAAGGGCAGGATTTGTCTGATATTAATACTATGGGAGCAATGGGTGAGCACAAGGCAAACAAATTAAACTGGCAAAGAGTAAATAAGTAAAATAAGCGAGACTCTATGAAAGCAGTGGATTAATCTTGAAATAGCAACCTAAATTTAGCGAAGCGGTAATTAAACTCGAAGCGAAGACGAAATTAAATAAAAGTAATAACTCTAAATCCATATTAGAAACAACTAAATTCAGCAAGCAACGGCAGAGACAAAATAATCATCAAGACATTTAAATGAAACTAGAGAACCATACAAAACCACAGATAAAGCAGTGCTAAAGCAAGTTAGATGGCATGGGGATGTGACCAGAAACCACCGAGAAAACCTGAGACTCTCCTCTCTCTTATTCCACGTTTTTACGCTCCTCTCTCTCTGTTTTCTCTCTTCCTCCAAAACCCTCCTCCACTTTCTCTCATTCTCCTCACCATTTTTCTCTCGAATCCTCGGTCTCTCTGTTTAGAACTCCTCTTCTTTAAATAAAGTTACATGGTGCAAGGAAATACGAATCTCTTCTGTCTTTCTTTCCCCAATACATGCAGTTCTTAGCACGCTATATGTTATTGGCCTTGCTTATCCTAAAAAACCTCCTCTAAAAACCCTGGCCTTATAAAACCACAGAAAGGTTACTGCCCATCTTTAGAGATAAAAGAAGCACTTTTGATGGGGCTGTGCGTGTGTCCAACTCATATTGAGACTCTGAGGGTTATATTTACAAAAATATTGAAGGCTTGCATTTTTTGTGAGTTAAAAAGTGATGAATGGTCAGTGCTAAATTTAATTTTAAAATTTGGAAATGTTTGGGTATCGTTTAATCACTTATTTTATAACAACTTATTAAGATAACGACAGCACATGTTATAGAATGGCAATTAAATAAGTTATTTATATTTGAATGCATATTTTAAAAACCGTTTATATATTATTTTAAGGTATTTGAATGTATTATTATATAAATACTTATAATAGTTGAAATTACTAAAATAACTATCATAAGAACTTGTAAAATTGAAGTGTTTGAATAAATAAGCACTTATCATAATATTAAAAAATTTTCAAAATTTAAAATTAATATTTTATATATAAATTAATATTTTTTATATATATATATATATATATATATACCATATATATATATATCGTGAAAGCGTGATAAAAAGAATTAAAAAAAAAAGAAGTAAATATTCACTGTATATTGAAAATATTTATCATTTAAATGTAATTTATAGTATAAAAAATAGCTAATGAACTATTTTATTATTTACTTTTATTTTTATATAATAAAAAAATTATACTCAAAAAATATTATAAGTTTTTAATTAGAAAATCTTCAGACATTTCCCCATATAAATTAAAATATGATGTATCATGAATTCATAGTTATTTAAGGCAGTATAAGGCATTAAAAGCTTAACTAGCGGCAAGGCGCAAGACACTTGATGTTAAAAGCCTATTTAAGGTGAACTCATAAAGTAAAAAATTTGTACATAGTTTTTTTTTTCAAAAATTTTACCTACTTTTTACATAATTTAAACCGAATTTGTTTTCTACTTTAAAAAAAAAAAATCCCTTTCTTTACATTATTTTATTTTTTTACCTAATTTATGTATGTCGTTTATAATTAAGATGATGGAATTTTTTAGATTTTTAAGTATATTTGTTTAAGAACTTTTTTTATAAGTTTCTTTATAAAAAAACTTATTGAAATTAGCTAAAATTAGTTTATAGGGGATCATAACTTATTTTTATAAGTTATTTTAAACATGTATAATTTTTTATCAAAAATACATATACTAAAAAAACTGTAGCTTATGTGCTTCTTTTGGGCCCATTTGTGGCACATGAAGCAAAGTATAACAATACTAATAACTGTAAAGTTAAAAAAAAAAAATTCCCCAACTGGGAGAACCGGAGGCATGGAATTCTGCCCAATTGATAATATTATTCTAAAAAACAAAAATTAAATTTTTTTATTTTGACTCATAAAAAAGATAAGAAAAAAAAATAAATATATTATATATATATATTATACATTTTGACATTGAAGATGTGTCCCAAATTGGATGGGGTGGAAGTTGGAACCTGGGTGGGCTGATAACTAATAAGATCCGAGCCCAAAAACCCTAGCGTTGGTTCTTTCTTCTCACTTGTCGCTCATAAACCTCTCACCAAACCCTTAGTAGTCTTCAATCATCATCCTCTTCGTCTTATCCCTCTTTTCTTTTGCCCCAACAATGAGTCCTTAAGCGCCAGGGTCCCAGCACTTCTCCCCTCCTGCCCCATCTCTCAGCCCCGGCGTAGTGCTTTCCGCCAATTCCACCTTGAAAGCAGCCTCTTCCACCACTGCTAACACCATCAAATGCGATCTCTCCTCCTCCTCTTCGTCCTCCTCCTCGCAAAACACTGAATCCTTGACACCGAATAATTCCCTTTTTGCCCTTGCCCGCGCCCTAGCCTTCTCTGCCGGAGCTGCCGGTATTTTCCTCCGCATTTCTCCCGTCAGTCCGCTTATCGATGGTGGCGGTTTCTCCGGCGGTGGGGCTGGAGGAGGTGGAGACGGCGGTGGCGGTGGGGACGGTGGGTTTTGGTCTAGAATTTTCTCTCCTGCTGCTATTGCAAAAGACGAAGAATCTCCGGAATGGGACGCTCATGGCCTGCCGGCCAATATTGTTGTTCAGCTTAACAAGCTTAGTGGGTTTAAGAAGTATAAGATCTCGGAGATTCTATTCTTCGATCGTCTTCGCGGGAGTACCGTCGGCACCGAAGATTCCTTCTTCGAGATGGTCACTATCCGACCGGGAGGTATCTACAACAAAGCCCTGCTTCAGAAAGAGCTCGAAAATCTAGCAACCTGTGGAATGTTTGAGAAGGTTGATCTCGAAGGGAAGACCAAGCCAGATGGAACAATAGCGGTGATGATATCTTTCCTTGAAAGTACATGGCAATCTGCAGATAAATTCAGGTGCATCAATGTGGGGTTGATGCCGCAGACGAAACCTATTGAAATGGACGCGGACATGACAGACAAGGAGAAGATGGAATTTTTCCATAGCCAAGAAAAAGATTACAAGAGGAGAATTGACAAATCTAGGCCTTGTTTGCTGCCAATGCCGGTCTACAATGAGATTATGAAGATGCTGAGGGAACAAGGGAAGGTGAGTGCAAGGCTGCTGCAGAAGATAAGGGACCGCGTCCAGAAATGGTATCATGACGAGGGGTACGCCTGTGCCCAGGTTGTGAATTTCGGGAATTTGAATACGAAAGAGGTTGTTTGTGAGGTGGTTGAAGGGGACATCACACAATTGGTCATACAATTTCAAGACAAGCTTGGAAATGTGGTTGAGGGGAACACCCAACTTCCAGTTGTATTTCGAGAATTGCCCAAACAGGTAAATGATTTCACTTTGTCGGTCATATATATTTTTAGTTTTGAATTTTCTGTAGGTGAGATCATAGAGAAAGAAAATATCAAAAACTTGAATTCGGTGAATATTCCTTCACTTTTTATATATAAACTGAATGAATGAGCTGCTCAAACCAGTAGAGGGTTTAATTTATATCTAATATTCGTTATACTTTGAACGGGTGGGATTTTCATCAAAAGCAATGGGATTTGATTGTTTATTGTTTACTTATATGATGAAAGAGTAAATTTCCAAAAAAGCCTGATGGGTTTTGCTTTGTTATAAGTTATATGTTTATTTTAGCACATCTGATGAGAAACTCTTTCATTCCTGAAAAAAGTAATTCTATTTCATACTAGAGTGATTGCTGACTTCTTTCTCTATCTGCTGCACCTTTGAAATTTTTGTTTACAGCTTCGTCAAGGCCATGTTTTTAACATAGAAGCCGGGAAACAAGCTTTGAGGAATATAAACTCTCTTGCTCTGTTCTCCAACATTGAAGTTAACCCACGGCCTGATGAGAAGAATGAGGGTGGGATCATTGTGGAAATAAAGCTGAAAGAACTTGAACAGAAGACAGCTGAAGTGAGTTCAGAGTGGAGTATTGTTCCTGGACGTGGAGGACGTCCCACATTGGTATGTATATGCCTGATCATCTATCTCTACTTTATGTGTCAAACATCATACATTTGGGGTTTTGATGGTAATGTCTTGTTGATTCTATTTTGTGTTTGTTTATATTTACCTCTACGAAATAAATAAGTTCTATATTTTCTTAAAAGGAAATCCATAGCTATTTAATGTAATCCAAAATGTCTTTTCAGGCGTCAATCCAGCCTGGTGGAACTGTTAGTTTTGAGCATCGTAATATTAAAGGGCTCAATAGATCCATCCTCGGTTCAGTAACTACTAGCAACTTCCTCAATCCCCAGGTAAATTTGCCTTATGATGCTCTGCTTGGTTTGGTTGCTGAGAGCCAAAAGAATATACTACATAAAATGCAACATTTTTTTCTTCTGTTTTCTCAAATTTCTCAGAAGTCAAATGAAGTTATTATTACTTTATTTTAATAGTTTTTAGATAAAGTATCTGGTTTTTTGAGATTTTGCATCATAGTAATGTGCAAGGAAATGTTTTCCTCAGGATGACCTTGCTTTTAAGCTTGAGTATGTACATCCATATCTGGATGGTGTATATAATCCTCGCAATCGTACTCTCCGAGCAAACTGCTTCAACAGTCGGAAACTAAGTCCAGTCTTCACTGGCGGGCCAGGAGTGGATGAAGTTCCTCCTATATGGGTTGACCGTGCTGGCATCAAAGCCAATATTACAGAGGTAGACTACATTGCTATCATATGTGATGCTTTCTTATTTGTAACATAGAAATTTTCAGTATATTGTTTCTAATATAACTTTTTTTTGGATATGCAAGCTAAGCAATGGTTTATATGGTTTCTAATATAATGGTTTATACTTTCCTCTCTTGATTGATTGCTTGCCTAGCAGAACTTGACCCGTCAGAGCAAATTCACTTATGGACTCGTTATGGAAGAGATAACAACACGTGATGAAAGTAGTCACATTTCTCCTAATGGACAACGGGTATTACCCAGTGGTGGAATCAGTGCCGATGGACCTCCAACAACCCTCAGTGGCACTGGCATTGACAGAATGGCATTTGCACAGGCAAATATTACTCGCGATAACACGAAGTTTGTAAATGGAGCTATAGTTGGTGGGAGGAATGTGTTTCAGGTGAGTTCCATTTGGCCCTTTATTTTTCCTCCTTTCATGTCATTTCTTTGGTGATTGTACAACTTGGATGTGCTGTATTTACTAGACGTTCTAGAATTAGGAATTGAATAACCGCAGTGATAATAGTTGCAGTATAATTTAGATGTGGGGATGATACTTTTGTTAGAATTCTTTGTGCATTCTCTAAGCTTGTATTGGGGTGGTAGGTTTTTTTGCAGCCCTTCTCTTTTGTTAAGGCTGGGCTCCCTCCAGTATATTTCCTGTATACCGAGGGGAGCCTAGTTTCCTCATTTTTTGTAATTATATTCCCTGGTTTTACTGATAAAAAAAATAGCTGCAGTATAATCATCAATCCAGGACTACAAACTTAAGGAAAAGCATTTCAGATCTCACCAGGCTTTCCTGCGCACAGGAGGGCATGTGTTGCAGTTTTCCTTCTTCATATTTTCCACTGCATGGTGCTTTCACATATTGAGCATTTTTTATCCCTTACAGAGACTACATAGAGTAAGATGGTCATGAGCTTTTCTGGTGCACATGAGCTATCTTCCTGTCTTAAACGGATAAAATACATTTGATACTTTGTATATTGAAATCACCTGCTTTATGGAGGTAGCAGCAGAGTTTAAACCGACAATTTGAAGAATGGCTCCTTTCTCCATCATATAAAAGAACTTATGGTTTCTTTCATTTAAAGTGGTCTTCAAATGCAGCAAAACATGATTTCTCCGAGTGATGTGCTTATTTTTATATAAATAAATTGCAGGTGGACCAAGGCCTTGGTATTGGGAGCAACTTCCCATTTTTCAATCGCCACCAGCTTACATTGACCCGATTTGTCCAGTTGAAGAAAGTAGAGGAAGGTGCTGGTAAACCACCACCACCAGTGTTAGTGTTGCATGGCCACTATGGTGGATGTGTTGGTGACCTTCCAAGTTATGATGCTTTTGCACTTGGAGGGCCTTACTCTGTTAGAGGTTACAATATGGGTGAATTGGGTGCTGCTAGAAATATCCTTGAGGTAGGACTTCCTGGAGATGAGCATTACCTATATTGAACATTGCAAAAGCTTGGGTTATTGCAAATATGCTAATATTTCATCGAGATATGGTCATGCTCATGATTTTGTTACTGTAGAATAAGGATTTAACACTATTCCCAATGCTATATGCAGGTGGCAGCTGAGCTACGAATACCGGTAAGAAATACACATGTGTATGTGTTTGCAGAACATGGAAATGATCTAGGGAGTTCGAAGGATGTAAAGGGGAACCCAACTGAAGTCTACCGGCGAATGGGTTATGGTTCCTCTTACGGTGTTGGGGCCAAGCTAGGTCTTGTACGAGCTGAGTATGCTGTTGACCATAACTCTGGTACTGGTGCAATATTTTTCCGGTTTGGAGAGAGATTTTGAAAGACATGTAGGTTCAATGAATTGCCTAGTATGTTAATGCCATTGAGCATCGGAATAACTCCTGGGGTTTTCCTGGATCCTGGGATCTTGTGTGATTTTGAGTTGCTTACAAATTAGAACTATATTCTTTTCTGGCTCTGTAAGGACTAGATTTCATGGGGGATTGTTATCCTGGATAACCCAACCTGTTGTTATATACTTTTTGCAAGAACGCCTTTATAAATTCAAATTCTCTGTGATGGAAATCAGAAATTTCTGCAACTTTTCTATTAGTCAGGAAATAATTTTAAGTTTTGAATGAAATGGAAACAAGTCACAACAAAAAGGAATGAAAATACTAGGTAAATATAAAAGTTTGTAACCAAGCTCAGGTCATTTATTGGTAGGGAAGGATGAATAATTCAATACAGATCATCAGTTGTTGCACAGAGAATTAGTTGGTGCTTGAAAGGGGAGAGACCCCAATGGAAAAAGTCAAGGATTCAATTCTAGGTGCAGGAGACATTTGTTTACAGAGGAATGTGTACAGCCTTTGCCTTTGTCTCAAGCTCTGGTTGCTTCATGCCTTTGTGCTTCTACAACATACAGCTGCTAATAGGATCTTCATTACTCTTCCCTGTGCTGAAAGCCTGAAGGGGGCCTTCAAAGAATTCGCCACAAAAATTTTGCTTTCGGATTTGTATCTCCTGAGGATCCATACAACTGCATTTCCTCCTATAGACCCAATTCCTTTTTCAACTTGGCAAGAGCAGCTTCAATCTCATCTATGTTTTCTTCAATGCTGCTCCCTTGACGGTCTTTACTTTGACCACCACTTCCTGTCGTCCCTGTTTCAGAGCTTGTAAATGGATTAGCCTTCTGAGACCCTCCATATTCCTCTGCTTCAACTTCTGAATCAGTGATGTTGAGCTCTTTCTCTAAGAATTCCACAAACTCTTCACCAATTTCCTACAAAATGCAAGATTTGAAAGTGAGGTGGTTTCATCCTCCAATCCTTTCCTTTGTGGGTTGCAAAAGCAGACCAAAACTCTTGCACATAATTACTTGGTTTCATACAAAGTGGCACGACAAAGTCACAAAAGAGTAAAATCTCACCGCTAATTCCTCCCACAGGCTCTTTGGCTTCCCTTGTGAAGCAGCACTGGCTTCCCAGTTACGATATTCTTCTTGAAGATCCCTAAAGAAGTCCTCTGTAACATCAAAGCTATGCTTAAGCACTAGAAAAGAGCGGGTATTGTCTCAGCATGAAAAAAGGGAAAAACAAAACAGTGCCAGTAAAGATTTGAAATGATACAACTTAATTGCTCTTGCACTGTATCACGGGAGGACATATCTACCTATTGTCAATTGAATATCCCTCACAAAATTACCTGCAGCATAGAGGGGTTAAGTATAAGAACATACAAAAATACCTCACTCCTAAGCAAGGGTAAGATGCACAGAAGAATGAGGAAAGAATCTTTCCATCAGCTCTTATGGGACAAATGCACACCCAGAATATGAATGACCAATGGAAAAACTAAATATGCCAATGCCATACACATCAGAGCCTAACAAAGAACCATCTGTATGTACATTTAACATAGAAAGATCCAACTACCCCTTTGATTGATTTGAAGTGGGAATTCTCCTTTGTGATAAATTAGTCAAGCTTGGTCATCCAAACAATTCAAGTTCTTCCAGGCACCTATCAGTGTTCCAAATGAAATTATTCTTAGCATAGTTAGCAGAATCTACTTGGTCACTGAGCCATAGATGCCTTCATTCAACTACAATTAATAGTGTCTTAGCCTCATGCTACATATCAATTTGGCAGGAAGTGATTCTGGTCTAAAGGCTACCTTAAAAGCATCAACATACCGTTTACAGGAGTGAGTATTGAAGTAGACTGACACCCATCACATGTAAAAACATTAATACCATGAAAATATAATTACATTGGATTAAAGGTGCAAAAATTTTTACCAAGTCCATAAAACTCTTCTTCTTGGGTATTCCTGCTTTGGTTTCTTTCAGCATTAGAATACGTATAGCTGGACGCATGACTTCTAGAGTCATATTTCTTCCGAGATTCAGAGTTCATCAATGTATTGTATGCATGCTTTATCCTCATAAATTTCTCCTGTGCATTTGCCTGTAAAATATTTTGAGATACTCAAAACATTTATAGAAACTAAAGCCCTGAGATTCAGAAAGGGAAACAGGGAACAATGCAATATTGTTTTTATTCTACCATTTGGTATTACAAGCTATGATGAAGGCCCTTGGAAAAATGAAAAGCACCCAATTCTAGAAAGTATAGCACACAAAGCGAAGTGTTTTGACCTTTTGCATCAAATACAAACAATAAGAAAATTGATAAAAATGCACTTGGAACTTTCATTTGATCCATTAAATTTCTCATCTATGTTTGCTGTAAAGGAAAGTCAATATGTTTTCCCTTCTTGCAAAGATGGGCGGGCCCATGGTTCTTAGACGCATGGATGCTAAGAACTCCATCATGGATCCAATCTTGTAACCTCATTTGAGGTGCTTTACTTGGCATGCTAGTATACTACATACTAACATGTTGCTAGCTCGGAACACCACACAAACTGAGACTTGGAGAACCTTTGAGCTTTACATAATTCAAACAAAAAGGAAAGAAGGAACTTTGAGTAGGATATAAGTAATCATTATGGAAAGCAAGATGGGTACTCCAAAGGTGATCAGTTAGTTTCTCAAGGTTGATGTCTAAATTCACCCCGTTGAAGATTAACCTTATAAAGAACAAGCCTTGTGAATGAAGTAAATGCCCATCAATTTTATGCTAAAAGTTCCTGGCAAGCTAGAAAACAAAGCAGAATGTTCCAGAGAAATGAAGAAGCTATAAAAGAAAATAAGAGCTACGTAATTATTGCAGCAAAGCAACAAATTTGTGTTTCTTTTAATCTGTTTGAGAGAATTCCAATCAGTCCTACTCATTTATGGGAAGGCATGAATTTCAATCGTCAATTAAATAGTAGACAACCCATTTTTGGATGCCCAGTGCTCCAAACCTCCCCACATACCACAAATGTAAAATTGGATTTCGTGCTAAGTATGGATGATTTCCTTCAATTTCTATCAAGTATTTTACTGCTATTGAGTTTGATGGAATCATCTAGATGATATCCCAGGATCCAAAATATAAGTCACATCTGCAGACATGACAAGCTGGAAGACGCAAATTGGTTTCATCATAATTCAAGAAAACGAACCGTATGTTGAAAACAAGAAATATCCAAATCAAACTTCTCTAATTTGTATAAAAAGAATACCTCTTTATTAACATCCGGATGATACTTCAAAGCGAGTTTCCTATAAGCCCTCTTGATCTGATCAGGAGTAGCAGAAGGAGAAATCCCCAACACTTCATACGGAGACTCTCTGCGACTCGCCTTCAAAAGGGTACCATTCCTCCTCTTATTCTTAGCATCGAATCTGCCATATGGAGTAAAAAAGAGAGGATTGAAATGGGGTGCAGTGGCAACTCTGGAAATGGGAAATGAAGATTTGGGTGGATTTTGTAGGTAGAAAAGAGGAGAGGAGAAGCGGAGAGAGTGCAGCTGCAGAGTTAAGGAAAGAGTGATTCCATGCATATTCATGAGATGTTGCTCTAAAATCTCATTTCATGGCGTTTGGATTGAAGAATTTTCGGTTGTTCGGATTGCGTTTCTGCTTTCTACTTCTTCTCCGTTTCTTCACACGAGTGGCTGTGCTTTTCTACATCATGGTACGATTCCCAACTCCACGGTCCTTTACGGTTAGCGGTATTCTACAGTTCTACTGTCTCCAAATAAAATGTACAAAGTTATTAAATAAATAAATAATGAAAATGCCATCAAATAAATTTAAAAAGAAAAAGAAAAAAAAAGTTAGGTAATTATTTATATTTTTTATTCCAATTTTTGAAAACTGTTTTTAGAATTTTTTTTAAAACAAAAAGAACACTATTTTGTTGTTATTTGAAATTTTTTATCGATTTTTGAATTTGGTGTTTTTTGTCTTTTTTTTTTTGTTTTTTCAAGACAAAAAAAACTGTTCCCGATAATGAAATTCTTTTTTTTCCTGAAAAAACAAAAAAAAATTATAAATCAAATGAATTTTCACTATTTTCATTATTCTTCATTTTTTTTATAACAGAAAACAATTTTCAGAAAGATAAACAAACATGCCCTAAATTACTTTTAATTAAATAGAAAATTTAAATATTTTATTTATTTATTTAATAAATATAAATTCCACCTTAATAATATTAAGAAACTTGAAATATTAAAAAAAATTATAAATCAAAATTTATTATTATATTTTTCAATTAATTCTTTTGAACATATAAATATATAATTATATTTTATGCCATTTTCAAATAATAATCTAAATCATTTAAATAAAGTAGTACATGGCCAAACGGCTAGTAAATTTTTCCAAAATTTGCAACCACATAAATATAGGCTTTCCTTTTTTTTCGCAAGAGAGACTACCGGATTACTCAGGTGAATGTCATCATGGCTTCACCATTGAAGCTTTATAGCAGCAGCTGGCCTAGCTGTTCTCTACTTCATGGCTGTGTCACCGCTGATCTTCAGAGGAACATCAACCAGATAATCTCTGCTTCAATTCCCCATAAAGGGTGTTCGTCGTCGAAGGGAATTGTTGGCGGAGCATGGGGAAATTTAAAGAATGCTTGTATACTGTTTGAAAAAACTCCCAAACGGATAGTTGTTTCAACTGCTCAATCCCATCTTAGTGGGCGTAAGGATGAGCCTGAAGAGGATGTGAGAGAAGCTGGTTTTTTCACGAGAAATGAGACTCCTCATGTTGGGTTTGGTGGTGGTTTTCCGCAGAGGCAACATATGATTAGTACTTTAAGCTTTTGTGGCCGTGAAGGGTGTGTTGAACTTGGAAAAAGATGGCATTGTTTTGTGGTGAAGATGGGACTTGGTGTGACGACTTTGTGTGTACAAGCCTCATTGATATGTATGCCAAATGCGGAGACGTGGACAGTGCAGTGAGAGTGTATGATGGGATGACTCGTTTGGATGTTGCTATTTGTAATTGCTTGATTTCTGCTTATGCAAGGAATGGTTTCTTTGTTCAAGCTTTTCAATTCTTCATTCAAATTTGGAATATGGGTATTATGCCAAACCATTACACGTATTCGACCATGTTAACAGTTTGTGGGACTATTTCAGCAGTCCAAGAAGGAAAACAGCTTCATGCCCATGTTGTGAAGATGCAGTATTTATCTGAAACAGCTGTGGGTAATGCACTTTTGACACTGTATAAAAAGTGTGGAATGGCGAAGGAGGCTGAGATTGTGTTTGAGAGTCTTGGGCAAAGGAATGTTATCTCTTGGACTGCAAGTATAAATGGGTTTTACCAGCAAGGTGACTTCAACAAGGCACTGAAGCAGTGCAGCTTGATGAGAGAAAGTGGGATTGAGCCAAATGAGTTCACTTTTTCTATTGTTCTAGCATGTTGTGGTTGTGTGAAGGATGTCGTTGATGGCCGTATGTTTCATACCCAAGTCATTAAAAAGGGCATGGCATCTGGGGTTTTTGTGGGGACTGCCATCATAGACATGTACTCAAGACTTGGGGAAATGGATGAAGCAGAGAAACAATTCAAACAGATGGGGAGGATGGCATCTAACGCATCGTGGAATGCTTTAATGGCAGGGTATGTCCTCAATGAAAAATCTGAGAATGCAATGGAAGCATTTTGCAGAATGGTTAAAGAAGAGGTTGCATGTAATGAGTTTACCTATTCAACTATCTTCAAGGCCTGTTCATCTTTTCCATCACTTGCAACTACTGAGCAGATCCATTCTCGGCTAATAAAATCCAACCTGGAATCAAATTTGCATGTCACAAGCTCATTAATAGAAGCCTATACACAGTCTGGCAGTTTAGAAAATGCAGAGCAGGTTTTCACTCAGATCTCAGATGCAGATGTGGTATCATGGAATTCGATAATTAAAGCCTACTCACAAAATGGGGATCCATGGAAAGTGATATCCTTGTTCAGGAAGATGATCGAAGAAGGAAACAAGCCTACCAGTTCAACTTTCCTTGCAGTTCTTTCCTCCTGTAGCCACTCTGGCTTAGTGGAAGAAGGCCAAGAGTTCTTCAAATCCATGGTGCAAGATTACAACATCCCACCAGAGGAAACACACTGCAGCTGCATGGTTGACATACTGGGTAGAGCTGGGCAACTAGAAAATTCACTAGACTTCATCAAGAAATTGACAATGAAACGTACTGCTTCAATATGGAGACCTTTGCTAGCAGCTTGCCGATACAACAGTAACCTTCAAATGGCAGAATATGTGGCTGAGAGGATACTAGACTTGGAACCAACTGATGCAACTGTTTACGTCACCCTCTCAAACATGTATGCTGAAGTAGGGAGATGGGCTGATGCTGAGAACCAGAGAAGGTTAATGGAACATAAGGAAATTTCAAAAGAACCGGGTTGTAGCTGGATTGAAGTAAACAACAAGATATACAAATTCTTTTCCCATGATAAAACACACCCTGAAATGCCACAAGTGTATGAGAAGCTGAAGCAGCTAGTAAGACAGATACAAGACATTGGGTATTCCCCTCCAACAAAATTAGTCCTTCACCCAGAATCAGGACATCCAAAGAAGCAAAGGATCTTATATCACAGCGAAAAGCTTGCAGTTTGTTTCGGCCTTTTAAGCTTGCCTCCTGGAAAACCGATTCGAGTATGGAAGAACGTTCGTGTCTGTTTGGATTGCCATTCAACTATGAAGTATATTTCAAGAATTACGGGTAGCTATATAGTGTTGAAGGACAATTATAGGTTTCATCACTTTAAGCAGGGCCGCTGTTCTTGTGGGGATTACTGGTGATATATATGCTCTTTCCATTTGTGTTACTCCCTCATTAGATTGGGTGTAGATATCTTCCAAGGGGAATCCATCATTTGTGGAGGGTACATTATTTATATCATATTTTAACTGAAATTGAAAGGAGTCGGTTATTTGCAGCGCCTTTGGCGGCTGCAATGCAGAGTCTCACCAAGAGAGCAACTTTCTATAGGATCCTCCCGAATTTCAGCATCCGCCGTTCATTTCTGTCATCTTCTGATACCTATGCAAAGGTCATCGAAATGTACGCTCAGGATCGAGCGTTGTACCGCGGCCGAGCGGTCCATGCTCAGCTGATCATCAATGGGTTGGCTCGGTTGACCTACTTTACCACCAAACTCATGTCTTTCTACACTGAGTGCGGGCAATTACCTAACGCCCGGAAACTGTTCGACAGAATTCCCAAGACGAATATTCGTCGTTGGATTGTCCTGACTGGGGCCTGCGCCCGTCGCGGCTTTTATGAGGAGGCTTTGAGCACTTTCTCAGAAATGCAGAAAGAAGGCCTGAGACCGAACCAGTTTGTTCTCCCCAGCATTCTCAAAGCCTGCGGACATCTCTCTGATCGACGAACAGGGGAGAATATACATACTGTAATCCTGAAGACTTCGTTTGACTCTGACGCTTATATCAATAGCGCATTGATTTACATGTACTCAAAATGCGGGTTTGTCGAAAAGGCTCGCCGGGCATTTGATTGGATAGTTGACAAAGATTTGGTGGTGATGAACGCCATGGTTGCTGGCTATGCCCAACATGGATTTGTGCAAGAAGCACTGGACTTGGTGCAGAAAACGCAACAAGCGGGAGTTAAGCCCAATGTAGTAACATGGAATACATTAATCGCAGGTTTTTCGCAGTTGGGAGACAAATCGATGGTCTCTGAAGTTTTTCGTATGATAACTGCTAATGGGGTCGAACCTGATGTTGTATCTTGGACTTCAGTAATATCTGGGCTCGTGCAGAACTTCCACAGCCATGAAGCTTTTGATGTATTTAAAGAGATGCTGGATCAAGGGTTCCGCCCCAGTTCAGTAACTATCAGTAGCCTGCTGCCTGCTTGTGCCAATGTTGCAAACTTGAGGTGTGGGAAGGAAATTCATGGGTATGCAATGGTGATTGGAGTTGAGAAAGATGTATATGTTAGGAGTGCTCTTGTAGACATGTATGCAAAATGTGGATACATATTTGAAGCAAAGGTCTTATTTGACATGATGCTGGAAAGGAACACAGTCACCTGGAATTCTTTGATTTTCGGATATGCAAATCATGGACACTGCAATGAAGCAATTGAGCTTTTTAATCAGATGGAGGAGAGTGAAACAAAACTTGATCACCTGACCTTCACAGCAGTCCTCAATGCTTGCAGTCATGCTGGAATGGTAGAACTTGGCAAAAGTCTGTTCCAGAAGATGCAAGAAAAATACCGGATTGAGCCAAGACTAGAGCATTATGCATGTATGGTGGATCTTCTCAGCCGAGCGGGAAAGCTTACTGAAGCTCATGATTTGATCAAGGCAATGCCCATTGAGCCGGATAAGTTTGTGTGGGGAGCGTTATTAGGAGCTTGCAGGAATCATGGGAATATAGAGCTTGCAGAAGTAGCAGCTGAGCATTTGTTTGAGCTTGAGCCTGAGAGTCCTGGAAGCAGTTTGTTGATGTCAAATTTATATTCTGAAGCTGGTCGTTGGGGGAATGCTGCAAGGATGAAGAAGATGATGAAGCAAAGAAAGTTCAGCAAATTTCCAGGGTGCAGTTGGATAGAGTCTGTCTAAGGCAAACACAGCTTGACGGCTACCCGTAATTGTTGTTGCCGATCAGAAGTCATGAAATGCCCAATGGATCATCCTCTCATCCTCATGCTGGATTGTATTCATGTCTTCTCACCACTCTGAAGCTTCCAGTCTGAACTCCCAACTTATTTTCTACCTGACGGCTTCTTCGTTGTAGTAGGTTGTTTCTTGGATTTGATAGCGAGCGAGCCCATGCCATTTTTTCTGGTTTTGGTGATAGTTATGCTGCTAACTTGGTAGTTAATATGTAAACATATCAGGTAAGGACTTTTTAAATATCTATATATATTTGGGAAGTGCCATATATTCAATGCCTACTGGGGAAATTCTGAAATATATTTTATGAAATTTCTCGAACTCTTGGATTTAAATTACCTTCCTGGAATAGTTTTGGTTTGGTTGCTCTATTCAATGTTCTATCTTTTGTCCCTATAAAGCCAAATAACAACTGCTTCATTCTGCCCACGAGTGCAATCAGAGTGTACTTTAGTTTAGGCCCTTGTTTCCGGTTTCGGTGCTATTTCAGAGTTCTTCTTTAACTTTTTGGCGTAGGAAGAAGTGAAAAAAAAAAAAAAAATATATATATATATATATATATATAACATATATATATATATATATATATATATATATATATATATATATATATTAAACACCAAAAGCAAATCCCGGACAATCTACTTCAGGTTTAAGTTCTTGATACATGAGTGTCATGTTGTGAAATGATCTTTCTTTGTTTCCTCCCAAATTAGTTCAAAACAGCCGCCTGTGTGTTTGTGACTCAGTAAGCACGGCAAGGCAAGGACTCTGGCACCAAAATCTAAGGGCTCAAACATTTCACCCAGTAGGATTTTTCCATAAGTGCTCCAGTTCCACCCATAATACCAAATATTTTCCAAGCTCAAAACCCACTCTTTTTGGAATAAAAAATAAGGAAAAAACAAATTTGGACATTAGGCAGAAATAACTTTGATACAAGTAAAACCTTCCCCTTATAGAAACTACAGTTGCTTCCACGTCACAAACCTTCTCTAAAACCTTTTCCACCACATTCCAACCACCAAAAATTTTGTAGGAAGCTCCTAAAGGGAACCCAGATTCATGGAACAAAGCTCCCCTAGGGCCTACTCTGTATTGCTTGCTATATGACCACCAGCTCCTCACATAACCAAGTATCTAGAAGTTTCTACAACCATAAAAAACAGGGCAGAGTGAGTTTATTCGCATGTCGAATCGAGATGGCAATTGCAGTTCTGCACCAAAGAGTGAGGGCTGGGGCTAATAGACGAACAGAGCTGGGTGGGTGCAGTGTAACAGAATGTGAAATTGCCATGCCTCATAAGTCAGAAGCTAAAGATTCTACCAAGAACCTGTTCCAAGTTTTAGTCTTGCTGGCTGTTCACCACTAAATTAAAAAACTGCAGCTCTTCCAAGTTCTTAAGACAGCCAATAAAATCAGCTAGCTCTCTAACAAGGATTATAAAAAAGCTTCACAACATCTCATTTTACTGTGTCCCTCCCACCTAGTTTCAGGAACAAAATTTATAATTCAGGTCCTAAAAGCTTATCTTTAAAGTCGCAGAAAATCCTAAATCTATTTCAATACATTCATGATTAGATGATAAGGTGGAAGACACAAGCTATGGAATTTACATTTAGCTGAGACCAGAGGTGATTCTCAGTCGGTTAAAAGGCAAATCCAGGAGGAGCTAAAACATAAGGCACTAGACAAGCAACAAGAGTCCAGAATTTAGTTAATGCATAAACATCACTTTACCTTTAGCCAATACCTAGTTGGATGTAATATGGACCAACTTATCCACCAAAAATAGATTAAAAAAGTAGTCACTTGAGAGGGGTAGGGTCATCCCTATCCAATTCGCATGGATGCTGCAAAATAAAATAGTGGAATACTCTTTAAACAGCAACTCTTGTAGTGTGTGACCCCATCAGGAGTGTGCCTACCTACCCAAAAGTGGGGAAAAATAACTACGGACTTATAAAGTTCTCCCATGACTGGAACTTTCCTGGTTTTATTTATCATATTGAACACTGAACAGTCTAATCTGCCCAACACATATTCATATTCTACTGTCATTTTCTGACCCACTAAGACTAATTAAACTAGCTTGAACTCCAAAATGTGACTCCTTTCTTGAACTTTGCTAAGATCTTCTTTTGGTCACCCAACATCCAGGCCTCTCTCTCTCTTAGTCCTTCACCTGACACTTTCGATTCCTTTGTTGGATGGCGGCTAAAATAGTCCAGACATTTTTCCCTCCCTGGTTTCCAACTAGAAACCAGTTTTACTTCCACCACTCTGCCTGATCTAAAGGTAATTTCCTTGATTGTATCAAAGATGACAAGTAGAATCCTTTTACCAGTAGACTACATCTATATCCAAGTCAACCAAAACAAAACTAACTCAATTTATGAACTGTCAATTTCCTCAAAATGAGGCAGCATCATGCAGTGGGATGGATAAACAGGAGCCCTGAGAGGGCGGGTGGAGAACTTGGGAAAAACTTTTGGAAAGGGCAAACACAAAATAGAAAAACAGTCAACATTTTCATAAACAACTTTCAAAAATTAATTTTGAGAATTATTGAAGCAGTCCTTGATTGTTTTGTATTTTGCTCACAACCTATTTGTTGTGTTTCCAATTGTCCCCTAGAACAATCTACAAAAAAAAAAACCTAAGAACATTTCAAACTTGTTCTACTTTATTTTCATAACAAATTCTCAGAAAATAATTTTTATAAAAACGTTTTCCAAACATACCCTAAAATATTACGAAGAAGAAAAGGTTTTGCATAATCCATCACTCATTTTACTTTCCCAAATCCTAAAATCTCCTAGATGTGTCTTTACAGACTAGAAAACAATGATAACTTAATTCATTTTCAATTTTATCTCTTTAGAAGAGCAATGAAAGAAATAAGAATACTACAGAAACAATAAATAAAAACCAGTCTTCAGTCCTCAAGAGTTAAAATTGCATGAACACATACAGAGCTAGACATCAACAGCTCCGATGTGGCTCTCACAGCACATGTTATAGGAGATCTAATATTTTTTTATTCTTGGAGATCCTTGAAAAAGGACAGAGAACATAAAGAGTAAATAGCATGTCTAACTTCTATTAAAGACTTTCAACACAAAAGCGAATCTTTAAAAGGAATTATTTCAGAGACTTGGAAGGGCTTAAGAAAAGTAGGTTACAAAAATCAGACAAGCAATTTACTTTGAAGCTTCTGAAACAGAATATGAATCTTTAGAAAGATAGGTGATGAAGGCATAGAATATCCAGCAGGCAAAGAATGCTAACTTACTTTTGCTTTATTGATGAAAAGAAAGGTTCAATGCACTCATTATTACATGAAAGAACAACATTTATCAAAAAATAAACAGATTAAGAGTGAATTTATGGAATGCCATCATCTAGTCTGGGGAATATACACCAGGAACCTCCTGCTATCCTGCAACTAAGAAAAAAAAAACCCCACACACACACACACACACACCCAAGAGGAAGATTTTTGAACACAATGGATACAACATATAACCTGAAATGCTCATCCAGCCATTTAAGAAGAAAGACTTCAACCACAGAAGGATACAATTGACCACATGCAAGGGCCAAGGACATCGGTTTGTACAAATCATTTCAGTAATTGAAAGGATTTTCAATCTCTCTAAACTTAAAATTTCCATTTATAAAATCATTCTTGCTTAAGTTTTTCATATGGTCTTATTTTTAAATTCCGTTTAAACATCTGAGGCTCTGCCATACTTCAATAAGAAATTATAAGCTATTATATTCACAACAATGGAAATGACAAACAAAGTGGATGAGAAGATTACATGAGATACAAAGTCATGTTCTCAAATGGCATGTAACATACAAACCACCTATTAGTTAAAGCATGATCAACCAAAAATAGGCAAGGGAAAGATAGAGTTTACATAACTAGGTAAGAGGGGAAGAGAGAAAGAGAGAGAGGAATTAGCATAACACATTAGAGAAGGTATTAATTGCATCAATCAGTTATCAAGAGATATGGCCGCAGTACAAAACCTTAGTCTTCGATATGTAGGAAAAAGAACAGACTTGTGAACCAAACCTAAGAAGATAATTAAGTATATGAGTAATTCTCCACACAAATGTGCAGGGTTTTTTTCAATCAGAGATTCACAATGTATTTATCGAGTCAACAAAATCGAATCGAAAGAAAATATTTTCCAGAAGAAATTACCTGCAAAATTAAGGATTAAGAAGCTCTATCAGCAACAGAGAATGATAGATGGATAATTTAGTATCCTTGTGATAGGGTAAACAACGGGAGCACAGTGAGCATGGATTAGATCAGAAAGAGAGGAACTAAGAGCACAATGAAAACTTATCACCGAAAATCAATGTGAAGCAAAATAGAAAGTGAATGGAGGTGCTTATTGTGCAAAATATAACAGTCAATATCAAACCATATCCTAAATTGACGCATACAACTGGAAAATGATATTTGATAAGTCGTATACAGAAACAAGTCCAAGAAGCTAGAGAAACCTCAATCATCGACTTGATCAAATCCTTGGTCTCTGTCCTCTTTTATAAGACACTTTCTTAAAGAGCAAGAAAACCCATATAGCTAGATTACTTGCGGTAGGAAGAACATGAACATGAAATGCGTGCCTCCATCAATAAACTCTAAGCCACCCACCTCTCAACCCAGTGCATTGTTTCCATTAACATTTCTGTGCCATCATAATCCACAACGGGTCAAAAATTCAATAGAAACAAACACGGGATCATCCAGAATTATAAAACCATAAGAAAGTTAAACTTAAGTACAATTAGAAAGAAAACAAAGGAAACTGTTATAAAGAAATAGTCAGCTCATATAAACAGCACTTGTTTACTGCCTCCACTGTCTAACTGGAAAATCTTGTACTTCAAGCCAAAGCAGCAGTTAAGAATACTCAATCCTAGCTCTACCAATTTTTCCTTAACTTAAAAGTCGGTTTTATTTATCAAATTTTAAAGGCTTAAATCTCCAGGTTGCGAGGCAGGATGTGAGGGAGGAAGGTGATAACATTGGTGTCAACCCAAAACATCAAACTCATCCACCATTCATGGACTTGAAACCCCGAGACAGTTAATCTAATTAATCCATAACGATCTGCATAGAGGAGAGGACACCATGGAATCTACCCACAAAACAGCAGATCTGGAATATGCAAGTCCTAGATTTGATACGTTTTCAAAATCCGTGTACACCAATACCATTTCTTTATTAATCTCAGAGAACTTAAAATTATAAAGAATAACAACAGGGCATACAGAGCTTAGTAAGACCAAGAAACCCACCTTGGGTATCATCTTATTGATCATTAGGACCGACATTAGGGTACGACACAACCGACCAATCTCTCTGCTGCAACATATTATAAGGATGATGAGACTCGTAGCCATGATATGCACCTGGACCTGTCATTCCCATATGACCATGGCCATGGGACATTCCAAGAACGGGCATGTGCATCATCGGCTGCCCATAAGACATGGGAACTTGAACAGACATGTGACCATTCCCATGACCGTTCCCATGCACACTTCCTCCAGACTCGTGCAAGCTTTGCGGCACCGGCGTGGACGCGAAAAGATGATCGGATGAAGATGGCCCCTCATTAGACAGCCCCTGCATCCGCTTCAGGTAAAGCCGATACTTCTGTAGATGACTGGCGACGTTCTCCCGAGTCAAGCCCTCCACGTTCATCAATTGCATAATCGTCTTCGGAACCGCGTTCTTGATGCCGAGATGCGCCACCACATCCACGAACCGCCTGTGGAGCTGCGGAGTCCAAACCAAACGGGGTCTTTTCAGCGTCCGAGCAGAGGGATCATCGTTCGAATTCTCCGTCCTCATCGCCGAATCGGCCTCCTCCCCGCAATCGATTTTCCTCATCTTCCTTGACTCCGAACCGGACCCATCCCTTTCCCCGGTTTCCTCCGGCTCCACGACCGCCGGTTCGCGGCTTCTCTCCTCGTTGAAAGACTTGAAATTGTTCGACGAGAACGAATGAGACTGCCCCCGAATGAGCGAAAACGTACTCTGCGACGCACGATTCACCTCGAGCAGCGTACGGCACGGCTCCGGAGATATGCTGAAAGCCGAGGCCAGCTCCGGAGGGATCAACGGCTGGGATAGGGGAGTCAGATCGTCGGTATTGGGTAGCCCCGCTTCCCACTCGAGCACTCGCTCGTCGTCGCCTCCATCACCACCATCGTTGATATCGCTCATCTTCACTTCTTCCCCCATCGAATTAGTTGACCGGAGGCTAGGGCTTTCGTAGGTCAATCATGAACACAGACAAATTATGATCCGAATTGAGGGAGTTAGGTTTAGGATCATCGAAATCGCTAAGACGGTTGATGGAAAGGGGAGGATGTTTTTGTTATAGATATTTCGTAAAGATTCGAAGGCTGTTTGGAAAAGAAGAAAAAGAAAAGGAAAACAATTTTATAATTTGTGTTTAGAGAGAAAAAGTGCAATATCTGATTCCAGATCGGTCCTGTCTAGGTGCCAACGTGGACGACTTAGCTAGATATTTTTGATCCTCTAAATATCTATCCTCCCGTAGCCGTATCATCATTGGTCTAATAATCCCTCGTCTACGTTACACTCCCTCCCTACTCGCCCCCTCTTCCAATTTTGAAGAGCCCAAGCCCAAGCCCACGGTGCACCGCCCTTTGGTTGGGGTTTCTCATTTGTGGCCTGCCTGGCTAAGGGTATAAAAATTAAAAACACTAAGGCATCCCAATCCCATCCCGTCCAGCCAATAGGAACTTAGGAAGTGAGAGTGTTGGTGAACAGCTGGGTTCAGTCAAAACTGAAACGTGGTCGATTTGTGGCTGCACAACAAAGCGGTACCTCTTCCCTCATCCCTCATCCCTCATCCCTCCGCCGTTGGATTCCCCCATACAATGACGGTGGAAATTCCCCCCTAATAATCTAATAATCTCTCATCAGGTGGCCGGCCCTCACAAGTCACAAGTCACAAGTCACAACACCACCACCAAATGGCTCGCTATTCACATTCCAAGTGGTAATGTTTTTGCCACGTGGCACTTTCCATCTTCTTCTATCACCCCTCCCTACCCTTTTTTGGTAAGACGACACTACCATTTGATAGCAGGTCCGGTGGAGTTGATTATGTTTATTTATGGAAACGTGTATTTCACTCCATAAATTTGAAAATAATTGCAAGAGCAAAAAAAATTATCTTCATCATTCCTAGCTCATTTGATCAAACATTAAGCGTTACTAACATACAAAACATAAAAAAGGAAAATATATAAGTTTGAGATAATTTACTATATTATAATTAAAATATTTAATTATAAAAAAAAATTACAAGTAATGAAAAATACATGATTTAATATAATTTCATAAATAATTGTTTCAAGTATGAAATTGGTGATTAGATACAATACCAAAAATATACCCCTCTATCCAAGCCAACTCAACCATTTCACATTGTTCATTAGGATAGTATATTAAATTGTTAAAGCGTGTCACATAGTTTATTAAAGTAATGCGCCAGTATGATATTTTAAATGAATTACTTTAACTTTATCTTCCAAAGTATTACTTTAATAATCATTAAGTATTATCTTTATAGTCTTAAATACTACCATAATAGATGGTATAGATGATTGAGTCGGCTTGGTCAAAAGGGCATTTTAAGTATATTAAATCTAATCACCACCTTAATACTTGAAACAACAATTATTTTATGTGAGATCGTATTAATCATATATTTTGGCTTTTTCATATCTTCTTTGTAATTATTTCCAAATTAATGGAATGAAACACAAATTTCCCTTTATTTACTAATTTTTGATAACTATGTATGTCCAGCCCGAATCGATGATTATTGGGTAAATCTCAAGACTTTAGATCAATTGAACTACCCTCAAGGTCAAACTATATTTATATCCTTCTAGCATAGTCTTACTTATTTTAGTGAACATATTCAAATATTTCATATGGAAAATTTGATTCATGTACATTTATTCTTTTTAAGTCACATTTAATATGTACACTTTTGGTAGACTTTATCTTCATAAAACATTTTAAAAGAAAATGTACATTAAATGAAGGTGGGATGATTTTTTGGTGTTGCCACTTGCCAATGCATATGGCATATTTTTAGCAAGAAGGGGCCTAATGAGAAAGAACAGTCATGTGACGGAGGGAAACAATACACTGCTACAACATCTAGGGTTTGGTGTGTTTTATATGTCGGCAAGTTGCATTATATTATTCATATATGGTTGATATTCTTGGTCAAACAAATATTTGTTTAAGAGAACCAAATACTTTTTAAATCTCTTTTTTATACTTTTTCAATATAAAAATAACTTCGTCTTCAATTATTTATTAGAAATAATTATCCATATATAAAAAAAAAAAAATATATATATATATATATATATATATATATATATATATATATTATTAGTGATTGTCAAAGGCAATTTTATATAGAATATAAAATTAATTTTGAAAGCAATTATTCATCTAGCACAATCCCTGTGCCCTAAGGGGTAGCTCAATTTTTGTCCCTCGTAGCCACTGAAAGGTTACTCAATCGTTAAGATCATATAGGATTAGTCAAAATGCACCTAAACTGGTCCAGGCAACCGTGATTATTAAAAAAATGAAAATAAAAGTTTTTGGGCCTTTAAGGGCCCAAACTAGTGTTATCAATTATCATTCCAAAACTGTAATGGGCCTCATCTAGGCTTGGTCACATTCTTGTAGACTAGTCTACAACCCCTGGAGTTAAGAAATCATGAGGTTATGATGGTGATCAATCAATAATTACAAGCTTATACCGAAATTTCTGTACATTCAGAAAGTACCTAGAGTTCACTTCTGCAAGGAGTTTATTGGTCATCATCTTCTGCAAGTTGAGCATATAAGAGATAGAGAGAGGAGTAGATGAACTATGGCTACAACATCTGGAACTGTATCTCTACCTCCACTGCCTGCCATTTGGCCAAAACCTTCAATTCTCTTCAAATCTGAGTTCGATCTCTGCCATTTCATCCCACTTCTTGCCTTATCAACAACTACCCCCTCGAAAGAAACCCATGCGATTTTCACTTACCCGCCTCCAGGCGTTAGTCGGAAAAGCATCAAACATTGGAGAATATCCGCTGTATCTGAAGACGCTTTGCCTGCAGAAGTAACCCCACTCGAGAATTCCCAGCAGATAGTGTCCAGTAGCGATGAGGGTGTCTCCGCCGTTATATCGGCTCTTGTCGTCGCCGCTTTTGTTGCTCTCTCTATTCTAACAATTGGGGTAAAGTAAATTTCTGAAACCTGCTGATGTTCTTGGCCGGAATCGATGGGTTCTTGCAGTCTTTCAGCTGATATTTATGATTGAGGTTTCCAGGTTTATAACCACATTGCTGTGACATTGCAGAAAGGGAGAGAAGTTCGAGAAAGAAGAGTCGGGCAAGAAGAAGAATGGGAAAAAGGGGAAGGTGAGGGCCAGAGCTGGGCCAAGGGGTTTCGGGCAGAAGATTGATGAAGAAGATGGTGATGATTAGAATTCCAAGGAAAAATTCTGTTTAAGCTTCTGCTTGTGCTGTACCCAGTGTAGTTTTGCGATCACTCTCAAATGGTGAGAGCCGTGCATTTATGACAATGATGTGAAGTTCTTTTATACAAAGAAAACAAATTCATGGATTCATTTGATTCTCTGAAATTGCAATGAACTGTCACCGGCATTTTTGAGAACTGTGTCTTTTAACAATACAGATATCGGAATTAGTACTTTTTGGGGGAAAGACAAAAAATTTAATTATTTTAGGATGATCCGTGCTCTTATGTTTTCTCTATTTTAAATTCTTTAACACAGAAAATCAAAGTACTTCCAAACACTAGGGGGCTGTTTCGTTCGTACTTACAATAACAGTTTTTTGCTCTGAAAAAACTCGAACTATAAAATTTTGTTTGGTTCTTATTTTGTGTTTTGAGGAAAATCATAAGCACTAATACTTCATTTTGGCATCAAAACGATGTTCTCTGAGATTATAAAAACTGTTTTCTAAAACAGTTTTAAAAAACATGAACAGGATAGAACCTGGGATACTTGTTTCTTCAATGATTACTATAAAAAACAATTAAATAAACATAAAACAGAAATGTTCAAAATAAAACATTATATGCCAAAGTTACTTTTAAAATATATTTAAATATACACATAAATATCAAAGAACAACTTTTTAGAATATCTCTCTGAAAGTCCACAAAAGTTTGATTTCAAGTCTCAATCGTTGAAAAAGCTATACACCTGGTTTCATGAAAATTTGAGTAGAAAATACGAGGGAATAAGAAGAAAAGTAAGAAGAAAATAAAAATATGCAGAATTTCTAAAATAATTCTAATTTTATTTTAGATTAAACAACAACCAAACATAAAAAAAAATCATTTTCCTTACCATTAAAGAACTCTGAAACAAACATATGACCTAAGACGTACATGCTGGATTGAATGGAACATGGATTGAAGAGACTGTAACAACCACAGAGGAAAACAGCACACATAATTAAGAGGCAATACATTGGCATGAAATGAACCACCAAGAACAAAAGCAAAGAAAAAGTATAGATCAAAACAAGATACTTGAGGAAAGAAGAAAATTGTACTTTTAAGAGAGAGAGAGAGAGAAAGTAGTCAATAAGCATACATTAAGCAAAAATATCCTGGGCCTCCTCCTCCTCACCTAAACATAAACAGCTCTCCACATGGCGAAATTTGTGAGATCGCGTTAACATATAAACTAACTACCTCACCATTTTAATCATCTTTTACACCATTAAAAACTGTATAGTGTTTATCTCAGTAGGGCTTCAGGTGTAATTCCAACACCAGCACCTCTCAGCTTTGCTCGATTATATGTATAGACCTTAAACTACACAATGTACAGTTTTCCAGTACAAGAACAGCTTTATTTGCAATCGGCTCATATCTATCTTAAACAGATAGTAGAACCATAGCTCTCTAATATTCCAGAGAAAAGAGAAGAAGAAAGGAAGCTCACACTAGCCTCAGTTAGCTGTACAACTTCTTTTCTTTCCTATGCCCACCTATGCAGGGTGTGGAGACTGAATCGCGATTCTCCTTTCTGCAACAATTTTGATGTACAAAGGAGGGGTTAGATTGAGAGATCCATAAATGGAAGAATCATGTATATGTTAAGATTGGAATGAGGAACCAGGCATTTGATCATTCGCATACACAAGGGTTATATCAATCTTTCTGTTAGCTAGTGTTGGAAGAAAAGTATGCAATCCTTAGCATTTTGTCGATGATATCATGCCATCAAAATCATTAACAATTTAACATATCATCAGAAATCCAGATCTCACAGCAAGGCTGTGCGGAAAGATCTCCAGCCAAAATTTACAAATACCATTGTCAGTCAATTTCAACCAAAAAATTCCTGCATAAACAAGTCACAAGGAGTATGTCTATGGCAGTTCAACCCATCCACAAATCCCAATTTGTCAGTTGAGTTTATCTACCAAAAAAGCAGCACATCCACATCCTAAAAGGAATGAAGAATATACACCGGAAAAGGCAACTGCAAAGGCATGTTTTCTTTCTCATAAATGCATTCAGTGATGAGTAAATATGCATCAGTAATAAGTAAATATACAGGCCAAAGTAAATTATGAGGGAAAGGATAAGTACCCCCAGCAGCAACAAGTTTCTCTACACGCGCAACAATATGCTTTCCATAAGTGTATTTCTTCAATGCATTAAGATGAACCTTAATTCGGGACAAGATCAGCTCACGCTGCTGATCATCACAAGTCTCCAGCACCTTTTGTACAACATAGTTTGCAAACTGATCTTTCATCATAGCCTAGATGCACAACCCAACAAGAAAAACAAAGTGGGAAATAATTATATATGTTAGCATAACCATGAAATCAAGCAAATTTTAACAGGATCAGAATCAGTGGATTTTTCCTTCCACTTTTTCTTTTTCCAAAGACTGCTATAAACACCCTACATATATTATTCACCTATTGCTAAAGGGAACACAAGATCCATTGCTAAAGACACCCTACAAGCAAGAATAATCCAAACCATATGACCACTCGCCTTGAAACATTTATCTCTACTAAATAATACAACAAAATATTATTTACCTATATATGACACAAAACATCAAGTTCAAGTTCATAAATCTTGTGAAACTAGCTAGAGGTTAAGCTTGGAGAAAGCTCATTCCCATAAGCCGCTACATATATAATGCAGTTCCATTTCAGGCTTGCCATGCAAAATTCATGGTTAAGAGGATTCAGAGGTGCCAAGTACAGTATAAAATAACAGGTGCCTAAACATGTTTCTAATCTGATCAAAGGCCTACATAGAAACACTCCCCATTTGACTTGGTCATTCTATATAGTGGCAGCAAAATAAATGGAGATTTGACAAACCTGAAGGGGTTCATTCTCATCAGTAGTGCCAAGCATCTCATTCACCAGGATCTGGCGCTCAGCAGGGCCACCAAAAGTTAAGCACTTCTCCACAACATTGGAGGCGAACTTCTGCTGACTCATCTGAACTATTTTTCCGGCTAATTCCTTAATTATAGCAGAACGCTCGTGTGGTTGTCCATGCTCCAGAACATGCTGTTAAAAATTAAAAAAAAAACAAAACAAAATTGTTGTCATCTAATAATAGCTTCAAATTTGGAAATTAATGTAGGTCCTATAAATGCTAGAAGCTCTTCTATTGAGCTGTGACTTCAATTACCTTGCAACTTCTTTGCCTGTTATCTAATTTATTTGCTGCAGATTTTGAATTACAATGATACATCACAAAAAAAGTGTAGAACAGTCTCTGTGTATATGATGAGGTTCACAACCTAGCAAATTTGGCATTTAAACCCAAGGCATTACTTATAAAAATAGATAATCAAAACCATCTGAAATGGGAAGACAGAGAAAGACTAAATCATGCAGTTTATGGACGAGTGTCAAGGAAGACTAAACAATGCGGTTGACAGACAGAGTGAAAAGAATCCATGCTGCTAAATGTTATAAGTGGTAAGAGCACTAGAATGGAAGAATGTAAAATGGTAGGAAAAAAGGGAAATGCCAGGCTTGAAGTGATTGAAGTTGACAGTACAATGTTCATACAGAAACAACGGAAAAAAGTTGAAAACGATAATCACCATATCTACTCATCTCAGAAGGCCTGTATAACACAAACAACACTAAACATAACAATGATATTTTATGTCTCTGCCAACCAGTAATAACAGAAAGAAGTCAATATCAATACGATAAGTCTTCTGGAATTTTTTTCTTTTATCAGTGTAGAAAAGTGTTCTGGAAAATGAATACATACCTGAACATAATTGCCATACTGATCTTGTGCCAGCATGCTAGATCCTAAAATCTCATCCATCACTTTACTCTGTGAGTTTGTGGATCCCTGCAGTGCTCCGCACTCTCTGTCCACATGAAAGGCACTCATATTGAACAAGCTTATTTCTCTGCTTTGTATGTGACCCTATTGGCATCCCCATATCATCATGCATACTTCTGCTCACTATTTTATTTGTTTTTCAGCTAGATTCAATTTTGCCTATAAAGAAATGTTAGAAACACTTCTTCCCTTGCTTGTCTTCAAATTTCACTGCAATGTGAATGATAAGCAAAAAAGTTTCTAACCTGTCTGACACCATTATGGATGGGTTGAGGGTCACAACCTGATCAAGAATACGAGATTATAAACTGTATAGCATCTTCAGGAACGCATTCAATGCACTTTTGGATGACATGGTTTCCATTCTGATCACGCACACAGCGCATGATATGACCATCAAGCTCCTCAACCATTTTAATCTTTTGGTCTAGATCAACAACTTCTATTGCCTGCATGATTAGAAACAATTTATTTTTGCCATTTGCAAGGAACTCAAATTAGTCAACATTCAATTAGGACTAATGAACTTGAAAGCATGGCCTAGTAGCCATTATCAAGATAGCTTCTAATACCCTCTCTTATCCTCTCTTACTTTCAGGTGGTACACAGTAAATTCAGCTGACAAAAATAGAGACAGAGATCCCGCCTGAGAGCAAGAATACAGGAGCCATAGGATGACTCGAGACACATTACAGGGCAGTGTACTTGCTCTACATCTTTTAACTAGATGCAAAATTCAAAATCCTAATTTGAATGAGCCATCCTATGTTTTTGGAGAATAATGTTCTTTAGATCTCAGAAAGTCCACTCTATCATAAAGCTTAATATGAATGCATTACCATTCCTACCTATAAAGTCAAGGGACGATCAAGGTGTGAGCCCGGTGTAGAAGCTAATGAAAGATACAGAGACCTTTATATGAACACACAAAATTACACAGCATTGACGAAAAAGTGAAGTCAAAGTTTGGTGGCAAAACTAATGGTACCCTTTTTGGATCTTTCGACAACCACCATACATTTTAGAGGCTAAGTGTCGATGCATGACCATAAACTTGCCAGCCAGTTCTCTTCTTTGGGATACCAGTCCATGCTCAAAAAACTGAAAAATAGAAACAGTTAAAACTGAGAATGTGGACACACATATGCACACATGCAAGAATCTTGCAATGGGAAGATAATTTCATACCTTCTGTATAACATAGTTACCAAACACATCTGTCATCAAAGAGAGAGCATGTGGAATGATTTCCTGGTAAACCATGTTTTTCTCTTCTATTGTGGCTGTTTCAAGTTTTTGTTGAATGAATCGGCTTCCGTACTGGTCCGCACTGCTCAAAAAAGATGTTAATCGCATATCAGTTGCAGGATACTATTAGAATCACGTAGCACATGAATGTACTAGCAACATATACCTAAACTCAACATGACCAGCAATTTCTGAAAGTTCAAAACATTTGGTTTGTTACTCTTGGTCACTTCAAGTAGTGAGGAGGCAAGGCCTTCATCGATGTTGCAACCAGCATCCAAGTGCCAGGGAGGCATGACCCCTCCAGCTAAGTTTCTCATTCCAGAAGGATATCGCATATTGAGATCATTGTGTCTGATAGGACTTCCTGGTCCAATGGGTGAATTTGTAATAACAGGACTTGCCAGGGGACTTCCAGGGTATGACATGCCAACACCAAATGCTGGACTACCATAGTAACCATGATGATTAGAACCACTAGACTTACTGTTCAAGGGAACACCATACTGTGATTTCTGAGGAGAAAGCAGCTATGGAATCCAAGTAAATCAACATATGAATTACCTAAGTAGTTCCTATCTACAGAGGGATCATTATGCAGCAACTCTGTGCTGCAGCATATTCAGCCGTTTCAAATATTGAGATACAATGGATCCATAAAGGTGCTTGAAGAGCATTCCCAGCCATAAGGATTCCCAATTTATTGACATTCGGCGACTCCAATGCATATTCCCAGACGGCCTAGGAGCCAAACCTGCCCCCAAAACTCTTGAATCAATCCCAGGGACACCCATAGCTGATGCTGCAGCAACATTTCAAATAATGGTGGCAAATTAGCTGTAATTACCATGGTTTGTCATCATGGAAGCCAAAGCTGGATTCATGGAATATGCACCCAAACCATAGTTTGGAATTGATGAATTTGTGCTATCTACAAAGTGCTGATAATGAGAAGGCAAGCCGCCGCCACCATTATGACCAGATGTGGATGATCCTTTCAAGTACGAATTACTGGAGGGGGCAGAGGACTTGTGTAGTTCAGCTTGCCTATCAGCCATCAAGGAGTTGTTCAGCTCTGACCCAACACCATTGCTCTTAACCGAATCAGAATATGATGCCTTTCCTGACTGAGAAGCAGAGGGCATTTGTGAATGCCCAGATTCAGATTTCTTCAGGTATAAATGTTGCATAATATTGCTCTGACCACCTTGTAGATTGAAGAGATAGTTTTGATGATCCTCGACATCCTGTTCAATCTGTGACGGCAAATGGTTTTCTTCATCAATCACACCATTTGTTGAGAGGTCCATACCTGACAAAGCAGCCACCAGATCTGCAGATTCATTCATGTTAGATGGGACACTATTAAAAGAGCTAGAACCATTCATTCCTCTCTTTTCAGAAATGGCAGTTCTCCCTCCTCCAATGGGTGTAAGACAGGGGCTAGGAGCCCTAGCAATGAGTTGGGGATCAGGAGTAGTGCTTCTTGATAAGGAAGCACCCAACACGGCAGCATAGGTATATGAAGTAGGTGGACCAATATTTTGGACCGTTGATGAGCCCTGAACACTTGCACCAGATCGTAAAACATCAGCAGACTTCAATTCACGGCGTAGATGGACCAACTCTGCTTCGGCAGAGCCCAAGGTTTCAGCATTTTCATCAAAAGCATTCCGGCTTGCTGGACGAGACGGGTGTCCAGAGACAGGAGTGGGGCGCCCTAAATCATCCTGCTTCAATACCAAAGTAATTGGTTACACAACTGACGAATTTAAAAGATAGCACGAATCTGACTGATTTGCAGGCTGTTACATCAAACTGATTCAGTGAACGATGACAAGATGCAACCAACCCAACGATGAGGTATATAGTATTAATGCTTCTTATTTTTGTTGTGGCACACACACGAATTGGCATTTGTGGTAACATTCACAAACCAATAATGACGTCAAGATGTCCATCTATCATTATATTTGATAGCCTATCGAATTCTTTTCTGTCTATGTCACACTCGCGCCGCAGTAGCACCAATCCATTCAGGCCATTGATTTTAGTCAGGCCGCTTCGCACTCAGCATCATTTCCTATGCACTGTCAATATTCATCACCTCAGAGTGTTCCAACATTTGTCTTTATTTCCGTTACGCATTTAAATCAGTTGCTACTGATTTAGAAAAATCAATAAACATTTTGAAATGTCTTATGCATTTTAAAAATCAGAAAGGAGAAAACCATAGCACTTAAAAAGCACCTATACTTCGTGGCTAGATTGAGACGAAAGAGGTGACAGGAATCAAGCACCCAGTCCAATGCCCAGCCCAATCACCCTAACAATGACGTGACAAAAACGTGGCAAATGCCCCACCCCACCCCACAAAAAAAGTATTCAGGACTAAAGGAAAATTGACTTTAGAAGCAAATGTTTCAAAGCAACCACAAAGAGCTCTAAAGCCATTCATATTACCAGAAACGCCTCACAAACCACCTTAGGCCTAAGCAAGAATTGAAAATCACCTAGATAAGCCCTGCTTGCCAGTGAGCGGATAAATAAGGCATGCAAAGCCCAAAGGCATGTGCCTGATCAATTGAAAAAGGCCATTTCAATAACCAAGATAAAGATACAAATACAGGGGTTTGAATAACCCCGACCTAAGAGGTCATAAGTTCTCCCTTTCCTTATAAAGATAGGATAGAAAAGATTGACTCAATGCCAAGATGTTATGGGATCTCCTTTTGGCAATTACTGAAGCTAATTGGGTGTTCCCCCGTACGGTTAGGCAACTTCTCCTTGCTTGGCAAAGTGCTAGTGTTAGAAAAAAAAGGAAGAGAATTTGGATGTATGCCCTCTTGTTTATTTTGACACTGTGGTTGGAGCGAATAGGCGATGAACAGGCCCCTCCGACATAGGATGAAATTCCTTCGTTTACCTTGTGGGGGTGGGGCTACAGGAACTTATGGATAACTTAAATTCTTTGTGGGTTTTTGGCTTGATGGGGCTTAGGAGAGTGTGTTTGTGCCCGTACTTCACTTGTGTACTTTTTGGGAGCTTGGTGCTCTTTTTTCATATCTATAAATATTGCTTTTTACTGATCAAAAAAAAAAAAAAAAAGAAAAGATTGACTCAACAGATATTGCTCCCCTTTCTTTCACCTCACATTGCCAGTTGCTTAATAGCTCCTCTTAAGGAAAAATGCTACAACCAAGATACTGCTCTGATATGCTTTATCCCAGCATCACACATCATAAAGACAACTTTTAGACATCTCATTAGTAGAATTATGTAGTTTGTAGACTCAGCAATCTGGCCACAAACCAAAATAGCATTACTGCACCACAGCATCGCAAGTTGAAAGGTCAATCTATTTTGAATATTAACAAAAAAAATAATTATGGGAAAACCAAGACTCAAGATGAGGTGATATTGATGGCGATAAAAATCTTTAAGGTAACGAATTTTTAGGCATGGATCAGTGTATATAACAAGGGATTCCTCACAAATACGTTAACTTGGAGACATGCATAAAGAATGTGACGTTATAAATTTATTTTCATATAAACAATAGAGGAAAAGTATGTAGTGGTGTTTTCCACTTTTTGCTTCTTGGCCTCTGATTGGTATGTTTGCAAAACCCAGGTCACTACCAAAATGGAATGCAAAAGGACAAATTAAATTACGAATCGGACAATCCAAAATTTTATATGCATCAAAAATTGGGGCTCATAAAGCATAGCACATTTGTTGGATCCAAATAAAGATGTTGAAGTAGATGCATTGAATGATTACCAAAAAATAACACCATAGAAGCAAAAAAAAATCATGAATCTGGGGCAAATTTGAGAGATCCCTATAAGATGACCTAATAACAGAGCTTCAATCAAATGTGTGTATGGATGATGAAGGTTCATGAATGCAAAGACATTAGCCCAAGTATTTTACACACACACACACACGCACACACACACACACACACACACACACACACACACACACACAGAGAGAGAGAGAGTAGAGAGAGGTATATATATATATATATATATATATATATATATATATATCTCCTTGCCAAATAGGGGAGCATCAACCCAAGCATACACAAAGTATGGAAGCAGCACTCCTACTAAACAGAGTGAAAGTAATCAATAACACCGAAGCAACCCCCCTTTGTCATCAAGATCCAAAAGGGGCAAAGTAGATAAATTGAACCCTCATTTATCCAGGTGGCAGTTTCAGAACCACACTAGTTTCAGAAGAACCCAACCCTAAATATAGTTTTTGAAGTTGCAAAAGCCTTCTAAGTGGGATAGGTGTAACACACCTAAATGCAAATAAAGGAAACACAACTTGAGATATATGTTTATCGATATAAACTTACAAAAGTGGCATGACTTCAACACTTTAGAAGAATCATCTAATTAAAAAAAACTTTAATAAATTACATGAATCTTTGATATATTGCAGAAATTTCAAGAATACAATGTTACAGAAAGAAGAGAAAATAAGGATGAAAGTGTCTCATATTGTAAGGTGTGGTAGCTAGGGAATGATGGCACCTTAAATTTGGCAATTTAACTACAATGCCAAATTGCTTTATTACTTCCCCAGCTATGCAGAATATAATTCAACCAATCTAGCCTTTATAAGAAGCAAACCCACAAGAACAAGAAATCAGCATAGATGATTCGAATTAATCATTGGAAGGTGTAATTTTCCAGGAAGAGAACAGGAAGCCAATATCATTTCCCTTCAGAATATGTGCCAACCTTAGCATAATTTTATGATCCAAAGTTCCCATACAGATGCAATTTGCAACATGCCCAAATCCTAAAAGGGAGAATACTACATGAACAAAAACTCAACGTGAAGGATTCAAATCGACATTAAACATTGGAAACTATCATCATCAGCAAGAAGAGGGCGAGGATATTAATCATATTATTCACTCTGCAAATTGCGCGTCAAACCTATATCTTTAATCTGATGACTCAAATGTCTCAGAATAGTTTACACATCAAGCCCTTATAACAAAACTCGTAATATTGACATGCACAGAGGGAGCACAGAATCGACCATCCAAAACACATGTCAAACAAGATTATAATAAGATGACTCAAACTTCCCATATAGATGTAAGGCATTACATGGCAGAAATCGACAACATAAGAACCATCAAAATAGACCAAGCATAGCAAGGGAATTATGCTCAAACCATAATAATTGGGAAAGCGACATATCATCCCTTTCTAGCACACGTCATATAAAAGCACATATTATCTCTTTAAAGCATATCTATATCACATCTTTTGTTCTGATAATTCCTTATAGATATACAACATGTTGCATGTCAAACATCAACAGGAAACCTTAAATGCCGCAACAATGGCAAATTTTTCCTTGGATTGTCAAACTACCATTGATCAAAAAGTAATAATCTACATTGTAATCTGAATATCTCGACCTTGGACAATAAGAAACAGTATGGCAAGTAAGATGTGGATTTCGAAGATAAACCATAAAAGCAGCAAACCCACAGAAGAAATTCACCTGAAGAATCTCTGCAAGACTTTTCTGTTTGCTCCTAGTCCTAAACCCGATAACCCAATCCGGTCCATCCTCCCACTCTGCTGAACCACGAAGTTTCTCTGAGTCTGCCTCTTCAGCCTCTTCTTTTTCGCGCATTAAACCCAGGTGGTACCGAAAACATTGATCTACCAACACTACCACTAATACTTTATTCATTTTCCTTCGGTCTCCAATCCCTCCCAACCTGAACTCCCTCCTTTCATTCTTGTGTAAACCTCCAAATCCTCCTTGGAAAGTAAATGGAGTGTGGCTGAGGGTTCACCATGTTCGAATAGTAATAAGAAAGGTAAGCTGGATCAGACCGGCTCGACGCGAACTCATTACCATTCCCATCACTTGGGAATCCCGGGAAGGCCGCTCCACCACCGAACAAACCCCCAACTGCATTCATAGAACCCTCAACAGTAGGCGGAGCAGACCCACTTCTGTACAAATTTAGCTCCTTTTCGTACTCATCTGCTTCTTGACGCCGCTGCTCACGAAGCAACAACCCTATATCCTTCTCCAAATCATCCCCGAACGATCCGTCACCGTTGTTCAGCATCGGCCTCCTCCCCAATTCAGACAACATTTTCACCGACTCCAATTGATCATCCAACAAACTAAAACCAAACCCTAAACCCTAGAATGCTTCCAGACCCAAAAGACATGCTTCCAAAAACCTAAAACCCATGCTTGCAACCTCAAAATCCCCTCTTCCAAACTGACGCCACAAAGTCAAGACTTTATCACCAAAAACCGATTTTTTCAACTCCACTTCACCACTTCAGACCCTAAAACCGAAACCCCACCTCGATCAAAACACAAAAACATAGCCCAAAACAAACCATCCTCCCGTAAACTCAGTCTCATGAATAACCCAAACAAATTTCCCACGACATATTTTTTTTCCACTTCCCTTCACCCCCCACAACAAAAATAACAGCAATACGAGAAAATCGTCGCGAGAAAAACAGAAACCAAAACCCAAACAAGACAGTGGAGCTGAGGTCAAGAACAAGAGGAGCGGTGCTGACAGTTGAGATCAACTGGCGGCGATTTGTTCTTACAAGAACCCTTTAGGGTTTTGTCCCTCATAAACAATTAAATACAGTAATGGATTTTTCTTTTTCGTTTTTATTTTTTTTCGGAAGAGTTTCTTATTTTTCTTTTATAGCCTCATAAACACACACAAAAAAAAAAAAAAAGTTTTCATTAATCGTTAAATATTTATTAATGTTGTAGTAATTAATTCGGATATATTCCTAAAAAATAGGTGACAATTGACTAAGCGCAAACCGACTGATGTTGAAAAAATTGCAGAGATTAATGATGTTTGTTTTCCTCGTGTTCCAAAAAACTGATTGCCACGTCATCACTTTAGATTCGTTTGCTCAGTAAAAGTCGACAACAGTTAACTGAGCTCTCTGGTAAATTTCTCTTTTTAACTCTCTCTTTTTTTCTTATTTTGACTATCTAATTTCATTTATTTATGGCAAAATCCCAGCCTCTGCCTCTTTTAGTTACATTTTTCAGGTATTTTTAAATTACTTTTTTTTTTCTTTCCGATTAAGATTTTGTTTAAAAGTTAAATCCATTATGGAAAGTAAAGATACAACACTACCTTACTCATCACTAAAAAAAATCACAATCAAATTTGAGAAAAACCATGTTTTAAATCACAAAATAAAGAAAAACATTGTCTGCCTTTAATATGTGACTCAAGTAATAAAAACACATAATGAATATAAGAAATAATCAAAATCAAATCCAAAATAAAGTACTATAATGTAATAAGTAAAATGAATAACAGTAAAAAATAAAAATAAAATCAGGGGTTTATTAAATATAAATTTAAATAAATCATTATATATTTATTTAACGAAATATATCATATTTGATTATTTGTGATATTGTCTTTTAAAGTCAAGATCAAGAATTAGTCTTTTGTTATCCCTTTCAAAAACTATCACTTACTATTATGACTCTTGTAACTTTAAACATATTTAAATATATATAGATATTTAAATTTTCATAAGAAAATAAATAATTTTTTGTAAAAGAAAACCTATAAAAGGAAAAAATATCATTAATCTCATATGAATTAAATAAAACGTTGATATTTTACTAGAGTTATTATTTTAAGGAATGAAAAATAAATAAATTGAAGCCTAAGTTACAAAAGAAATGGAGAGACAAAGGGAGAATTAGTTGGAAGCCAAACTTCCTAAAAAAAGGGTATGGGAAAGAGACTTCCCCCCTTGGAACAAAAGTGAGTTGGAATTGGATTCCAAAATTTGGAAATCCAATTAAATTTGGGGAAGATTTTATGTGTCAGTGAGAAAAAACAAAAGGAAGAGCTAAGATTAGAAAAGAAGAAAGGGGAAAGGGACTCATGTGTTCTTCCACTCTCTCCTCCATTGATCTTACAGTAATAATATGCCTTCAATTAAATTGGTGAGAGTCACGTGCACCCATTTTATTACATTATCTTTTTCATTATTCTGTGTCTCAATTCCTACCCATGGAGGAATTCTAGATATGTATAGAAGAAAGCCCATATTCTAGTACTCTAAAAAAGTTAGGATGTATAATTCTTTAGTCTCTATCAATGAGTTAGTGCCTTTGAAATCTTACTCAACTGGTAAAAATGGAGATTGGTATACGAGATGTCTCAATTTCGAGTTTCTATAATAACAAAGTACTATAACCATATAATATAATACTATATATATATATATATATATATATATATATATATATATATATATATATATATATATATATATATATATATATATATATGGTATATATATATTGATAAGGTTCAAAATAGCGCTTCACAGCCCACTCTACTGTGTCCAAGTAAGAGTGCTAAATTCTTAAATCGAAACACTCTTCCAGTCTGCTTCGCTAAACCCTAAAGGAGGCGATGCCCCATTCCAAAGATTCAAGTCTCGCAAAACATAATAAGGTCCAATCCGTCACTAGCACCGACATGAAGTCTCCCATAGGTACAAAATAATACCCGCGATAATATATTATTCCGCAAATCCAACCGACATCACCAAGCCATGAAAGAAAACAAGAAGAGGACACAACCATATCCTCCACGAAGCGCATGAAGATATCCCAAATAAATCAAGGTTTCTATATCCTTTACCAACCGATATCGATAATAACAAAAATATCTCATCCAACTGAACGATCTGGCCACCATCCAACTCCATTAATATCTACTATAAATACAAATGCACCCCATCAAATAAAGGTACACGAAGACCGTAATTCGCCTAATACCGATACTCATATCGATGCATCCCACGCTAGCATTCGCCCTCTGGGTTAGCTTCTTTCTCGAAAGAACCGACGAGATCGACGGCACACGTTCCTCGCGACCCCCCTTCTTCTTTTTTATTTTTCAGATGTGAGAGAGTTGGTCCGGAGCATGCAGAATTAACATTGGCAATGATATCCCACTTCTCAAATGTGACGATCAGGCACCAGATCCCACCACAAGACCCAGTCCCGCCAATTATTCATACACGCCCAAATCAGCCTGGAATAAAAGATCACTCACAATGGTCGAATTCACAATTCCTTTATAAATATAACTGATTTCGCTGAATGATGGTATCAACACCTTAACACAAGCAGAGCAACGCTTAATCCTCCATGATGCAAGACCAACCAGCAACGCGAGAGTCATCTCCCGGCCGCATTAGAAACAATGCGTGCCAACACGACGAGGTGGAGGCACTCCACCACCAATCAACGCCTAATAGAAGAGTTGTAACAACCTCACACCGACAGACGCGACGACCAATCGAGGCGCACAAACCTAAAGGCCATGACATTCTCGAAGCGACAACACAACACAAGACTTCTCGCGAGCCGGCGTGTTGCATCCACCAACTCGGGGCACGGACTACATCTACCGGAGGAAGGCAACGGCTAATCAGAGAGCACGTCAGAACGAAGAATCACAGCCACCCTCACTGGCAGAGGAACAGACCGAACAAAGGTTCAAGAGCCTCCAACAAGAGCTCAGCCGTGTGAAGGAGGTAGTAAGAGGACGCGCTCCTGACACTATGGATACCTTGGTACAACAAACTGAGTCATCCTCATTACGCCAGATACTCCACTTCTTCCAACCGTTCAAATGCCTGTGGATACGCTCGATGGCAATTCGTAGATCCCGCTTCGATCATCTCAACACTTACAAAAACCAAATGGAACTGCATGGATATCAAGATCCGGCTGATACAGAGCTTTCGCTATCACCCTAAAAGGCCCCGCCTTAGCATGGTTCAATAGACTCCCACCGTCGTCAATCTCCTCATTCAGAGAGTTATCCATTGCATTCGTCTCTCACTCGGCTTCAAAGCCAGGTGACGCACAGGTAGTGCCTGGGGTTATCATCTCACACCATCAAGCAAAGCTCGCAAGAAGCCCGAGGTCTTATGTCCAATCCATTCAACACGAGCCCTAAAGGTAGATATACCCGACGAGAAGTTCGCGATCATCGCGCTCACACAGTCAAGCTGTGATTCACAAAAGACTCGGCGTTTCCATCTCCAAAAAAAAAAAAAAAAAAAAAAAAAAAAAAAAAAAAAAAAATCCCCAAACAAGCATGGTCGAGGTGCCTGCAGCAGAAATATATTAACCCGGGCAGCAGCCTCATCCAAGAAGGAGAGCCACTCACAAAGAAAAAAGTGACGTACAAACGACGAGGACGGCTTCCCAAAGGACAAACGGCCTGTGAATGATCTCCAAAGAAAATGAGAACGATCCCTAAAGGCTGGAATCTCAGAGATCGCTTCGTCCGCCGCATCCGAGAGAAGACGACACTATTCGCCAGCCGCTTTCACCCCCTTAATACCTTCATATCACAGTCTCATAAGACTTAAACGACAGCCTCGAGGCGACCAACTCAAATGAAGTCGACCGTAACAAGAGACAACTCCATCATGTAGTTCCATGTAATTACGACACCGGCACAGACGATCAGATACAACTCAAGAGAGAAATAGAGTACTTAATATGGCGCGGCATCTCGACGCTCATATATCCCCAAAATCAGGCCTTAATCAAGCCTCAACCAGGCCTCGACCAAGAACCACCACCTCGGCAAAAGACGACTAACACCAACAACTCCTTGTGTGAAATCCGTAATCTCAAGAGGGATTCGCAGGAGGCGGGAATCCAGCCACCGGAAGGCCATTCATGCAAAGATCGTGTCGACAGAGATAGCGGAAATACAAACAGTGTCTAAACTACCGCGGCTCGACACATCCATCACATTCTCCGATTCAGACCGTGGCAATATCCGCGACGACTCCACTCGGTAGTTCAAGCATTATGGGCTAACAAACAATTCACTGTGTCCTAATTGATAACGGAGTTCGCTCGATATCATTTTCGCCAGCCTTCGATAAAATGGCATCGGAAGCGGAGAAACTAGGAACCCACAACACTCATCCGCTGGGGTTCTCGGGAAAAGGTATTACCTCTGTGCTCAATACAATTGGCACCAATTGGGAGATCCCTCATGCCAGCATCTACTACTGCGAAGATTCCTCGTCAGACGCCCCGTCTCGCTATAACATGTTGTCAAGGCACCCTCTCTCAATGTAATAAAAGCCATCCCTTCCGCATATCACATGATGATCAAATTCTAAAGTAAACGGGGTAGAAATACCCAGGAGATCAACGAAGGGCTGTGGAATGCTACCAAGATCCCCGGCAAACGTAAAACGGGTCGACAACATATACCCCGATTTAGCTCGACCAAGGCGGACGAGGTGCTCACTCGACCTGAACCCTCAAAAGAACTAGAACTAGTATTGTTGGATGACGACCCTGAACATCTCGCCTATATCGGCTCCAAGCTAGCGGAAGACCTCAAGAACCTCCTCATCCATTTTTTAAGACAAAACAAAGACGTCTTCGCATGGAAGCAAGTGACATGGGAGGAATTCATCCTACTTGCATCACTCATAGGCTGAACGCCGCCCATCCTTCAAGCCAATCAAACAAAGAGGAGGAGCTTCGCGCCATAAAGACAAAAAGCCATCAACGAGGAAGTCGCAAACCCCCAGCAGAGCAATCAGGAGGTAGAACATCCGTAATGGCAGCCAACGGTCGCACTGGCCAAAAAGCAACCAAGCAAGTGGCAAGCCTCGCATCGACTCCACCGACATCAACAAAGCGCGCCCAAAGCGACGCTTCTCCGCTACGACCGACCTCATCAGATGCACCAGCCACTCGAACTCTCGCTTCATGATGCCTTCTCCGGCCACAAACCGGGACGCATGGATCCATGCGACCAAGAAAAACCTCGCTCTGGTCACAAACACAGTGGAACCCATCATATCGTGTGATGCTTCGGCTCAAGAATGCGTGAGCCACGTATCGCGAGGTTGCGAACCTGATGTTCCAGGCTGCATAGGCACAACTATGGAAGTGTGTACATGCACGATATGTCAGAAATCCACCACAAACAGCCCACATACTATCTAACCCAGGTCTTACTTTGAGAAATTACAACATGAAACTAAATCCAGCCAAGTGTGCCTTCGGAGTATCAGCCGAAAAATTCCTAGGTTTCATAGTCAACCACCGAGGAATTGAAGCAAATCCAGACAAAATAAAGGCCGTGCTCGACATGCCATCGCCATCAAGTATAAAGGAAGTCTGACGCCCACTGAAGGATTGCCGCCTTGCCGATTCGCATCCGTGGCAGTGACAAATGCCACCCTTCTTTCCAAGTCTTGAAGAAGGCCTTCAATGGATACAGCATGTAAAGAGCATTCTCAGCCTTTGAAAACGTATTCGAGCCTCCTCTCCCATTCTAGTAAGTCCTATTGAAGCGGAGCTTCACTCTATATTTAATATCGTACTTCTACCGCTGGTCAGTCCCTCGTCAGAGATACAAAAGAAACGAGCACAACATCCAATTTTTACTATCAAGAATCTGGAGCCAGAGGAGCGGAGGGAGAGTAACCAAGGATGGAGAAACTAATTTCGTCTCGTAACCGCAGCTCGAAATCCCGCCCTACTTCCAGGCTCATACCATAGAAGTTCCAACAGAATATCTGATGAAGCAAGTGTTACATAAAACTACTGACTCGAAGGTCGATGAAGTGGGCCATAGAGCTGCTTGTAATATCCCTAAAAATACCCTAGCAAAGCTTTCTAATTTGTTTAGTAGGTATATTAAAAGCTAAATGAATTTTAGAAATAAAATAAGAGACCTAAATGAATATTAGAGATATGGGTAAAATGGTAATTCTACCTACTTGAGAACATAAAAAGGTATAAAATCAAGTTGTGATAAATAATGGAAATTGAAGAAAAATTTGTGGGCTCAAATTTTTAGAATACGCATAAGTTGAATTTCAAAAGGAAGAATCCAAGGACTTAAAGGCAATAAAGAAAAGAACCCAAAATGGGTTTTATTTAAAGGCCAAACATGGCCTTAACAACTATTGGATAAGACCAAAATTGGTCTCATTTTGAAGAGAGAAAACTGTGAGAGAAGAGGAAGAGGAAGAGGAAGAGAAGAAGAAGATGAAGGGGAGAAGTTCAAGCAAAGCCAAATTAAGGTATGGAACTACTAAACTTGAGTATGGATCTTTGGTATGTATGATTATTATCTTGCCCAAACCTAGGGTTTTGCTAGGGTTTCATCTTTACCCAAAAATTATGGAAAGTATGGTTGGTAAAACCTAAATATCATTAAGAAAGTATGCACCTTCCCTTCGGTGTCGATTCACACATCAGGCACTGAAGCAGTTTAGAACAAACCCTAATTAACCTTTATGTTTGGTTTGTGTATGGGTCATAACCCATATTAGAGTTGTTTGGGAGAAATTCAAGAAAGATTTTTGGAATAAAGATAAGTATTGGAAGAGGAATTGAAAAGAAAAGAGATTACAATATGCATAGGAAATGGTTTTGAGGTGTATATGGAGTATAGAGTTGAATGGGTAGAAAAATATGGAAAAATGGGTGAAAAATACACATTCAGGTAAATTTCAGTGACATGTACCGTACACCTTGAACCCACTGTACATGCTGGGTTCTGGTCGTTTTATTAAACATGTACCTAAGACAGGTCGAGGTGCACCAGACATGTACCGTTATGTTTTCCCCGTTTCCGACCGCTTTTGTATTTTAGTTACAATCATTCATTTCTTATCCGACATTTGAGTGATTCACAGTTAATTAAAATAAAACTTCTAAGAAACCAAATATACAGAATAGGCATTGTCATATTCTGATTCTAAATCAAAATTCACTCAAAGTAGGCCATGTGTGCTTCACCCCGTGATCGGGCTTGAAACATATAGTCGGGTTGTTTCGATGTGGACCTCGAGTCTGTGCTCGATCAGGATTCAGCTGGAGGAGAACACTTAGCACCTTAGCTTCAAATGAATACAAAGAACCAGTAACAGTATGAAGGCCTCCTGAAAAAAATAAGAAATCTCGTGACCGGCTCCTAGTGTAATTCGTGGATAACCGACTGGGCCGGTATTTAAAACGCCATAACTGCTCAAAATGATTCAATTGGAATGATTCCAATTTCTAAGTAAAATAAATCCATAGAAAGACAAGAATATTTGAATGATGTGTGGATAGACATCATACTATACAAGTATCTGAAATGCCATATGGAATAAGCATGAAACCTAAATATGATATGAAACCTGAAAATGAACTGAAACATGAACATGAACATTAAAAGCCATATGTCATGAACACAGAATGTTATAAAGATAGGTTATAAGTTCTGAAAGACATAATCATATGACTACCTAGGACCGAAAAATGAGTGAGTGGACTTCCCTGCGAGGCTTCAAGACTCACAAAAGCCAAGACTCCCGTTGGTGCTTCAAGACTTAATAGTGTTTCAAGACTTCGACAGGCCCAAGACTCCCCGCTGGCAGCTTCGACACTCGATTGGTGCCCGCACTCCCGCCGGGTGCTACACTGCTGCGTGAGCAGCATCGTCCCGACGGTTCCAAGACTTCCCGCCGTGCTACGCCCTCCCTGGCTCGCGTGAGCAAGACGTCCGGACGGCGTTCAAGACCTCCCGCCGTGCTACGCCCTCCGCTGCGTAAGGTGCACGCCCCGTATGGTGTCGCAAGACTCTCGCCGGTGCTACGACACTCCCGCTCAGACAGACCTTCGGGCATTATTATACCGCTGGCCCTACCTTACTTCTTATGATTTGACCTGTAGTCGATGCATACAAGGATAAGACTCAATAAAGAATGTTGTAAAGATCTTAATGTACCAGATTCGCTTTGTGGTACCTACCGTACTCCCAGACCGACAAGCTCGTGGTACCTACCCGCACCCTGCATTCAATTAAGTTCCTGCGGGTACCTACGCACTTCAGACTGACACGCAGGGTACCTACTTGCATTGCACTGACAAGCTCACAGACTCCACTTCACCCCCGCACTGGACAAGTTTTGTGGTACCTACGTACTCCTCGCACTGATTAGTTCAGAGTAACGACCGGTACTCAGATCGCAGAAATAAGGTTCTCAGAATATAAGCATAAGACCGCAGCACCTACGCACTTGTTGTAACTCCTAATATGATTATGATTTAAACCACTTAACTGGGTTTGTTATTGATATGTCTGAATCCGTATGAACCCAGATATGTATCCTGTCAGGATTCAGACCATGCATGGACTAGTGTCCATATCTCGATATGTATCCGTAACAATACGTCCGATCCGACCTCAGATGTGATAATGACATGATTAGTTTCGACGATCGTACTTCCACGGGTACCTTTCAGACAAGAATAAGATCCGTAAGACAAGTATAAATTCTATAAGACATGTATAAGATCCGAACACATGTATAAAGTTCCAGAATACATGTATAAACCAAATACATGTATATGTCTGCAATATGCTGATAAGATCCGAAATACGAATAAACTTCAGAGTACAAGTAGAAGATCCGTAAGATAAGGATAGGCTCTATAGTACAAGTATAAGATACGAAGTACTAAATTAAGTTTGTAGTGACCTTACTGTACCTCTCAGACTGATTAAACTCCGCAATACTCCACTGGTACTTCGTATAAGGATACAAGTTCTGTACGCAAGATAATGCCCGTAATCTCTGATACCTACGGTACCCTCCGAACATATGTAAATTCAAGAGGATAAGTATGAGTCTCTGCAAACTCCTACTCTGAGATAATGGCAGAGAGCAAATACCAATACGTGTTTAAGTACCTCAGATAAGCATAAGTTCTCAGAATTCTACGAGGAGATCCTGGATAACTACCGCTCCGACAGGTTCAAGTAAATGTCCTTTTAGGAGATCCGACAATTCTAAGTCCAGACAAGTAATAGTATAAGTCCGTTAATATATGTCCTTTCTTGGGATATTTGAATAAGCCCCGCAGGTATGAGTTCACAAGGATAAGCTCGCTTATAAGTATAAGATCCGAATAAGAATAAGCCTCGCTTATAAGTATGATTCGAATAAGAATAAGTCTCGCAGGCAAGACCCAAGTAAGTATAAGTTTGTTATAAGTATAAGTAAAAGTTTAGTCCCGCATACGGTCGAGAGATGTGAACAAGGTTCGTTATAGAATAAGTATGTATGCAAAATCATATATGAATTCAAGATTCCGATATCCTGTTATTGTTTTATGATATTCAGACTCGGGTATAAATGCATGTGATTCAGATAAGATATGTTTCCACTTAAGCTGCAGTTTAGCACGGGTTTTAATCCGTGTAGGTACAAGAAGACCAAACTTCCGCGATACAAATTTCCGCGCACTTGTAAGGGTTCACTACACGAGGTCCGCGGCTCGACTCAGAGAATGTAAAGGCGCTTTGTACTGTAAAGGGACTCATAAATGTATATGATATTTTTATTCTGTTATAAGATGTGGGTCATACCCACAGGTACAAGTTCGACCTTGAAAAAATCGTAAAGAGAGTCCTTAAAGATATGGTCTCAAGATTCAAACCGATTCGGATCCGCCACCTGGTCACCCTGAATCTGGTGACAAGTTGGTATCAGAGCCTAGGTTTAGGCGTTTCTGGAAGAGTCTTTGATTAAGGATGTACCTACATAGTAAAGTGTTGGCCTAATGCGGATGTCCTTGTCCTGTATATCGACTAGAATGAATAAGTATCAATCCAACTTTGAAAGATTAAGACAAGAGATGTAGTTCTGATGGAGTCTTGTTGGCTCAAGTGAGAGTCACGCTCTAACTTCTGTAAAAGATATGAAAAGAAAGGACCTGACATAGAACGTGCAAATGAAAGAGTATGAATTTCGAGGATGAAATTCTTTTAAGAGGAGACTGTAAGATTCCGAAAATACCCCAAAGAATGACTTGCTTGCATATTAAAAGCTACCAATTTTTCTGAAATAAATAAGAGACCAAATGAATATTAGAGATAAGGGTAGTGGTAATTTCTACTACTTGAGGACACATAAAAGGCATAAATCAAAAGTTAGTATGCAATTATGAAATTGAAGAAAATTTGTGGGTCAAATTAGAATATGGCATAAGTTGAATTTCAAAAAGGAAAGAATCCAAGGACTTAAAGGCAAATAAAGAAAAGAACCCAAAAATGGGTTTTATTTAAAGGCCAAACATGGCTTTAACAAATCCATTGGATAAGACCAAAATTGGTCTCATTTTGAAGAGAGAAAACCATGAGAGAAAAGGAAGAGGAAGAGGAAGAGAAGAAGATGAGTGGTAGTTCACTGCTCGCCTATAAGCAGTCCCACAAATCTCTGAAAGATCTCACACACAGCCATCTGCGTCCTAAAGTGTCTTGCTAAAAAGCTCATCTCCACCTGTAATTATGGGAAAGTATGGTTGGTAAAACTAAATAGTTAATAAGTGAAGTATAGAATCTCTCCTTTCGAGTAAAGGTCGGGATTCATGGTTCGATCAGAAGTACTGAGTTGGTGGTTTAACAAACCCCACTAACCTTTTATGTTTGGTTTGTAAAGGGTCATAAACTCATATTAGTTGTTTAGAGAAATTCAAGAAAGATTTTTGAGTAAAGATAAGTATTGGAAGAGGAATTGAATAGAAAAGAGATTATAAGATTTACAGGGAAATGGTTTCGAGGTGTATATGGAGATGAGTTGATCGGGTAGAAAAACATGGAAAAATGCGAAAATACATTATGGGCATTTATGATATGTACCGGTACACCTTGAACTCCGTGACCGGCACATGCTGGGTTCTCGGTCGTTGGCCAACACAACTGATAGGTCGAGGTGTACCGGTACATGTACTCATTCCCGTTCTTCCTATTCCGACTAGTTTCTTATTTTAGCCATAACTTGCTCAAGCTTTATCCGATTTGAGTGATTCAAGTGGCTGTTAAAATATACTGGCGAGTGTTCAAACATACAGTAAATAGGTACCGGGCCAAAATTTCGATTCTAGGCGACCCAAAATTCACTCAAAGTAGGGCCATGTGCAAGCCAATTCCTCGCACGCTTGAACATAGAGGTTCGCTGTTTCGGATGTAACTTGAGTTTCTGTTCGATTTGGTGGATTCCAGTTGAGGAGAACCCAGCACCTTAGCTTCAAATGAATACAAAGAACTAGGCCAGTATGTTGTTTCCTAAAAAAAAAAATAAGAAATTCAGGACTGCTCCTAGTGTAATCCGGGAACCGACCACCTGCATGAAATGCCATAACTGTCAATGATTCAATTGGAATGATTCCAATTTCAAAATAACCATAGAAGGACAAGAATATTTGAATGATGTGGACAGCACTCACCATACAAGTATCCAATGCCGCAGGAATGCTGATGGTTCGAATATGATATGAAACCTGAAAACGAACTGAAACATGAACATGAACATGAAAAGCCATATGTCATGAACACAGAATGTGATAAAGATAGGTTATAAGTTCCGAAAGACATATGATCATATGACTACCTAGGACCGAAAAATGAGTGAGTGGACTGCTGGTGTCGCATCTCGCTGGTGCTTCGCACTTTACCGGGTGCTTCAAGACTCCCGACGGGTCTCGTGACTACCGTTTCCTGACTGATCGCGCTCCCGCACTCCCGCTGGTGTTACTTACATTCGTTGCATGAGCAAAAGATCGCCCCATCTGCGATCCCAGACTTCGCCGTGCTACTGCACCGCCGGTGCTAACACACTTTGTTCTCAGACACCTTCGTACTTATTATATCACATCCTACTCATTTCTTATGATCGGGTCTAGGCAAATGACAGACATACGATAAGACTCTAAATGTTATCAGTTTTAAAGATCCAACGTGACTCAGATCTGCTCGCGGGTACCCACTACTCCCCAGATCCGATTGCCTGCGGGTACCCACGCACCTGCACTGATTGCTTCAGGCACCGCCTGCACTCGCGTACCCATTGTTCTGCGGGTACCGCCCCACGGTAATTCCCCGCACCCGACAAGCCCCGTGGTACCCACGGTACTCCCTGCATCCATTGGGTTCTATACACCACGTACTCTAATATCTGAACAAGTTAAGCTCGTAATATAAGTATAAGTCTAGTAAAGATCACGAGTACCTCCGAGCAAGTGTAACTCGAATATGATTGCGACAAAACCAATAACTGCTGAGCCAGCTGATATGTTCAACTGCATGAATCCCAGATATGTATCTGCTGTGATTCAGACTCACTGGTGGACTAGTGTCCATATCTGATATGTATCTGCATACGTCTGATCTGACTTTGTATGTGATACGATTATGATTAGTTCCGACTTATCGTACCTACGGGTACCTTCGCACAAGAATAAGATCCGTAAGACAAGTATATACTCTGTAAGACATGTATAAGATCTGAAATACATGTATAAGTTCTCAGAATACATGGCAAAACCGAAATACATGTATATTTCGTAATATAAGGATAAGATCCGAAACAGAATAAACTTTGTAAGACAAGCAGAAGATCCGTAAGATAAGGATAGTCTCTGTAGTACAAGCATAAGATACGTATACTAAAATTGCTTTATACCACGGTACCTCTCAGACCGATTAAACCCGTGAATATCTGACAAAATGATAAGGATAAGTTCTCAGAATACCGTGATATCGTCTTAATCGGATACCCACTCGTACCTCCGAACACATGTAAATCTGGGTGAGGATAAGCATGGAGCTCAGAACTTCTACTTCGATATCCGCCGAACAGATATAAATACCAATACGTGTTTAAGTACCAGATAAGCATAAGTTCAGAACTCCTACGAGAGATCCGGATAAGCATCGCCTCCGACAGGTTCAAGTCGATGTCCTTCGGGAGATCCAATAATTATAAGTCCGAGACAAGCACGATAAGTCCCACATAGCGTCCTTCGGGGAGATTTGAATGTTTCCTTCTATAAGTATGCAAGATCCGAATATGATAGCCACATAAGTATAAGATCCGAATAAGAATAAGCCCGGTTATAAGTATGAGATTCGAATAAGAATAAGTCTCACAGGCAAGACCTAAGTAAGTATAAGTTTCAGCAGGCATAAGTGCAAGTCTACCCCGGGTGATAATGGTGAGATGTCATATAAAGTTTGTTAGGTAATGGTATGTATGCAAAATTGTTATATGAATTCACAAGATTCGGAGACTGTTATTGTTTTATGATATTTGTGATTCAAGATAAATGGCAGGATTCAGAGGTAGAGTCTCACTAAGCCGTAAAGCTTGGGCGACGAAGCTTTAATCCGCAGACAAAGACTCCTCAAACTTCCGCAGATGTGCCTTAGCTCAAAGATACTTGTAAGGCTCACTACATGGCGCTCCGTGGGCTCGACATTTGTAAATGAAAAGTACGCTTTGTAATTGAGCACTCAGAATGTATATGATATTTTGATTATGTTATAAGATGTGGGTCATACCCACAGGTACAAGTTCAACCTTGAAATAAAAAATCAGGTAAAGAGTCCCAGTATATGGTCTCGCATCCCGAAACTGGTTCGGATCCGTCAATCGGGTCGGACTCGAACGTAAGTGATGTTGGCATCGTGAGCCTGTGTTTAAAGCTTCTAAGAGTCTTTGATTAAGGATGTACCTACATAAAGTGTCGGGCTCAATGCGGATGTCCTTGTCTCCGTATATTGACTAGAATGAATAAGTACTGTTAATCCAACTCAAAAGATCAAGCATAAAAGTGACGTGAGTTCGATGGAGTCTTGTCGTCGCAGAGCCACGCTTCAACTTCTGTAAAAGATATGAAAAGAAAGGACCTGACATAGAACGTGCAAATGAAATAGTAGGAATTTCGAGGACGAAATTCTTTTAAGGAGGGGAGAATTGTTACATCCTGAAAAATACCCTAGCAGTTTTCTAATTAATAGGTATATTAAAAGTTTAATGAATTTTTCGGAAATAAAAATAAGAGATCTGAAATGAATATTAGAGACAAGGGTAAAGTGGTAATTTTACCACTTGAGGACATAAAAGGCATAAATCAAAGTTAGTATGCAATTATGGAAATTGAAGAAAATTTCAAGCGCCAACAAGAATATGGCATAAGTTGAATTTCAAAAAGGGAAGAATCCAAGGACTTAAAGGCAAATAAAGAAAAGAACCTAAAAATGGGTTTTATTTAAAGGCCAAACATGGCCTTAACAAACCCATTGGATAAGACCAAAAATTGGTCTCATTTTGAGAGAGAGAAACCATGAGAGAAGAGGAAGAGGAAGAGGAAGAGAAGAAGAAGATGAAGGGGAGAAGTTCAAGCAAAGCCAAATTAAGGTATGTGATAGAGACTGAAGCGTATGCCAGATGACAGACGCCTATGTGCGCAAGTGCAATACTGCCGCCCAGCAATATACAGACCTATACACGGAGCATCGATCCACGGGGATAAGTGTTGTCGAGTACAGATAGCTTTCAGTATTATCCGGATATAAGTGTTAGCAAAGAGTGGCCAGCTGTCCAACTAAATCTAAAACTTAACTGGATCTTTAATGGAATTATCGATAAATTTGAGACTGTGGCTGTGTCTCCCTGCCACTTTCGATGGATTATTTCAAAAATGATATTATTCAGCTTTATTTATGATTTATTGATGGCTAGGGTGATCTTGTCTACGAAATACCTTCAGAGGTATTCTACCATCTCGCTTAGTGGGCTTCGAGTGTATCTCTACCCAACTCGATAATTCGAAATGCTTAAATGTTTTAACCTTAATCACACCGATCGGAATATTCTATTTACCGAATCAACCGAGGTCGCCCACTCGCATCCTCGTGCCTTATCTCTAATCTCGTAAAGATTCCAAGAGAGATAATCATGTTAATGTCACGAAGCATCACCATGCACGACCTCACGATATAAAGCAAATGTTAACAAATTATAAAACGGATCGAATATAAAATAATAATTTTTAATCCATGTAATCGTGACAGGTTCAACAACACCCTAGGTATAAATCTAGAACATACTGAACGAGGAAACACAAATAGTTAATCTATAAAACACTGGGCTTCGTCCCAAAAAGAAGATAATAAAATGATGTCTTCCGCGTCAGCATCCCGTCGCTGTAATTTCCGTGCCCTAGTTCGTACGTCCTCGATCTCCGACCCCCGATCCCTCAAATTCTCGTCCCCTGTTTGCTTTTAATGATGGAGAGGTAGACCTCATACCGACGTCGCTGACGTTGAGACGCCGCGATCTTGCCATTGCTGACTTTTATATACTGACCCAACGCCACGACGTCAGCGTCACACGTGGGACGTCGCGACGCTCCACCGGCCTTATGCACTTTCATCCTCTCATTCAATGCTCTTAAAGACGCCCTTTTCACACCAATTGCACCTCGCATCTGGCCACCAATTGCACCAATCGATATCCCGTTATCAAAAAATACGTATTTAAATGCAAATTAACGCTTAAAACGAAGACGTGACGCTGCATAACCTCGAGTGTTTTGTAATCTCATCACACCTCTCAAATCTTAGTTTCTTGTTTGGTCCTCAAGCAAGAATGGACTCTAAACTGACTCACACCCTACATACTATAAATAATACTAAGATAGTGATACACATGCCAGGCAGAGGATCAAATTGGACCCACCACACCGGCCGTTTGTTCAAGTTCATGATAACACTGGTGTTCAATTTTCTAAAGAACGAGGCTGAAATCGTGAGGTGACTCAGTGCCTCACCCAGATCTGGGCCAACCTTTTCCCAAGGACCCTATGGGCGCTGTCAATAAATGACCTCTAGTGTATACCTAGGTTCCGGCTCAAAACTTAAGTTCAACTCACCTAATCGGGAAAATCTAACTACGAAAGGATAGGGAATTATGACCGCTTTCATTTTAACATACCTACTCATAATGTAGAACAAAACTAGTGCCCGTAAGTTTATGCTATGTTCATGTGAAGGGGGATTAGTTGGTGACTCTTACCAACAGCAAGGGCACGGCATTCAGCCTCTAACATCACCCCTAACACTCAACTAAACCTAAGGGTCCTAAGCTGTGGGAAACTTCCATCTTCTGGCCCCCTCGTAATCGTATAAAGGAAGTCAATGACTCTACCACAAGCTCAGTGGCATCATTTTCAAAGGCCCTGATCAAGGCCCTGGATTCCGATCAGAAGATCCTAATTATTCCATGCCTAAATACTTCTATTACACATTTTTTCTTTATGGGCCCAAGGCAACTTTTATTGACGGTGTCCCATCTCTTTGGTGTTTAGAGATTCTGCGGTTTGTTGAACCTTAAGGTTTGGTTCTAGATCTAGGCATATCCTCTAGAAGTCATCCGTGTGTGAGTGTGAAGCCAGCTCATCGAGAAACAAAGTATCAATATCCAGATTCACTGGCGCCCCACCTACTAACCACTCCCAGCCGCCAACACCCTATGAACTCGCCTAGAGATATACACCGCTTTCTATGATAGTAGTAGATTAATAAAGTGATCTCGACTCAAACATGGTACACACAATAAACCACTGGCACACGATACCACTAAACATAGATATAATCTACCAAAAACACAAACAGAAACTAAACACATGACTCGACAAACTGAAATGAAAAGTTAATAAACTAATCAACATAACTATGCCAGATAATCAAAACTAAACCAAGTACAAATAAAATCAAAACAAAATAATGTATTTGAACTGGTTAAAACTCAATCACTGATCTCAATTCCACACCCCCAAATGAAAATATATATCCATGGTCCTCTTAATCGGGCAATAAAAGAACAAGAGGGTGAAGGAACCTTCCGTGATCGAATCCGGTCATCGTAGGCGCGGGCGGCCGCGGAGTGCCAGTCGGGCTAGTCGGGCCCGAGGACCGGGCCGCTTCGCTAGAGAATAGCAGCCCGGGTTGCCAGGACCGTACGCACACAAGGGCCTCCATGTCCGGTACAGGGACTCGGTGCTCCTAGGGTCTCATCCTGCACGCACTCAAACGCTCAAGTATGAGAGCACCCGGTCCCTCAGTCAAGTGTGGATCGGAGGGAGTCAACCCGAGGGCTGGGCCGGTGGTGGTGGTGGAGGTGGTGTGAGGATCCGCCCAATGTCCTCCAGGCCCTAGAGTCCAAAGCGGCCCGATAGTCATGAAGCCCCTGCCCCGCCCGAGGGCTCATGACCTGAATCGTAGGTCCCCGCAAGTCGTGGTACACCCTATTGTCCTCTAACCGATATTGCTTTGATGGGTGTAATCCACGCCTCATCGTCATCTAGGCACCCCATTGCTCAGATAAGCTATAAATGAGGAAAGGGTGCCTCACCATCTTGCCTTGGCTATGGAGGATGGCGTCCTCTATAACCTGCCCAACATTAAAAGGAATATCCTGAATGATGGCATACTGAGTTGGCACTGGCGCCACTTCACACACGTCGTCAGTCGAAATGAGACGCGACGTGATGAAGCGATGCCGCACTGGGATAAACGCCAAATGCTCGGGCTCAAGTGGACGACATGGCCTCATTGTTGAGTTTCCACTCACCTCGCCGCTTGTCAAGACCGACGACCTCGCTGCGTAATCGGGTCGCCGTAAAGGCATCAAAAGGCTCGAGGGGACATGATCAAGATTATAAAGTGGTCGATCGACTCCCGCACTGAAGTCAACACCACACCCCGTGATCAACCTTCGACGACGGAGGTGAGGTTGGCGAGAATTCTCGCAGACCAACCCATCGCAGCCGATGAGGTGGTTGGCAAAGTGCCCACGATCCGCCGCAATCGCCTTACCTTAAAAATTCATCGGTGGTGGAAACCCTTTCCTTAATAAAGAATCCTGCTTACAGATGGTGCCGAACCGACGGCCATGACCTCGCCGACAAACCTCGATACATCAAAATTGGGGGTCGGATCCTCACTCGTCCGACCCCGCTTTGTAGGCAACTTTTGCCTCTTGCTACATTGGTGGAAGTACTAGAGCTCCTAGAAGGACAAGGACTCAAATGGCACCAAGGTGACACACCTAGGTTGTCTAGACAATATGTCGAGCACCTACAATGCACTATGAACACTAGGGCCAAATGAGCTACAGAGAAGTAGACACCAGCCCTAGGACATATGACAAACCCAACTGGCGCACCCGAACCCTAAGATGGAGTACTAGACCTAAGATGGAGTACCGAACCCTAACCGAGGCAAGGACCCCTACTGGTAGTGTGGATGGTGCGAGACGTGACGCGGACTAGCAGGCGTGGAGAACCGGTGGTGACAGTGCCGTGTTGGTGTCGTGAGGGCAAACAATGGCTCCGACGGATGGAAATGGACTCTGCAAGATTTGGTGCGAAGGTCAAATATGCCCAGGTTTGAAGCCAAGAGGAGTGGCAAGAGCAAAATGAAGGTGATTTTAGCCTTAACCAAGGCAACGTCGCTACGTTCGGGGGCAACGTCGCGACGTTCCAGAGGGGAAACCAGCCAACGTCGTGACATTCGGGTCCAACGTCGCGACGTTCCAGAGAGTGGTAAAAATCAACGTCGCGATGTTCCAGAGAGGGGTCTAATCTAACGTCGGGACGTTGAATTCCAACCGCTGACTTGCCAGAGAAGGCAACCGACGCCGCACGCTGAGACGTCAGCGTTGAGATCGTGCCGCGACGCTGCAACGCTATGACGCTGAGGCTTCTCGGGTGTCACACGCTACGTGAAGACCCAAAATTCAATTTATTCAACAAAGGTCTAAGGTAAGAGAAAACTCCCCTCATGCAAATGTGACTCTCATGAACTCAGGAACTATCCTCCCAAAACTTTCATCGCGGTCCTGAAAGCAGACATCCAAAAGGAATTCGACACGGGACGTAAATGAAGAAACCAATAAAACGTAAATAGAGAATAATAAAAATTGAACTCTAGAAAGCAAAATTTTCAAGAAAACTGGTTGCCTCCCAAGAAGCGCTTATGTTTAATGTCGTTAGTCAATAACCTAATCTCACTATGCGATGCGGAAGAACTCGAAATGCCACGATCTCCCTATAGTGCCTCTCGCCACCTTAATACTCAAGGTGGATGAAATATTCTTCTGTTCATGCCCTTTCCTTTCTCGGTGTCTTTCTGTGCAGGAATAGGCTTATCCCTGAAGTTTTTCGCATTGCCTTCGCAAAATTTACAGCTAAGTTCTAGATATCTTCATTTGAATCTGTCATCTCGATAAGCTTCATGGCTAATGTTATGGAAAGTGATCTCGTCTCCTTGGACTCTCAATTTGAGCTCACCTTCTTGCACATTGATTTGAGCTTTTCCCATGGCCAAGAAGGGTCTACCAAGTATGATGGGAACTGAGTCGTCTTCCTCCATGTCCGTAATGACTTAAGTTCGTCGGGAAGCGGACAAATTTACCAACTTTACGCAGGCATTTCGATCACACCCCAGGATGTTAGGATTCGCTCGCGTTGTGCCGATTGTGGTAGATTTTGGTTCCCCCAACTTGAGCCTTTTAAACATCGATAGCGGCATCAAGTTGATGCTTGCTCCCAAGTCACACAGGGCTTTTCCAGATACCCGGTTCCCTATAGAGAACGGTATAGCAAAGCTACCCGGATCTTGAAGCCATGGGGAAGCTTCACAGATGGCACCGCATTCTCGCTTAAGGCGATGGTCCCATATTCTTCCAACTTCTTACTCGCCAAAATCTTTTCATGAATTTCACGTAGACCCCGCATGTTCTCCAAAGGCTCTCCAAAAAGGGTATATTAATATGTAGTTTCTCAGTGATGTCAAGAAACTTTGCAAACTCCGCTTTCTCTAACTTACCTTCTTCCCAACCTCGAGATATGGGACTGGTAAGGACAGTTCATCCGCTTTTGTTCCGTTCGTTCTTCCCGCTTTATTATCCTCGAACGCTCCTCGCATCTCGGCTGCTCATTCTCGCATCCGGTCTTTCGACGCTTTGGTCTTGCTCCTTAATTTTCGCTTCTTTACCGCTTAGTTATGCCCTCGATTTCCAACTCTTTTCCACTTAGAGGACGGCTCGGCAAGACTTCTTTCCTTATCCTCTGTGGTTTACCAATTGCTTGGTAGTGAACCCCGTCAGCTTTTCACCGTATCGGGCCATTCACTCCATCTATACCTCCAAGTTTTCAACCGTAAGTGCTGATTGCTCAAATTGGGTGGCATGTTGTCGATATTCGCTTGTCTCATTCATAAAGGCGTGTGTGTGAGGTGGCATCTCAGGTGTGGCTCGTTTCTAAGTCCACCTTTTCTCGTGAGGTGGTTCGCTTCACTGCAAATGATGGCATGTTGTTCTGATTGCCTTCCATCCATACCCTTCGACTGTTCTGATTCATTGTTACGCCACCTCTTTGGCCTTGATTTTGATCGATAGTTGTTTCCATACCGTCCTTTGCTGGGCTTGTGGTCGGGTTCTCGACACCTCGATACGATACTCAGCCCGGCTCGATCGTTTGGCTTCTCGACCAACATTCTGCTATCAGGTCAGTTCCCTCCACAGAATTCACACAACTCCCGGTTAGTCTCGTATGGTATTCGCAATTCCTTACCGCTTCATAGTTAATCGCTTTAGTCAAACATGCAAACATGATTAACCGGGATTGTCGAGAACTCACCATCCGTGCTACCCACGCGCTTTACTGCGTAGTCTTCCCTAAAGCCACTGTTTGTATCGCTGCAAGATCTTCCAAAATTTCATATGTTTCGTCAGTGGATTTCTTCATTAGTGCTCCTCCAAATGAGGCATCAATCAATGCTCTAGTTGCATTCCTCGCACCATTATAGAAAGTATGGACTCGCATCCATCCGTCATCATGGATGTGGGCACTCACACCAGGAATCTATCCCATGCCTCCGCGTGCTCTTCCTCTAGTCAGTCCGAAAGTATTGATTTCTTGCACAAGTTGTAATTTTTCGAGAGGGTGGGAAAACTTGGTCGTAATTTCTACACTAAGTCATTCCACGAGGTAATGGAATCGGTGGTCGATTTTGTTAACCAATGTCGTCATCACCTAGTGAGTGGAAACAATCTAACTGGTGCCTTCAAAGAACTCATCAGATTTCGATCGTGTCGTTGTACTTCGAGGAAGTTGGTCAGATGTATATTTGGATTCTCATGGGGTAGTCCATGAAATAAGAAGCTCTAAAGCATCCGTAATGTTACCGACTTTAGCTTCGCTTGCTGGTCGAATATCATCCCTCTGATAGAATCAACAACTCAGAAGCGGTAAGCAGTAAACCTCTAGCAACATGAATGGATCATCTGGCTGTATAAACGGCTTGGGCGCCTGATTCCTACTATTATTCCCATTTCAGTTCCTATGTGGCTCGTTTTGCTCAATGCTAAGATCTCGCTTTCATCGTTTCCAGATTGCTGGGATTTAGTCCTGCTCCGCTCTCTCGTTCTACAGATTCTCGCTGCGAAAGCTCTTTCCGGGCCAGATCAACAGAGGTAGATCAACCAGATCTCGTCGTCGCATGCGCTCATAGAAACCTTGACTGCAATCACACACGAAACAAAAAGACCAACTTACTAGCACTTGTAAAAACAAATAAAAGCAAAAATTCCAGAGTAATATCTAATTGCTTTGATCTCTATATCACTCTAAACTTATCCTCGACAATGTTTCAGTGTATGTATGTACGCCTATGTGCGCAAGTGCACACGTATCCCCAAGTAATATAGTGTACCTATGGTACGGATATCGATCCACGGGAATAAGTGTTGTTGAGTCTAGAGATTAGCTTTTAGTATTATCTCACGGATATAAGTGTTGTCTGTGAGAAAGAGTACTAGTGTGCGAACCCAAGCTAAACTAACTGATCTTAATGAATTACTGTATAATGGAGACTAGGGCTATGTCTCCCCCTGCCACTTTCGATGGATTATTTCTTAAAAAATGATATTATTCAGTTTATTTATGATTTATTGATGGCAAGGTGATCTTGTCTACGAAATACCCTCTCTCGAGGTGTATCCGCCTATCTCGCTAGTAGCGTTGAGTGTATCCTACCCTGACTCGATACTCGAAGGAAATGCTTAAATGTTTTAACCTTAATTGCCACCTCGGGATCGGAATATCTCTATTCTGAATCAGCGAAGAAATTTGCTCTACCGAGATCCACAGGTACCCTCATCTCTCGAATCTTGGATCTCCAGTATAGTCATGTTAATGTTGGCCAGACATCACCATGTTAATGACTCACGGATCTCGCGGATGTTAACAAATTATAAGCAGTGAATAATATAAAATACTAATTTTTATCCATGCAATCGTGACAGGGTTCAACAACACCCTAGGTATAAATCTAGAACATACTGAACGAGGAAACACAAATAGTTAATCAAAAAAACATTGGTCTTTCTGTCCGAAAAGAAGAAGATACAAAAATGATGTCTCTCTCGAGTCGAGATTCTCTTCTTTGTAATTTAGTGCCTTGCCCTAGTTAAATGCGTCCTCGATCTCAGGCCCAGATCCCTCGAATTCTGTCCTTTTTGCTTTTAATGATAGAGAGCGGAACTTCAGCGGCCCGGCGTCGCAGCGTTAAAGCTTGTTGGCTTTTATATTAGTTGACAATAGGTCGCGACGTTGGGGCGTAGCGACGTGGGGACGTCGCGACGTTGGGGCGTCGGCGTTCGGTATCTTTATGCACTTTCATCCTTTGCTCGGAGATGCTTCCAAAGGCGCACTTTCACACCAATTTGCACTGCGTTTCACGCAGTGCACTAATGGTCATCGAGGCTATCAAAATACGTATTTAAATGCAAAATAACGCTAAAAACGTAAGACAGACGCGGGTATAACTTGAGTGTTTTAGGCACTCATCAGTATGGAACTACTAAACTTGAGTATGGATCTTTGGTATGTATGATTATTATCTTGCCCAAACTGGGGTTTGCTGGGTTCATCTTCACCCCGAAAATTATGGAAAGTATGGTTGGTAAAACCTTAAATATCACAAGAAAAGTATAGAATCTTCCCTTTGAGGTTGGATTCATGGTTTGATTGTAAGTAATTGAGTTAGGGTTAAACGGAAACCTAATTAGCCTTTATGTTTAGTTTGTGTATGGGTCATAACCCGTATTAAGAGTTGTTTTGGAGAAATTCAAGAAAGATTTTGGAGTAAAGATAAGTATTGGAAGAGGAATTGAATAGAAAGAAGTTACAGATGCATGGAAATGGTTTGAGGTGTATATGAGTATAGAGTTGATTGGGTGAAAAATGGAAAAATGGGTGGAAAATACACGTGCAGGCAATTTTGTTGACATGTACCAGTGCACCTTGAACTGTGCCGGTACATGTTGGGTTTTGAGTCGTTTTGCCAACATGTAAGTCTGGTCGGTATCTTAGGTACATCATCTTGATTCTGTTTTCCTATTATGACCAGTTTTTGTATTTTAGTCATAACTTGCTCATTTCTTATCCGATTTGAGTGATTCAAGTAGTTAATTAAAATAGACTTCAAGGAGAACCAAGCATACAGAAATAGGCATCGTCAAATTTTGATTCTAGGTGACCCAAAAATTCACTCAAAGTAGGGCTATGTGCAAGCCAATTCCTGCATCAGTTTGAACATAGAGTAGTACGGGTTGTTTCGGACGTAACTTGAGTTTCGGTGCTCCGATTTGGGTGATTCAAGTTGGAGGAACCCTTAGCACCTTAGCTTCAAATGGGCCACAAAGAACCAGGGTCCAGGTGTAGTTAAGCCTCCTGAAAAAAAAAATAAGAAATTCAATTTGTTCCTAGTGTAATGCAGGAAAGCAGGCTAGTTTGACATGAAAATGCCATAACTTTCTTTCGAATGATTCAATTGGAATGATTCTAATTTCTAAGTAAAATAAATTCATAGAAGGACAAGAATATTTGAATGATGTGTGGATAGGCATCATACCATACAAGTATCTGAAATGCCATATGGAATAAGCATGAAACCTGAATATGATATGAAACCTGAAAACAAACTGAAACATGAACCTGAACATGAAAAGCCATATGTCATGAACACAGAATGTGATAAAGATAGGTTATAAGTTTCGAAAGACATATGATCATATGACTACCTAGGACAGAAAAATGAGTGAGTGGATCTGGTGGTGCTTCGGCCTCTGAGTGCCCGGCCTCTTGATTGGTCTTTCCGGCACTCTTCTTTGGTGCTTAGGCACTCCTTATTGTGTCCGGCCTCCTGGCACCGGTGCTCGACACTCACATTTGCGTGGCGAGGCACGTCTGATCGGTGCTCAGGCGCCTGGCACGGTCTTCACGGCACTCTGTGCGTGGGCGAGCCGTCTATACGGTGCTTAAACCTCCTGGCCCAGTGCCTCTGTTGTTACGTATTGTACCTTGGTGCCATTATACTTTCCTACTCATTTCTTATGATTGGTCTAGGTAGTCGGATAGACATATGATAAGACTCCGAATAAAGAATAAGTGTAAAGATCTTAATGTACCTCTATATACGATTACGTAATTTTTGCTAGTACTCACATGTCTGATTAAGTGCAGTAGGTACCTATGGGTACTCCTGTACTGATTAAGTTACGTAGTACATCTGAGAGTACTCCCCTATCGATTAAGTTACGCTAGTACCCCTGGTACTCTCATTATCGATGGAAATAAGTATAAGTTACGTAGTACCCGCGGGTACTCGTATCGATGGAAATAAGTTAAGTTACGTAATATAAGTATTAGTCGATGGTACCTACGGGTACCTCCGAGCAAGTGTAACTCTGAATATGATTATGATTTAAACCAATAATCTGTTTGTTATTGGATATGTTCTGAATCTGTATGAATCCGGTATATGTATCTGTTTTGATCTGTACCTTCTATGGACTAGTGTCCATATCTGATATGTATCTGCATACGTCTGATCTGACCTTGTATGTGATACGATTATGATTAGTTCCGACTTATCGTACCTCCCAATTCGCAGCCCGGACAAAGAATAAGATGCAAGACAAGTATATACTCACGTAAGATGTATAATATACGAAATACATGTATAAGTTACGCTGTGCATGTATAAAATCCGAAATACATGTATATGCTCCGTAATATAAGGATAAGATCCGAAATACTAGAATAAACTTTGTAGTACAAGTAGAAGATCCGTAAGACAAGGATAGGCTCTGTAGTATAAGTATAAGATACGAAGTACTAAATTAAGTTTGTAGTACTGCAGGTACCTCTGTGCTGATTAAACTCGATGTACCTCTTGGTACTTTCGTATAAGGATAGGATTACGTAATACCGGTATACGTTCCGTAATCTACGTGATACCTACGGTTACTCCAGAGACATATGTAAATTCAGAGTAGGATAAGTATGAGTTCTGTAAACTCACTACGGAATGCGAAATAGATATAAATACCAATACGTGTTTAAGTACACTCTATATAAGCAAAAGTTAACTCCTACAGAGAGATTTGGATAAGTATCGATTACGACAGGAAGTTGATAGATGTGCTTTAGGAGATGCGAATAATTATAAGAGTCGAGAATGAGTAATAGTATAAGTCACTTGATATATTTCCTTTGGAAGATTTGAATAAGCCTGCTATAAGTATGAGATCCGAATAAGGATAAGCCTGCTGTAAGTATAAGATCTGAATAAGAATAAGCCTGCTATAAGTATGAGATCCGAATAAGAATAAGTCTGCTATAAGTGTAAGACCCAAGTAAGTATAAGTTTGTTATAAGTATAAGTAAAGGGATTCCCGATCCTACATACGAGAGATGTGAACACGCATAAGTTTGTTATAAGAATAAGTATGTATGCAAAATTGTTATATGAATTCCTGAAGATTCCGATATCTGTTATTGTTTTATGATATTTGTGATTCAGTATAAATGCATGTGTTTCTGTATAAGATATGTTTCCCACTAAGCGTAAAGCTTAGCACGGGTTTTAATCCGTGTAGGTCTGAAAGACTTACAGAAACTTGCGCTCTGGTGGGCGACACACTTGTAAGGAGTTCCAGCACATGGGATTAGTGCTACGATTTGTAAATGTAAGAAATCACAGTTTGTAATTGTAAATGGGACTCACGTAAATGTATATGATATTTTGATTATGTTATAAGATGTGAGCCATAGCCACAGTGCAAGTTAGACCTTAAAAAAAAATGAGTAAAGAGTCAGTATATGGTCTCGCATCCGGCTTAGGGTTTACGTCGAATCAATCGGGTCGGACTGGAATCGGGGAGTGTGATAACGGTCGACATAGGATGCAAAGCCAAAAGCTGCAATAAAGTGAGGTCTTAAGCCAGGCTTCTTCGTGGAATTCACCTCGTGGAACACAGTGAACACTCAGACAATGAGACCAGCCTCCCACATCCCGGAAACTCGTAGATGGGTATCAAATGCTTAAGGGAGCGGAGTAGGTCTAATCTTGACCTCTCTAGAAGGAATAGATATTGAGTACGCACTCAGGTTCGGATTTCAAGCCTCCCAGCCAGCCCGAGGGCGAGTATGGGGACCATCATAGCGGGCCTCGAAGCCTCGCCCCATTCCTTTGGAAGTTGACCCATTTAGGAGTGACTCCCGATTGGTAGTAAGACAAATAGAAGACACCTCTGAGGCGAAAAGTGGAAGGATGATCTATCTTCAAAGGTACGAGATTTATTGAAAAGTTCGTCTTGGTTGGTCGAGACGTGTCCTGAGCGAGGAGAACTCCCAGACGGGCCGCCTTGTGAGTTAGCGACGGCCCAGCCTGCACGGGAAGACCTCGATGGGTCGACACGCAGCCGAGAATACTGGCGGGCCCTGTCGATCTGCGGCGTGGAGGTTGCCCGGTCGGATCAAGTAGGAGTTGGATGGACCACAGGCTGGGATTATATAATAGACGGACGTACATCCCCGGCGACTCGAAAGCGAGCTAAAATAAGGACGAGGTCTTCCAGGTTCACTAATCATAAGGGAAGCCTGTACAAGCGAGGCTTCTTCACACTAATCCTCTAGTACATTACGGGAAAAAACATTGAATACGTGCTAAGAGAAGTACACGAGGGTATATGCGGAAATCATATCGGAGCTCGAGCATTGGCAGGAAAGGTCTTGAGACAGGGGATACTACTGGCCTACAATGCTCAAGATGCAGCAGGCCTGGTAAAGAAATGCAGATCTACGGGGCACGCGAGATCTCACGCCTCCGTGAGGCCCCTTGACGTCGATCTGAAGCCCCCAGCCGCTTCAACTGATGGGGTTTGGGCGTGCCAGGACCTCACGCCCCTTGGAAAGGGCCAATGTAAATTCATCATCGTCGCAGTAGATTACTTCACCAAGTGGGTTTGTAGGAGCCTTTAGCCATAATCACGGAACGAAGATACACAATTTTTGTGTGGCGAGGCAGCTATCATATGTAGGTTTGGTATCAGCGGCCTGGTATCGAGACAGCCCCGGAAAACAATTTGACAGCGCCCAATTCAGGGTTGTGCCAGCTGGAATTAAAATTATTACTCGTCTCCGGCCCACATCCCGCAGTCTAACGGTCGGGCCGAAGTTACCATCGGGACCCTTAAAGCGCCTTGAGATAAGGTGGAAGATCTTAAAGGAAAGTGGTGAGAATATCTCCCCAGGGTCTTTGAATAGATACGAGACCTTGACCTAATCGGCTTGGCAGAAACCCCATTCGCCTAGCCTTTGGCCTTTGACGGTAGCCCTGTCAAGGTCGGATTAAAGTCGAGGATCGGGGATTAGCGGCGAGTGGGAACACAATGGCTGAGGCTCTTCGGTCTAAATTTGGATCTCTTAGATGAAAAGCATTAGAGCGGGTTCTAAAGGCGTACGAGAAGACTACCAAGGAAGACGACGGGTACTCGATCAAAAAGTCAAACCCGGGGCTACATGCCGGGTGATTTAGTCTTAAAGCTCTTTGCCCGGCCAGGAAGAATCCGGCCACATGGGAAATTGGGCTGGCCCGGGAAGGCCTACGTCGTATCAGTCGTCGAACCCGGGCAATTATGAATCAAGCGGAGGAAAATTTTACATCATGCAGAATCTTGAACATCTTAAACTTTTTATCGGTAGACCTTGGTTTGTAATCTTAAATGATTTATCAATTTTCAGTGCGATTCGACCATTCTTGGTTATTTTGTTAAAAAACGTCACAAGCAACTGGACACATAACCGAGAAAAATTATATGGCTCATAGACATAAAGGAAAAGTCCTTCTTTATTCCAATCGGATTACATTCGATTCTGATCGGTGGTGTCATCGATTACATCTTGCAGCACTCAGTACAAAAGTTTTAAAAAAAAAAAAACACTTCAGGAAGAAAAGAGGTGGAAAAGAGGAGAAGAAGAAAAAAGGGATGGAAGGAGTTTGTGCGGAAGAGGGAGAAACAGATGTGGAAGAAGAGGAAAAAGAAAAAAGGGATGGAAGGAGTTTATGCGGAAAGAAAGCAAAAATGGAGAATGAGATGTGGAAAGAAAGATGAAGAAGAAAGGAAGGAGAAGAAAAAGAGGAAGAAAGAAAGAGCAGAGAAAATGGAGAAGCGATACAGAAATGTACCGCCTCTCGCGGACACATTCCTAGCACGAAGGTAGGGAATAACATGACTCCCATGAAGGGAGACTAGGAAAAACACAACTCCACGGCGAGTCAATGGCCCGAACTAGAATCTTGAGATCAATGAGAGCGGCGAGACCGGCCTTCATCATCGCACATATTTCGATTCACGCACGAAGAGCGGAATATTCAAAGTATAAACTCCATAGCCGATAGACCGCCATGCATTTATAAGAGCCCAAGCACTCGAAAAGTCGCCTGAACTTTCAGGTCTCCATGTCGACGTAAAGGCGGCTCGCGCCTTTCGAAAATGAGTCAGATGGCCCATACTATAGCAACTCACTTTGGCCGAGTTTGTCTACTGCGCAGTCGCTATTTGCACGGTCCGGATCATTTCGAGGCTACATCGCCGCCGGCCCGCACGGCGCCGGGCGACTCACTTTGGCGAGTTCTTACTTTCTGCACGAGTCCGCAGCTACGAAGTCGGTCGGCTTTCAGGTATATCGCCCGTCGGCCCACGGCGCCGGGCCCGACTCACTTTGTGAGTTCATCTACTGCACTTGCAGTCCACTTATTTGCACGGTCGGATCGGCTCATTTCTGTCGCCACTTTCTGCCACGGCGCCGGGCCCGACTCACTTTAGAGATTCGTCTGCTCTGCACAAGTCATGCTACGAGGAGTCGGTCGGCTCGGGCTATATCCATGCCGGCCACGGCGCCGGAGCCCGCGGCTCAGTTTGAGTTCGTCTACTCTCACCAGTCATCGCCGCACCGACGCGGCGCCGGGAACTGCGCGGCCACTTTGGCGAGTTCGTCACACTGCGCCGCAGGTCACGCTACGAGGAGTCGGATCACCTCTCGGGCTACATGGCCGCTCGGCCCGCGGCGCCGAGGCTGCGGCTCACTTTGGCGGTTCGTGCACTGCGCACGAGGTCACGGCCCACTGAGGGAGTCAATCGGCTCGGGATATTTCGCGCTCGGCGCGGCGCGAGACCCAATGACTCACTTTGGCGAGTTCGTCTACTCTGCCCCGCAGTCACGCTACGAGGAGTCGGGTCATTTCGAGCTACATCGCCACTCGGCCCACGAGCGCCCAGACCCAGCTGGCTCACTTTGCGAGTTCGTCTACTCTGCACAGTCTTGGCCCCACGAGGTCGGATCACCGCGAATTTGCTCGCCCACTGCGCCCGCGGCGCCCGAGCCCAGCGGCTCACTTTGGCGAGTTCGGCTGCTGCGCCACCGAGTCACGCTGCACGAGGGGTCGAGATCGACTCGGGCTACATCACGCCTCGGCCACAACGCTTGGAGCCAGACTCACTTGCCGAAAGGTTGTTTTCGCGCGAGGTCACGCTACACGAGTCGAGATCACCTCGGAGGCTGCCGGCTACTGCGCCACGGCCGGGCCTGGCGGCTCACTTTGAGGTTGCGTGCACTGCGCACGGTCACGATACGAAGAGTCAAATCGGCTCGGGCTATATCGCCGCTTTCGGCCATAGCGCCGAGCCCGGCGGCTCGCTTTAGCGGGATTCGTCTGCCGCGCGGTCACACTACGAGGAGTCGGATCGACTCGGTACATCGCCACTCGGCCCGCCCGAGCCCGGCGGCTCACTTTGGCGAGTTCGTCTACTCTGCACGAGTCACGCTGCACGAGGAGTCGGATCACCTCGAAATTTCTGTCCCTTCGCTGCGCCACGGCGCTGGGAGCCCAGCGACTCCCTTTGGCGATTCGGCTACTGCACGAGTCGCGGCTTGCGAGAAGTCGGATCATTTCGAGTACATCACCGCTTTCGGCCCGACTCCGGAGCCCGGCTGTCCCACTTTGACGAGTTCGTCTACTCACGCCGCAGTCCTGCATTTTTGTGAGAGTCGGATCACCCCTCGGTACCCGCATCGCCGCTCGCCCACGGCGCCGGAGCGGCTCACTTTGGCGAGATTATCTCTCGGCCACGGGCGTCGCGGCCTAGGAATTAGTTCATTTCGGGAAAATCGGCCAGCCAGACGGCGGCTCACATTGGCGAGCTGACCATTCCTACGAACCCGCATGACCTAGGAATCCCGATTCATTTCAGGCGAATCGGTGGCGGAGCCCGGCTGACTCACATTGACGAGCTCGGCCATTCTCTGCGAGCCATCTGACCCTAGGAATCGGTTCATTTCGGAAAATCGACCCGCAGGCCTAACGACCAGTCTAAAGGGCTCCAACTACTCAGCGCCGGGCATGCGGCCCGCGAGCCAATGGCCGTCTGAAGAACCAGTACTCGGCTTCGGGCCGCAGCGGCCTGAATCGGTCGGCTCGGGCGGGGTCGGCCGCGGGAGCTGACGGCTCGAGTTTGAAGAGCTCGAAGCCGCCTCGACTTTCGGACGTTCAATTTAAGCCACTCGGTTCATACAGAACATCGCGAAAAGCGCAAGTAGAGACGAAAGAAGTGAAGTGCAAAAATGAGTATTCATCAAGGACGAGGCTACATATGTCTCAGGATGTGTCTCCTTCAATTTAAAGGGAAAGAGTAGAAGGCTATCTTTGGGGACCAATGGGGCCCCGTCCTAAAGAAAGCAACAGCCAACCAGATACTGACCATTGGCGCGAGTTGAATGGCCGGACATTGAAGTGATCTGAAACCCCTTTTATGAAGGGATCACGGGAGAGCGAAGACCGTTATCGAATCTTTCGCCAGAACTACACCATCTTTGGCACGGAGACCACATAGGGTCGAGGCGTCGGGGGACCGACCTTCGAAGGGAGGGCGATAATGTGCGGCAAGGTGGCCCCATATGAAGCAGACCTTGCTAGGTCCCACGGTTAAAGCATGTTGAGCCGGATCTTAGGTATTCGACCCCGAGGTGTTGTCGGGATTATTTGTCCTTTACCCTTCTCCAAGGGAAGAAGAGGCACTTCTGGGGCATCTCGAAGCTCAACCCCGGCTGGACGTTCGGAGACACCGCCAATTCGCCTAGAACCAACAATAGCCGAAGAGTCACCATCGATACGCAGAGAAGAAGAACGACCTGGACCCATAATGAAGATAAATAATGAAAATAAAATTCGGCCAACCCAACCCCAGCGCCTTGTCGTATCGCCCGAAAAGACACCAAGAAGGCAAAGACGTAGTGGACCGGAATACAACGAAAGAGCTATCCCGGGAAAGACACGGAGAAAGGCCTGCGCACAAAGGCTGAGCGGAAGATTAAGAGAAGAATTGAGATTGGCTAAAGGCGAAAGGTCGGGAGCGAGAGGCACACAAGACGAGGAGGATGTTTGCGAAAAGCGAAGAGGCTGAAAGGAATCGGGAGGAAATGGCGCGAAAACCGAAGAGTCATCATTATCATAAGACAAATGACGGTGACCAAGCCCTAACTAATCCAGCCCCGAGCAGACACGTGGAAATTGCACCGACCGAGACGCGTTACGATGCACCACGGCGTAGTAGATGCCCAGCGAGTGAGGGGCGCTTGATGGGGTTGAGAGAAAATTAGGTGAAGCCGCCCTACGGCCCGAAGCAAGAGGCTAGCCCAGCCTTGAAACACCGAGGCTCGTTGGCTAAACCTAAAGGAAGTATGCCACATTGCGGCATTAGCCTTTTGGTGCCGGCCAGAATGAGGAGTCAATCAAACCTGAGCAGATTATGGGAAGTCTCCCCATAGTGAAAATAAAATAATCCACGATAATATATTATTAAATCCAACCAAACCTCACACAATAAGGAAAGAAAAGAGCGATGAGATCATCATTAAATCGAGGATCCCGATAAGGAAGGAAGATTATCCCCGAATAGTTGGTATTTCTATATCCTTTACCAAATCCAGATCTCGATAATAACAAAAAATATCTATCCAATGGGAGCGACTCTGAGTCGCGTCAGTAGTTGAACACATCACTTATAAATGCAAGGCCGCCCCATCGGTGAAGGTACGCGCGCAGCGTAGCGCCCGTCGCGACCTGCTATTGATAAGCATCCTTACGCGAGACATTAGCCCTCACAGAAAAGCGAGCTTGAGCATGTCGGGCGGCCGCGGCGAAGCCCTCGCGACCCCACTTCTTTGCTTTATTTTTGCGGAGAGGCTGGCGTCGAGCGCAGACCCGACATTCTGGCGATCCGCCGGCCCGGGCGATCCGGCGTGCGCATCGGCCGCCCGGCCAATCCGGAGTCGGCCCGGCGGCCATTTACACGCTCCGGCTCCGATTCAGGTTGAAAAAAAAGCATCATATATATATATATATATATATATATATATATATATATATATATATATATATATATATAAATGATGAGCTAATATGGATGAATTTGATTGGGAATATATAATGATCAAAATATCGGTAATCACGGATATATAGGTACTTGGATTTTACAGATATATCGAAAATATCAATTTATTTTTGAAAAATATTAGTATAGCAAAATTAACAAAAATGCTGAAATTATGAAAATAGTTTGTCAAACTATATAAAAAAAGCAAATATATTTATTTGAAGACCATGTCATTATAATTTATCAAAAATTATATTACGATAGTATTTTAAAGAGCAAGTAAAGACCAATATGGTTCCATTACATTATTTCTTGAAGAGATCTCATCTTGTTGAGAAGACAATATTTAAAACCAAGATCTTCAAAATATTGAGATAAATCACACAGAAAAAATAATTTTAAAGTCAAATAGAGCTTGAATGTGGATGAATGAGTTTGTAAATAAATTGTATGATTCTAGAGGTATTTGTAGAATTTTTTTGATCAATAGTCATTAGATTGTCGAAAAACACAATTATGATTTAATTATAACCGTTGCATTTGATTTCTATTCAAATCTAACCATTTGATCATCATATATATGTTGGAAATATATCTAAACCATTATATCAAACTTCAAATTTAAAATCAATCGTTGGATTCAAAATATAGCCTTTTGATGCTATAAAAATCGAATGAAATGTAGACATTTGGATCAAAGTAGAAACGGATCTGGATTGTTAGTCAAAATCTGGACCGATATTTTGAAAATATCGACAATATATCTCTGATATTTTACTAATATATATTCGATATTTACTGATATTTTGTCGAAAATTATAGCCCACGCGTGCATGAAGTACTCTTTCAATATTTAGACGAAATATCGACATTTTATGATATTTCGCCGAAATATCAACGATTTTTTCAATTTTTTGGCCAATAATAAGTCGATTGGAAATATCGTACTTGTATCAGTTGATATCCAATATTTCGAGGATATATCGGCCGATAAAACCGATATTTAGTTCCTTGGGAATATCTTAAGTTGATGCTTTTTATGCCAATTTAATAGTTTTGATTAAATTCAAATTACTTTTTTTTTTTTAAGAAAATAGGTCTGATTGTTGAAAACAAATCTAATCCCGTATAGAAGGTCATGTATACATAGGAAATCATTTATGTTGTCTCTCGAATTCTCGGAGTCTCCGGATCGTCGGGGCATGAATTTGGCAGCAAGGACCTGCAAAAACGAACAATGCACCGATGGTTGTGTGTCGGTTGCCTCTCTGATGCTTAAGTTAGAATAGAGAACATCTCTTCTGTTTTTTAGTAGAGTCTTTTCACATACCTTTCTGTTGCGATTCCTCTCTTATTTATGAAGGAGGAGGATGGTCCACTTTTTATGGAAAGTGGGTGATTGGCTTCCGAAATGGAAGGGGGGAGGGGCTTCATTTGCGCGTCAGTCGTTTTTCCTTTCGGATAGCTAAGTCATCTGAATTTTCCGCCTCAAGAGTCATTTGATCATCTTAAGGACGGTTACTTACGTAATTCATGGGAGGATGTGTTTTCGAGCTGCGAGTGATCAGTTGGGAAATTATTGGTTGGCCATCTTCTAAGAGACGGCAGCCGGCTAGGAGAGGATGTGTCCGGACAATAGATCCCTCAGGCCTTCGCTGTGATCGGGTAGTCCCATGGCCAGGGTCGGGTAGTGGTTAAGATCTATGTTCATGTGAGGATGTTGGACTGTCGTGTGGGCTTTGTGATCTCACTTGGGCCTTAGCAATATGGGTGATGGGCGGAGGCCATGAGTACCATGTGCCCCTGGCTTTTACGGTTGGGAGATCAGTCTTCCCCGGTTGGAAAAATACCGTATTCTAAACCTTCTTGTTGTCAGGAACGAGGGACCGTTAATGCTTGTGTGTTCCAATGTGCACGTTCTCGGGGGGTTTCCTATTTTTGGTAACACATTTAATACAACTTTTTTGGGGTTTTCCACAGGTTCGAAACCCCTATAAAAGGCTGCAAGGTAATGGAGTTTGTTGTGCTACTGGCTAGCTTCGAGTTTTCGATGGGTATGTATGGCTAGACGCAGCGGGTACCGTGCTTTTCCGATTGCTCCTGGGTTGAATGTGATGTTGGCGGTCGGTGGAATTTCTGAACGTGTTGGAGCGTGCTAATTTGCTTTGGAGGGGATATTTTGAGACATATGCCCCCTTATATGTCCACTCGGCTTTGGCATTGTTGAATCATATTGCCATAAAGGGTTATCGTTGGTCGAGGGCTTTTTCTTTTTTCATATCTTATTTCTTAGCCTCTTCTTGACTTTTTCTTAGGCTTTGTCTTCCGCTTCCTCTTCTTTCTTAGAACTTTTCTTCTTTCTTAAGCTCGGTTTTATTACTCTTGGTATGTAATCGTTGAAGTATGATCGCTTGGTTGTAAGTGTTTGCTGTGTAATTATGAACGCCTTTGGGTGTAATTAATGAAATTATGTTTCTTGAAATTTTTGTGTTTTTGCTCACCTTATTTTTCTCGTGCTCGGCTAACCGGTCAGCAACATGGACTAACTCTTTGGGACAAGGGTTATGGCGTTTGATGAATTCTAGAATTGATTGGCCCTTATGATTCCTGACTTGACCTAGCTTGGTCGTTCGACCCAAGCCCGTCCATTGGGGAGGCACAAGGGCCCTAGCTTGGGGGCTCAAGAGCTTGGCCCACACTTGTTTACTATGCCCTAGTAAGTGAAGCGTCACCAGAATTCAAATCTTTTGGAGAGGTGATGAGTCAACAGTGCATTTAATGCACCTACAGACGCTAGACGCCTAATACTTAGGGAGTCATAATTGGATTTCACCCGCTCCCATCGTGTTTACACCATTTTCTTGTTTCTCTTCCACTTTCGAGGAAGCCTGGCGATACTCTGCTCTGAGGTTGCATGTTTTATTGGATTGTCTTTCAGGCGTTTAGCCTCCCCTATCTTCCAGTAAGCCTTGTTTTGTTATTAGATGCGTTAGTTCAGTGGGTGTGTTTGATGGGATGTGGAAATGTTTGAGATCATTAATGAGGCTGAGGTTTCAGATGCAGTAGGTTCATGAACATTCTCCTGCACACCAATTTGGTATTATGGCGTGGATTGATTCCCTTTCCTCTACCATTTGTTATTATGCGCGCCGGTATGGCGAGAGGTCGAAGGGCTTCCATTAAGTCGGGTTGGGCGTAGAAGGGCTGCGCGATCGCCTTACTGCGGCAGCTGACATCTCTTATTCGTTTATGGAGGAGTTGAGGTCTGACTGTCAAATTCCTAACAATATCGATTTTGAGTTCGGACTATCCGTAGACCCATGTCGGCGAGGAGAGGCGATTGTAGTGTATTTCACTTTCGGGAACAACTCGCGTAGGGCTTAAAGCTTCCCCCATTTCGGTCTCACAGTGACGGAGTTCTTACACTTCTCTGGAGCTCCTCTTGCTCTTATCCATCCGAATGTCATTCGGATCCTAATCGGGTGCAGCGTGTTGAACCTCCTTTACTAACTGGACATTTGGTTGGTAGAAGTGCCTTTATTTTATGGCGTTTGGGACCACAGGAGGCCGACTATCCATGTCGACCAGGCCCAGGGTACGCAATTTATTCTGAGGACTCCCAGGCTAAGCCTAGGCTAGGCGAAGGGGCGTGATCTTGGTTAGAGAACCTTGGTATGAGACCCCGATCTCCCCTGACCTCCCGTTTTCTTTGAACCAATCAATGTCATTCCCAGGTGTGTTCAAGTTGTGTGATTTGTATGTCGGTGCATTTCTACACGTCTATCCTTTACATTGACGTATCTTATTAATATTTTTTTGTGCATGGAAAAGTCGGAGGGGTCGACTGGTAAACTAGGTGGAGAAAGCCAGCTTTAAAAAGATTCAGAAGTTGCTAGAGATTTCTGAGCAGGAACGACATCAAAAAATCCTCTTAACTATGAGGAATCTTAGTGAGCTGAGTCGTAACCCATCTCCCTACATTATTCTAGTTATTCCATGCCCTCTTCCCATAGAAATGGCGGAGGAAGAATTACGTCATTGTTGATCTCTTAAATTTAGCCCAATATTTCGTCTCTGAACCCAGGGCCAGGAGCGGGTTGGTCGAGCTGAGTGATTAATTACTCGGCCGAGAACAACCTTCTTTGGGCCCCAGGGAGAGTTAGGCCTTGTCCCCCAGCATCTAAGGAGGGCCGATAGGGGTAGTCGGTTAGGCCTCTCACTTTTCTTGAAAAAAGATTCTCGTCACCTTTGACATCTAGAAGGGGCGGCGGGTGTCGACTTGACGAGGCGCTGGAGAGGAGGAAGATTTTGTCCCTTGGGTTTCCCCGATATCACAGCCACCCCACTTCTTTAGGGAAAAGGAAGAAGAAGAGGGCGAGATCGTTGTCTGGGTTCGCCTTCGTGTGGCGGAAGTGTAAGCGGTCGCCAGAACTGCGGCGATGCGACCAGGGTGGTTGGTGAGGCCTGGTCCCGACAACCTGGCAATTGAGGGTTCAGATGTGCAGGCGATAGTCGTTTTAGACTCGCCTGAGATGGGCTTTCATGGCCAGTCACTTTCAAAGACCGCGATCTAGACAGATTTAGGAGAGGTCTCACTTAGCTATGCGGAGGTCGGGGAGGGCGTTCCTCGAGCCAGTGCTAAGCCCAGACGGATGAGGCTACATTTACGGGCTAGGCGCGGTAGGTCGTTGCTTCACGGCCTGGCATTGTTAGTCTTGTTCATCGGACCGGGCTCCCACGTGTGGAGGAAGTATCGGCTCCTAGGCCAGAAGGTGCCCAGGAGATTATCAATCCCTGGAAGTCGTTTAGCAGGGTAGAATCGGCTGCTCATATGCACTGCTATATCAGGCACTCGCCCGGATGCACACATGGCTGTGCGGGTGAGGGGAAGGCGAAAATATGTCGATCCTAAGTCCTTCCTATGCTTGTAAGGACAAACTCGACGGGTGGTTAGAAGAACATGTTATCATGTAGTAACTTTGTCAGTCAGCGGAGCTGGTATGTTTGCGGCTAGCAATACCTTTGTTCTAATACCGCCAGGAGTTATTGCCTTATTCTAATGCGTTCTTGTGCATGCTATTACGGCTATCCGGAACATGACTTACCTGCATCGAGAGTTCCAGTCTCGGCTAAGGGATGCGGAGAGGTTGTGGCTCTATGCTCAATCGGACGTTTCTGACCACAGGGGGCTGAGTGCTTCTTTAGTTGAAGCGGAGTCGAGCTCCCGGCGTTGGGAGAATGAGGCCAAAGAAAGCATTGAGAAGGTGGCTCGAGCAGAGGCATAGAGAGATGCTGCTCGCCACAAAACCCCGATAAGCGCATAGACGCCAATGTGGCCGGGGAGTCTTAGGGAAGGTGGGGTCAGGGTTGGCTGGGGTCTGAAGTGCCACAGGTGGTTGCGGAAATTTAAGGAAGGCGGAAGACGAGGCTAGCCATCTGGCCATTAAGCGAGTCTCTCTGCTTCTAGAGCTTGGGAGGGACTAATAAAGATGAAGTGTCCGCTCTCTAAGCACATGCCCTTAAAGAGAAAAAGGCCTTGGAGGAGGCTTATGAGGAGGGCTTCGACGTGATTTTCAACTATGGTTATGGTTGTTGTGCTTATGCACATAATATTTGTGGAAATCGGCAGTGGTTTCAGACCCAGATGCGAACATGTCGAAGCCATTATCCCCCGAAGTTCTTTATCAGCCCTCGTGCCTCCCGGTCGCGCATCCCTCACAAGGAGGCTATATTTGTCGATGTTTGCTCGGTGAAGCGATGATTGTGCCGAGAGAGAGTTTCCGCTGAGTCAGCAGAGACGGATATTAGCGAGCGGTGAGCGTCTCTATCTTGCGTAGAGGTTGGTTGAGGTAATGAGCACGATTCTTACGCCCCGTGCCGGGAGAGTGAGGAACCTGATGTCTCTAGCGGGAACCAGGGGTTGTATTTTTCCATTTCGTTGAGCCCTATTCCTACACCCATGTTTTGTGTCCCCGGTTTTCGTTATTCTGAAACCAAGCTCAATAATAAAGCATGTGTTGTTCTCCATAATAAAGCATGTGTTGTTTACGATTCTGATGTTGTTGCTTTCTCTGTGTCAAATCACGTAATTAAGTTCATTTAGCCAACTAGGGAAAGATGTATCTTGAGTAGGAAATAGATCAGGTCCGGATGAACACTCCGGTAGACAAGGTTCATTTGCCCCTCTGCTAGTGCCTTCTTACACGAGGCTCCACAGTAATGAACGGTGAGCATCGACCATAGGGCGATGGGACGTCTGACCTTATTCGAACCGTGAACCAGTTGGGTATCAACCATACTAGGCCGGTAGAACATCAATCTTACCCGGGTTTTGTAATGAACCAGCTGGACATCAACCGTGCGGTGGTAGGACATCGGCCTTACGGGCTTTGTAATCAACTAGCGGGTATCCAACCCACTAAGTGATCGGACTGTCAGCCTTAGGACTTTGTAATGAACCAGTTTGGGCATCAACCATCTTTGATCGATAGGACATCAACTACAGGGCTTTGTAATAGAAAAATTGAGATGGGAACATGGTTGAGAATCTTTGAATCATTCTTTATTGTCGCATTGTTTTGAGGTGCATAACATTCCACATTCTAGGTACAGGTGTCTCGTCTAGCTTATCTAAGGCATACAATCTGAATTCACTGGCTCATGTTACAATATACGGTCCCTCCCAATTTGGCTAAAACTTTCCGACTGACAGATCAGCCGTGTTTTTGAAAACTTTTCTCAGGACCAGGTCCCCTGGTTGGAACATTCAAGGTTTCACGCATCTATTGTATAAGTTTTCTAGCCTTCGGTTGTACGATGCCATTCTCACAGCCGCCGCTTTGTGCAGTTCATCTGCCATGTCTAGGTCTTTAATCACATATTCAATATTCGACTGCTTGGGTATATCGGTTTGGAGAATGGGCATACCGATTTATGTTGGGACTATAGTTTCCATCTCATAAGTAAGCGCGAAGGGGGATATACCGGTTGGTTTGCGAGCTGTCGTTCTGTAGGCCTAAAGTACCCCGGGGAGTTCATCCACCCACTTGCTTTTAGCTGAATCTAATCGTTTCTTTAAGGCGGTCAATAGGGTTTTAGTAGAATCTTTTGCTTGGTCATTGCTCTATGGATACCGCGGGGTGGAGTATAGATTCTTTATTTTCAATTCCTAGCAGAAGTTCTTGTATTCCTGGCTATCAAATTGAGGCCCGTTGTTTGATATGATTGATCGGGGTATCTTGAGGCTGGTGAAATGATATTCTGAGATGAAGCAGGTGACATCATTATCTTTAATTGATGTAGAAAGCCTCAGCCCCTCCACTTGTTGAAATAATCGTGTGACCCGTGATAATTTTTCTTAGCCGGGCGGTAGAGGGCCCGGCAGTATGTCGGTCTCGAATTAAAGCGAAGGCGAGAGCTCATAATGGAGTAAATTTGGTACGGTGATCTCGAGATAAGGAGCTTGCCGATAGCATCGAATACACTTTGCACATAATTGGCGCGGCGTCGGATCTCATGGTTGGTCGATAATACCTCCCAGTATGGGCTACGTATTGCGGTGCAGCTTGGATGATTATCGCATATTCCTTCATGTAATTCGGCTAATACATATTGTCCTTATTCGATAGCTAAGCACTTTAGGTACGGCCCGTCTAGGGATCGTTTAAATAGTTGCCCATTAACGAAAGAACTGTGCATTGGTTGGATCTTTATTGAGCTTTATTCCTTTTCGTTTAGGAATTCTCAGTGTTGATATATTGTACCGTAGGGTCCATCAAGAAAGGAGACCTTGTCCACACCCCATCTTACCGGGTAGTGATAATTGAAGAATCGGTGATAATAGATGGCGGGAAAACTATTTCGGTTATCGAGGAAGAAGAAGCGGCTATAATGGCCCAGTATTTGGAACCCAAAAGCGGATTACTGCTTTCGATCTTCATACGATCGGAATTTAAGTTCCCTAAGCAGATGCCGGCCGGTTTCTTAGAATCTCGTCTACATTAAGGTCACAGTTCAAGCTATCGGGCTCACTCGGTTGGGGGATCTACCACTAGAAAATATGCCGAACTTTATCCTTTTGCTTGATCTTGGCTTATCGCGAATCTAGAGATTGGCTCATTTCAATTACCCGTCGAGCCATCCTCCACAGACCAGTCGAGCTTGTAAATGGTGCTTTCTGAATAGGGTCAGTTAACGCAACCAAATAAATTGTGCTTGAAGTATGGCGGAGCTTCTTATTTGCTACACATTAATGCCACACCTTTCGAGGTGGTGTATGAAGGAGATTTCTGTCGTAAGGACTTGTTGAAGAAAAATAATGGCCTCTGCTTCCTATTCTCATCTTCCTTGAATGGGGCAGCACTCACTGAGACATCTAAAACTGCCAAGTATACGAAGAGTGTTTCTGGAAGCGAGGGCTGTAAGGGGCGGAGGTTATGCAGGAGAATCTTGTTTGATCGTAGGGGCTTTATCACCTCCCTCATTCCATTCGTCCCAGTTGGCCCCTTGAGCGTAATAAAGAATGGATTTAGGCGGTCACGTAAGCGAGATGAGCGATACGGGCGGCAATCGGTCGGTGTTGTACCCCTTTTCTAGAAGCAGGAGCCGGGGATCCAAAATAGCTTTAAGCTGAGAGGGGTTGGCTTCTATACCCCTCTGAGTCACCATGAAACCCAGGAATCGGCCCGCACTGATTTCGAAGGCTCACTTTGAGGGATTGAGCTTCATAATGTACGCCCTTAGGAGTTCAAAAGCCTCTTGCAGGTGTTCAGCATGGTCCGGGCGTTCCTTGGACTTTACCAACATATCGTTAATGTAAACCTCCATGGTCTTTCTAGTAGCGGCCTGAATATCTTGGTCACTAACCTCTGATACGTTGCTCTGACATTCTTTAAGCTAAACTGCATCACATTGTAGCAAAATAGCCCGTGCAGGGTGATGAATGTTGCTTTTTCCTCGTCTAGCGATGCATGGGTATTTGATGATATCCCGAGAAGGCATCCAAGAGCGACAACATCCTATGCCTGGCCGACGCGTCAACAATCTAGTATATCCGAGGTAGAGGGAAGCTATCTTTTGGGCATGCCTCGTTGAGATTTGTGTAGTCCATGCACACTCTCCATTTTCCACCTTTTTTTGGGACTACCACCCGTTGGTACATTTGTAAGACCCAGAAATTCAATTTATGGAAAAGAGGGTAAATCGTAATTTGATTCTGAAATTGTAATTTCGGTTAAAAATCCGAAATTTATTCTCTGGATCTCGGATAATGAAATGGTTTCACCCGGATTGGAATCTTCTCGCGAAATCTAAGCTATACGTCGTTGTAGAATTAAAGACGGTCGGAGTTGGCACGTTTGAGGCATCGCGTTTCGGTCTTGCGTAAAAGCGATTTTCTATCTTGACGAGAAATCCACATATAACACGCTCATGTGCCATAAGTGGTATGAGTGAAATTATGAAAAATGGACGGCCAGAGATAGTGCGAAGTGTCAAAGGCGGGAAAGAATGACGCAAATGTCATTTTAGTTATTATAAGTTGGAAAAAGACAAAATACTTCATAGTATTGTCTTCTTCAAATAGAGGTAAAAAAAATGGGAAGGCAGGCGTTTGGAGGATCACGGTGGCGGCTGAGTGGAATTTCCTTTAGAGAGAGACTTCTCTCTGGGCTGAACTCATCGGCCGAAGTCGGGTCGTCGGGACAAGAAGCAAAGCTACTCTACGCATCGAGGCCTACGCGTGGGCTCCGGTTTTGAGGAGTTTTGACAAACTCCGTGAGGTAGGGGTTTATCCCTACTTGGGTTTTACACTTCATTTAAGTACTTTACAATGTTTCGGTTGGTTTGAGGCCTTAAATGATCGTTTGATCGGTTCCAAAGCTTGGAACCGAGGTGGAAAAAATGTTAGAACTCAAGTGTGATCATTATTTGTCGCGAGTGACTAATTCGTTAGTTGTGTGATTATGCTTGATAAAATCATGTATTATTTGATTGGAATGAGGCCGGAAATGGCCGTGAAACCGGGTTCCTGAAGTGAGCCAGGTGATTGGTGATTTGCTAGGAATAATGTAGAGGTTTCATTGTTATTCAGAGAATAGTGTTCACAAAATAATTTTTGTGAATTAATGTGTTTGGTCGAGTAATTAGTAGAATTGCTCGTGTTTGATCGTTAAGCATGTGGTAATTTTGATGTGATGGAATGCGAGAATTACATAACATGATTGTGTGTGATTAAATTTTACTGTTGAATATATGCATGTATATATATATTTGCATGTGTTATAGGCCCATAATGGAATTGGCGTCATGCATTCCATATGCATTAGAGGCACCCCAGGGCGATAGGAGTGAGTGCATGAGGTGAGTCTAGAGAAAATGGTTTCGGAGGGTTGTCTAAAAATGATAATTATCGGAGGGTAGTCCATACTTAAAAAATATCAATCGTCGGAGACGACCCAATTGATATACATCGGAGGGTAGTCCATAAATAATATCAATCATCGGAGATGACCAAATTGATATATATATATATATACATCGAAGGGTTGTCCATAAATAAACATAATAATTCTCATACGAGGCTTAGGCGAGTGTGAGGAAATAGTGAGGACTCGGGGGTATGAGATGATGATTTAGACATTCAAAGTAGGATCATGCATTTGCTTGAATGTGTGTTTACTTTGGGGCATTGCATATGCGCTTAGATGGCAGCAGGGTGATTCGCTGCGGCGTTAGCTCACCACAGTCGGGATACTATTTTCTGAGGTCGGAGCGTCTTGCGACCGAGACGGCAATCTAGAGAGGGGCGGGTTTTAGAAGAAAGCCCAGGAATGTGGCTTTGATGGTTCATGTATCGGGTGTTTTGGAACAATATATGTTGTATGAGTAAAACAATTGAACTCACGGAAACTATTGGATATAGTTGGATATATATATATTGATGGTAATGAGTATTGTATTGGGGCTGGCGGTGTTTGTACTCATGATATTGATGTTTAGGACGGGTTATATCACGGGTTTGTATTTAGGTAGAGCTCCGTCTGAGAAAGGAGACTCTGTCGATTTAAGTGAAAAATGTCGGGTTACGGAAACATTCACAGTATTCCGTGAGGTTGATGGGTAGTCAGCGGACCCGCACGGGTTTTGGGCGTCCACGGTATGCACCCTTTTTAGTCGGAACCCGATTGGCAGGTTAGAACCGAATCTGGGATGCTCTGATACCACTTAAGTTGTAGCACCCATTTTTCGGTCCGACCCGATTGGCTGGCCCGAACCGAATCCGGGATGCTCTAATACTACTATATCACTTTATCAAAATCATTTATCAAAAACACTTCATTAATATAAGCGTTTTCGTTCTCAAATCTTTGTGAAAGCGATTTCAATTTAGGGCAAGCTCATAAACATTTACATATTCAATGCAATTCCTTTACAAAATATGCATTTAGCCAAAAATGACATTTTATGTCTTTTACAACATGATATCGAAGTAGTATTCAAATATAGATGCAAGAAAATAATTTCGGAGTTGAACTCAGCTTTGTTTACAAAAGCAGTGTCATGCTTTCAAAAAATGGTGAGGATGCATGTGGAACATACTCAGTGATTTTCGAAGGACTACGAGCTCCTCGACCTTGGAGTGCTTTCAATCCTTTGTCTATCGCTCGGTACCTACGCATTGATAAACAATACGCTAAGCATTTTCATGCTTAATGGTTACATCTAATTCCATTTTACATTTCGAGTTTAAGTGAATCATGGAAATTTTACTAAACAAAACTTTCAAATCTTTTTGGATGATCAATGTCAATACAATACATATACTTTCTTATGCAATAAATCATTTATAACCAAATCATGCATTTCGCAATGCTATTTTCATTTCAATTTGCAATCATGCTTTTCAATTTCAATATTATCAACAATCTCAAAATCAATTTAGTTATCGCTACTTGAATTTAACTTTATGTTTTTGTTATGGGATATCGGAATCATAGGCCAGCGGTCCTCTTGGGGCTATTTATTTGGTTATTAAAAATCAATTCGTGAACCTCTTGGAAATCTTGTCTCTCGTTGGAGGTGGCGGTCGAGATTGACACATCAATACGTTTGTTTGCGATGCTGGCCCAATTGACCGCTATTGGGTATGCAAGTCTATCATGTCTGAATTAAGCGGTTAACATTCTATTAAGGCGTTGAATCCTTTATAGCAAAATACAATACAATATGTACTTTTGTATAAACAGTTCATTTTCAATACTCATGGAATTTTCATATGCAAACATTTCATAATCAATTACCTCAAATCGATTAAAACAAATCAATATGTTTTTCTTATACATTTAGAACAAATATTTCAAATCTTGAAAGCGAGGATGGAGGAAGATAGAACAAATCAATCTATCTTTTTCTTTTTACCTTGCCTTCGATCTCGGTAGGTGATCCTCACTGGCTCCTAGCAAATCACACACATCACATTTAGTAAACTAGCACTACTCTCACTTAACGAATATCGCCGAGGCATGGTATGTTTTTCATTTAGTTTTATCCTTATTTGAACCCCCATTAATCATTTATTAAGGTCCTTAAACTAACGGTGTACGAATACGAGGTGTTCAGAAACAAAAATCCGAAAATGGCACATTGTGAACAGTAGCTACGCCTCGACGTACCCAAGGGGTGCCCTTTTGGCACCTAGGCCTCACCGTGGCGAGGGTATCCCACGCCTTGGTGTAGGTCTACGCCGCAGCGTGGGTTTGTAAGAGCCCCGAAAATGCCAAGATTTTCTAGTATTCCTCCTTTTTGTGATTTCCTCCAAAAATCCTCAAAATCCCAAATCAAAACATGGGAATCACTCCCAATAACATCCTAATATCATCCTAAACCAACCATGAGCAAAACCCATTGATGGATTAGGGTTTTTCTAACCCAAACATCAAATATAACTTTATAGGGTTTGGTTCTTACCTTAAATCCCTTTGCACTTGAAGCCCTAGCCTTCTTCTTCGACAATCTTGCAAAATCTTGCACAAATGGAAGGATTTACACAACAATCCCTCTTCTCCTCTAAAACCCCTAGCTTCTCTATCTCACTTTGCTCTCAAACACGTTTTTGCCCAAATGCACAAATGTGTTCTTCTAAGACCACATTTGGTCTTATTCCTCAATTTAAGTGTAAAGTCATGACAAAAACACACACTAAATTCCATTCTCATTTTTTCTCCTTTTGAGGTCTTAATTTCACTTTCATTTATCATTTAATTCACTTTAGCATTTAAGTTTATGCTATTCTTGACCCTTAGGTCCTTATTTTACAAATTCAAATTTATACTTTTTCATGAGTTTATTTCGAGTTCGATCAATTTCTCATTTTTAGCATATAATATTTAATCATATGTACATATTCACATTCACTTTTCGAATTTATCAGTTCCTGCAGGAAAAACCCAAGTTTAGCTCAATTCATACCTGAAATATATAATAAAATTATTATAAAAATTATAAGGTATTTTTGGGAACTTCATTACAGTGACCATTAAGACCTTTACTCTTACTGATGAATCTTGCTTTAAAGATTATCCACTTATGCATTAGCGATGGCCGGTCAGGTGGAAGCGCGCCACTTCTATCTATAGGCACGATCAAAGGGATGACATTCGGTTGTGAGAGGCATGTACGGGGGTTAATGTCGGCCATGCGAGTGAATCCGAGCGAATACATCCATGTTACGAGCAAAACACATTGTTGTACTTGTTCGCTACCTTGGATAGGAACTAACATATGTGGATTTATCCGGCCCATGAATTTTGACTCCTAGAGTGCAGGTGTCGCTCACGTTCTTCGCCCTTGCGTGAGTTGTAATTGCTATTACGGTCTTGGTCTTGGGTCGGTTGTAGGAGCTTTGTTTTCTCATGCTCATGTAGGCGGAGTTGGTAGCCTTGCGAGCTCTTAGTTGGCTACTCAGGAGGTCAATTTTCCCGGAACTGGTTAGGTAGCTGATGATTTGATGGTAGGTTGAGGGCACGACTTTCATTGCATGCATCGAAGTTTCGACTGACAATGGCGTTATGCAGACCCCGAGTCGCCAATGACAAAAAAATAAGACCCTCTGAACTCACAGAAGCCCGACCTTAGCGGGGAGAAGCGATATCACCGGTCGTTCACGTAGTTTGCCCAGATTAAACAGGACGAGTTCCTATCGGCTGACTGTCGAAAAAGATGTTCATCTCTTTGGAAGGCGAGCGGTATGCAGTGGTAAGCACTACGAGTCAGCTTGATTTCTGTGCACATGAAATAATTAATACGTAGAGCAAGTGCAGTGCATCATGGTGCGGGTAATGACCTGTATGGTTAGCAGGAAAGGATATAGAGATTAGTCAATTGTTTGGATTGCTCTGTTGTCCGTCGTGGATGGTGTTCATTCGGGCCGTGTGGTACTGCGTAGCGGCCTCCGCTTTGGCTCTTAGGCGTCTTGTTCGTCGTAGGGCCGCCCGGTATGTAGTTTATGGTGGGTAGGAGTTCGGAAGCGGGAGCTACATCGCAGCCTCTATTCTTTTGATCGTAAGGGGCGACACCAGTCCGCGGGCCAGTCTCCCGAACATATCTCTGTGGTGGTCGGCCACTGATTAATCTTTCCACCCAGAATTTAGGCTTGACATCGGTTGGTCTGCCCATGATCTACGTGGTAATCACACCTCGGATATTGGGATTTACTATGGGATCGGCGAGATTGGTGTGGGCCATTTGAAGTCGGGGTGATCCCGGATGAGAGGAAAGAGTTTGTCGTAAGAGATGTTCAGAGGGGTAAACTGCGGGGGTTCCCTATTTCTCTCTGATTGGTCCCGAGAGAGTTTCTGGTTCTTACCCTGACTTCCCTTTTGTTCAGACTGTCCCTTAGTGGCCGACTTACTGCATTGGGTTGTGATCATCACGGTTTGAGAAACACTTTGGATATTGTTGTCCCAGTGTTGAATATTTATCGTCACATGCATCTGATTCTCCATTTGTTGTGGCGGATCCGGAAGAGGCGGCGAGTGGAAGAATGGGGTGGTCGGCCAGGTCGGAAGTTCTAAGGACCCACGTCCATCTTTGTACAAATCAATATATTGGATGGCCCCTCCAAATCTTCTAGTGAAATTGCAGATGGACTCGTCCTCACAGCGAATATGGTTCTGAAGGCGATGTTTCCGCCTGTCGGGCGAGCACATGTCTTGAAACAAAGCGCAGCCCACTGACTCATTTGAGCAGGTTGGTGATCTCAGTGAGTTTGTGGAACTTGAAGAGGAGAGAGAGAGAGAGGCGGCGGGTGTTGAGGTGGCGGGAACACTTTGCATAGTAGCGTCAGTCTCTCCGGGTATTAAGTATCATTTGCGATTGAAATGCGGTATGTGTGGTCATATGGATCGGAGGGCCATCATACATGGCCAGATAGTATGAATGAAAACCCACGAGGAGGTTCATAGCTTCAAGATGTCGCGGCAGCGGGGAGGATAGCATGTCTTCAGGTCCCCTGACAGTGGTAGATGTAAGCATGTGCAGGGCGAGTGCAAACCCGAAGGTAGGATACGTGAACGGAAGTGATGGTGCTGCGCCCCTATGCCACGTGGGCACATTTTCGAGGGCCTGCTCCTTCTGTCATCACTCTCTAATGATTTCTCTTCGTACTTGGCGATGCATGCCAACATAACGGTTGGAACGACATGGGAGTCTTTTTCTTGATCCAGCCTCCACGTTGTTCTTTGGGGGTGAAAGATCAAGTAGCGGAGAGCTATCAGAGGATAACTCATCGTCCGCTGCTGCATCACTATCACCTGACAGGATGGGCTCCTTGCCTATTATGTTTGGCCAGGGTGTAGGATGGGCTGCTCCTTCATGCGCATTTCACCACTGATCCTCTTCCAAGCGAGGCACCAGGCGTCGTTCTCTTCTTTGCGAGATGGTCGGCACGGTTCACTTAATTCGGTAGTCTGTCTGGCACCTTTCTTCTTGCTTCGTTTCCATATCCACGGCCTTGTGAATAAGCCCGAATCTTCAAGGAGGTAATTTGTTGGGTTGCTGGCCATAACGATAGGATTTGACGAACCGAATGAGTGAGCGGGAATTACCTAATCTTCGGGGTGTAGGGGATTGCGATATGAGCGTGGCAACGCCGTATATCGTCGATAAGCTTTTTGCCCAGTCGTTCCCACAGGCAGCCGCGATTATTTGTCTCTCGGAATTCTTGGAGTCTCCAGATCATCGGGGCATGAACTTGGCACAAAGGACCTGCAAAAACAAACAATGCACCGGTGGTGGTGTGTCGGCTGCCATTCTGATGCTTAACTTAGAATAGAGAAAGTAAATCTCTTATGTTTTTCAATTGAGTCTTTTCACATACCTTTCTGTTGCGATTCCTCCCTTATTTATGAAGGAGGAGGATGGTCCACTTTTTATGGAAAGTGGGTGATTGGCTTCCAAAATGGAAGGGGAGCGCCGTTTCTTGCATCGGCCCGTTTTCCTTTTGGATGGCGAGTCATTTTGAATCTTACTTTCCGAGAGTCGTTTGATCATCTTAAGGACAATTACTTACGTAATTCATGGGAGGATGTGTTTTTCGGCTGCGGTCAGTGAAGTATTGGTTGACCGTCTTCTTAGAAGCCCAGGCCGGCTAGGAGAGGATAATGCTCAGACGATAAATCCTCACCGAGCCTTTCTTTGTGATTGGGTGAGTAAGGCTAGAGATTTGGGCGCGTGTAGTTAAGATGCATTGTTTGTGGGAACTGTTGGGTCGGCACCGTGAGCTTTGATCTCCTTGGGCCTTTTGAATAGGGGTGTTGTGCCAGAGGCCATGGTACCCACAATTTACAATTTATTTTTAATCTTTATAGATACTAAATTGATAAAATCATGTGCCCATCAGGTCATAAAAAAAATAACAGTCTTTTCATTTTTCTCCTTGGTATTATTACAGGCGGCTTTTCTTTAAGTAAGAAATGGTGATTTTTGTTATTAACATGAAATGCTTTATATATATATATATATATATATATATATATATATATATATATATATATATCTGAATTTTATTTTTAAATAAAAGAAATGGTTCTTTAAGTAAAAATACATATTTTTAATTTGTTTTTGATTTTTGAAATAAACCGTGCCGTTCGACGTGTGGTTTGTATCGTTTTAGTATGACGGTTTGATTTTCGTCGTCTTCTTATGACGTTGTCTTGTATGTGAGTGATTCAAATGGTAATATAAATTTGAATGAATCGTGATCGTCCCGATATGTTACGAGCGAGTCGTATGTATTATAGTCGTATTAGAATTATGTATCGAATGTAGGTTTTAAGGCGATTCGTTGTCTTGTGTGTAAATAATGTCATTTTAATAGTTTTTAGCCTGAATTTTGGTATATACTACATCACAATATATTCACGGGTTGAATCCATGCAGAATTTTGACAAATCTAAATAATTCTTATATGATTCAAATATAATTCTTAGATTAGCATAGTACATATGTAACAAAACCACCCTCTCATACGTCTTCATTTATCTCCTCAAAATTGTACTAAATCCGTTTGTAACAAAAACGCCCTTGACCAAGGGATGGGATAAATGGCGGTCTCAGGCTTGAATCCACTCAAGAATTTAATATGAAAAGTAAATAAAAAATAAAAATCATGTTTGGCAGCTAGAATCCTCCATATATATCTTTATTTAATAAAATGGTTTTTTCAAATTTTTTTGTTATGTTGAAGGGTTTTCTCTAAACAATGACGTAAAACCTTTAATAGAAAATTTAAAAATATATAAAATTATGATTTTATTTGATTTTATTTTACATTTATCACCATATAATCAAATATGAGAATATAATTTTTCTTAATATTTTTTCGGTTCAAAACTTAATACATTTATACACTTCTCCTTGTTTATACCACAAAAAAAGGAGGAAAAATAGAATGATAGAATGAATAGTCTGACCTCCAAGCATATCATATATTAGGAATATGTGATGAGTAATGGGTACAAGATGGGAAATTAATTTTCAATCTATAAAAATGTCTGAGTATGTATAAAAACACCAATAATAAGTGAAAATTCCCAGTAAAATACTTGTTGATTTATCCTTGTGTGTCTTTAATGTTTGAGAGTCAAATCTTTATCCATTTAATTCATTTAAGAAATCAATTGAAATGCAATTAGTAGTGATTATATTTGGAATTAGTTTGCCTAATTCTAAAATTTTGAATGAACTTTTTGTTGTCATGAATGGGCAATTAATAAGGGCTTGTTTGGTAATGGTTTTATTAACAGTTTTTTATAGAACATTTTTGTTCTAGGAAACAAAAGAAAAAAAATTTGTTATTGAGAACAGTATCCAAACATAGTCTAAAAAAATTATTTTTAGTATAGTTCAGTGATTCAATAACTATAAAATTAATAAAAAACAAAAATAAATAAAAATTATTAAACAAATTCCAATAAATGGCCAAGAAGGACACATGCCCCCCTAACTTTTTTTTGTTAAGATCCGGACCCCTACCGTGTTATATTTCCAGATTTCAACTATTACCATTAGACATGTAAACTTATTTTAGATTGATGACATTAAATCAATTATCAGCCTTTACAATTATTAAGTTCAATTCTAAATTATATATCAACGTGCAATAAACAATATAAATGCTAATAATCCAAAACAAAATCAGTTCTTTTAGGATCGCGAAGTTTCTTTCTCTTGTTAACTTTAAGTGCTTATAAATTAATCGAGGTGTCTGTGACCGTAACTTATGAAAAATCACATATAAATTAATTCTCAAAACTACTTGGTCCAAAACCGAAGTTTCACATTATTATTAGGAATGACTACAAATGCTAAACACTGTAGCATTATGTGGCATTTGTTTTTGGCTAGCTGAAAGGTAAAATAGGCTTTCGTATTTAAGCTTTGTTTGTTTTTAATTTTTTTATGATTTATTATTTAAAATTTATAAAAAAAGTATGAGATAATAAAAGCCAAAGAAATATTTAAACTTTACATTAAAAAAAAGTCGTTTTAAAATAAGCAGCCAGTAGCAGTAATCGAAACAAAGGAAAAAAACTAATAATACTTAGTACCCAATGTTAAAAAATAAAAACCCTAATCCTAATTAAGTATTATTTACATGAAGTTAAAAAAAAAAATTGTATTTAATATTAAGTAAAAAAACAAAAGCATCCTAGAAAACCGTTGTGGGGGTGTGGCTGACGTTGTTGTTTTTTTTTGAAAAATTCATGGCTGACGCTATTGATGATACCATTTGCGACCCCATATCTACAGAAGGAAGCAAAAGCAGCGATCAACCCCAGCTTTCCCTTCATTTTCATGGTTACATGTCACTATGGAGTGATTTGCCACTTAACCACATGCAAGTATCTGAACATGTTGTGCTTACGTGTTAAATTAGATGGAATTCACACAAATCTAAATATCCCATTTTCAAACCAAATCTTTTACCAAATTCCATGTATTTGATTTTTCTTTCTTCATTGATATCAAAGTTTAGCAGCCAGCATAGCTACCATGATCAATGCACTCAATTATGTCTCACCTAAAAATTAGCTTAGCTAATTCTCATTTTGTTTTAGGAACCTTCTCTATTCATAAGTTATTCTTAGCAAGTTGGAAAGGCTCGTGCAACTATACAAAATTGATAAAGAAATCGATTGCATTTTACAATATATTGTTAAAATATTTTATTCTTATAAAGACTTGAACCGGTCATTTTTCTATGTCCTACCTAATTCTCAACTATTGATGTAATAAATTAATCTTTAATAAGTTTACGTTGTGATTAAGGTAATTAAGCTAAATATTTGTTTTGGAGTAATTAAAACGATTAGTGAAAGACATAATTGAAATTATTAAAAAGACCAAAGGTACTATAGTAGAATTTAATTATTGAGATATAGATGGAATTGTTTAAGAAAAGTATTGGCTAAAGTTTGATATAAAAATTATAAAAAATGAAGTTTGAAGGACTTAAGAGTAAAAAATAGGAGGACTAATAAGAGAGAAACACGTGTCTCTCTAGAAAAATCTAAACAAAAGGAAGGCTTAAGGCTTAAGCCTTAGTTGGGTGATTGGTTAGAGCAAAAAAAAAAAAAAAGAAAGGGAGAAAAAGGAAGAGGAAGAGAGGGAGAGAAGAAGAACCGGTCATTTGGCTAGAGTTATATCATTTTTGTTTCTCATTCTAAGCTTTGTTTTTAGCAAGTATTTAGGAAGAAAAAGGAAAAAGAAGGAGATAGAGCTTGAGTTGGTCAAGGAAATTTAAGGTACGAGACTCCCTTGAAGATCAATTTATTGTGGTTTGTGTTGTTGGTAATTATTATTTGGTTTGTGGTCTTCAATTGAGGAATTTTAGTATGAAGTAAATGTTTGGGGTTTATGGGAGATGCTGTCAAAATTTTTCCCAAAACCCTAAATGAATTATTTGACCATAACTTGGTCTAAAGTACTCCGATTTAGGAAATTCCAGTTGGAGAGGAAACCTAAGACATGTGACCACATTTTCCAAGAAGAGCCTAAAGTATTAATATGACTTAAGGACCCTTGAATTTGGGTCTAAAGATTAGTTACTGGTTATGTTTTGAAAATAGAGTAGTCATAGTTGTTTAAGACATATCTTGAGTTTTAGTACTCCAAATTGAATGATTTCAATTTGAGAAAAACTCTTAGCACCATTGCTTCAAATGAGTATAAGGAACCAATGTCAAATTATGGAGTTAAAATGCCCGAAATCGGGTCTCGTAGTCGATTCTGGGTGTAAAAGCTGAGACAAATGACCCCAGATAGACATTAAATGCCATAACTCGAATTTAGATGATTATTTGGAGTGATTAATTTTACGGTAAAATAGATTCATAGAAGAACAATGTGCATGAAGGAATCATATTGAGATTTTGAACTCATTGTACCTAAAAAATATGTGAAGTCAAATCTTGTTTGGGAAATAATTTTCATGTCCTTTTCTATAGGATTTTGAAACATCAAAATGTCACTTATATACTCCCAAAGTATTAGTGAAGATGGTTTTGTATGAAAATAAGTCAGTATAACTTAGCTAAGTGAAATAAATAATTTGACTAAAAGTTATATGATTTAATGCTAAATAATAATAGAGAATAAATATAATGGAATGATAAAGGACATGAATTTTAGTCATTTGAAGAAAATATAATACATGTATAGTTGTTATATAAAGAAGCATAGAATACATTCGTATGATGACAAGAGATATGAGAAAGTACTCTTTATGAAGATAAGAATAATGGATAGTGAATATCTCATATGCATCCATGATAACAATAGTTATTCATGTATATTAGATATGTCTTGGCGTATCGGCGATTATGCAGCATGACTAGATAGATGGATAGATGGACATGACTAATAGGGATACGAGTTGTTCTGACATCTGGATATCTTGACCACTGTTTGGAGTTGATGACATGAGCCTCGTTTGGTCGTACGTTAAAGTGCGTATAAAGATCGATGCCGTGCAGGTGATGAATGCGGCCCGAATGCATCTGAGTTAACTTTTTGTTTTTTGTTTGAATCTGCGGGGCATGAGCGTGAGAGATAAAGCAAATATTGATAAGTGAAACATGAATTATAAACATAGGAAGTAAATACCTGAATAGTCATTAATACTATGACTAAAATGATATGGAATTCGATAGTTAAATCACAGGAAATTAGCATAACACATGAGATTAACATAATGAATTAAATTATTTAATTGTGATAAGTTCATGAATTATTGTAACTTACAAGTTTATATGGCTATATATATATATAGCAAGTTGCATGAGTATTATAATGTGATGAGTATGGTTAATGGTGATCTATGCGTAAGAATCCTCATTAAGCATTAAGTTGTATGCTTAGCAGGGGTGTTTATCCATATAGGTGCGGGAGGTAGTTAAGAATAGGACGTTCGCAATGACATGAGTCATTTCGTGATAAGTGCTCCTGTGAGTGTTTTATTGAGCGTTACTACGAGCAATATGTTGTATATAAACTTTTGAGTACAACGAAAATGATTTGTAAATAATATGTAAGTGATATTTTGAATGCCTCAAATAATGGGGTATGATAGTATAGTTTTATAATATATGTTAAATGATATGATTATATTTTAAGGAGTGTTTTAGAACTATTCAGTTAATAACTCTCACTGACAAATGGAGCATAGTTTTGAAATTTCATGTTTTTATGTAAATGTGTATTTTTGGTGGTAATTTAGCATGCACTTTGTAACCAGTACTAATGGATAAGAAATGGTACAAACTTAGAATGGGGTTCATAAATTATGTGTCCTATGTGTTGAATACCACCTTATGTATAGCTAAAAATAGGCTTGTGATAAGTGATAACTTATAGAGTCCTATTGAGTTGCACTAGAAACCTCTTTTGGTGAAGCAAGCTGCAAGGCTGGCATGAGAGGAACCACCACTCCACTCCAGTGGAAAAAATGTTCAATCAGATTTATATACTACCTGGCCCTTCTATAATGCATAATGCAAGTAGCTAGGCATTGGACCTACCAATTATCTTCTATGGTTAAAAGATTGGGGTATTTTTTTTTTTCATAGAATTCAATCCAAGCACCCACAACAATGTTTTGATCTTTTTGTGCTTTCAGGGAAAGGTAGATTGTTCCTAGCTGGCTATTTCCAATCCATGGAGTGAGTAAAAAGCATATTCCTCATCTTTCAACATCCTCTTTTGGGACAAAAGAATGCCACTAAGTTAGACTGACCCCCTTTTTGTTAGAAAAAACATTGATATTATAAATTCAAATATTTGAAAATCAAAATTCCTTAAGATATTACAATGTTAGTTATGAAAATTATTATGGATTTGTCTCCAATTGTTTATATAAGATTTATAAGTGGGTTATTTATTTATTTATTTTTTTGACATTTCTATTTACAAGAACATGATTAGTATTTTAAAAATGAGGGAAAATGGGAATATTGGAAAAGGTTTGAGATTCTCATTACCATCTCTTTATCAAAAGCCCTTTTTCCTAGTTCCCTCTCCAAGTCTCACCTTTGTCATATCATATCATTCCCTCTTCTCTTTTTTTTTTCCATTAATTTGTGTGGTGACTAGCTCAATACTACGCAAAGAAACTTCTTGACTCCTAACATCCTGACACTCATTAATTAAAGTGAGATATTGCAGAGAGTGAAAGCTTAAGTCCATCAAGCATTCATCTTTCTACCCCCAAATCTTTCAAATTACTCATTGTAACCACAAAATGAAAAAGAAAAAAGAAAACCCATGAATCGAAAACTGAAAAATAGTATAACCTAATGATGCATAATGAACTTTACATGGCTATAAAAACAAGCAACTCCCCTTTTACCTAAGAAATCTACCAAAAGAAAGGGGCCATGTGGGAGTTAAAGGGTACTTTTCTAGCGTGCACCTCAACAGAGACTTATGGACCCTGCTGTTTATTAGATAGATATGAAAGAGGTAGTGGAAGCCAATGATCTCTTCTTTTTTGGGTCTGTCCCCCAAGGCCTTGGGTATGCAAGAATTTGTACTTTTTTAGCAAATTCTAAATGTGGGTGTTAGAAGGGATGTATGATAGACCCATTGCCTAACTGTTTTCAATTTTTCTTGCCATAGTTGGAAACTTCTTTGGTAATTTTGTTTTTAGAAAATAATGGTATATTTGATTCATGTTTTTGAACAACTTTACTTGAAAACAAAGATAATACCATTTTAGTGTTATTCGAAATTACTCATTGTTATCTGAATTTAGTGTTTTTATATTTAAAAAAATCAAACGTATTCTCTCTATTATCATTATTTTTTCGTAATAAAAATTAGTTTTAAAAATTGTGTTCTCAACTTTTATTTTTAAGATATAAGTGTGATGGTAAAACTTGTTGAATAAAAATATTAGTCGGCTTCTCATTTTGTCTTTTGTTTTGACTCGTAACCCATCTTCCATATGGTTCTCACTAAAATTGATATTGTTTATCATCCTGACGACTGAGTAAGCCCAAATGTACCCTACCAACAACCTCAAACCAGAAGGAAAAAGAAAAGTGTTTGCATAATGCAGCCCTAAGCTGTGAAATCCAAGTGTTAATTTTAAATTTATTTTATTTTCTCCCCTGTCCCTGTTCTGTTTCACCTGCCTTTTTCATACTCACCAACATTTGGTAACTATAGGCTTCTTGGTCAAACATAAATTTTAAGATATTATGAGAGGTTGGTTGAATGTTGACTCCACGTTTTCTTTTCATTTATTTTACCTATGTTTTCAAGGAACATGAAAATCCTTACTTTGGTCATTCATAATCATAGGTAATGTCAAAAGAATAAATTATTGTTTAATCGAGTTACATTTTTTTTTAAATGTCTAAGTTAAAAAAATAATTTCTAAACTTAAAACGTTTTCTAAAATCACAAGGTCAAACAGTTTCTCACGCATATTTGATTATTATTTTCCTCGTAAATTTTTAGAAATAAATTTTAAAATTCAAAATTTAAATTATTTTCAGTAGTTTATTATTTATTGTTAAGCACGGCATATTTATTGAATAAAACTTAAATAACTTTATTGATTCATACTAGTATTACATTTGATACAAGCATTAAATTAAATTTATTAAAAGCTTTAAAATATGGCTATTAATATGTGTTAATGAATATTTGATAATACAAATAGGATATCTATATGAGTACAATTACATGCTTATGTGTGTCGTGATTTGATTGAGTTTCTGAATATTGATAATTATGATTTGAAGCGGCAGGTTGTTTATAAAATAATAAAAAAAGTAAAAATTAATGCTCCCATGTAAAATAATCATTTTATTGAGAAAAAAAATACAAATGAATGATTTAAAACCAAAATAACCAAAAAAAAATATAAAAAAAATCACCCATCTCCTTTGGCATAATTTTGTTAATTAAAAAAAAAAAAAAGGGATGTGGAGAAGGCGAGTGTGAGCTTCGGCCTCGATTGGGAATCTTTTGGTTCGGAAGCGGCGATGATTTGAAATTCAAAGTCGGCATTCTGAACGCCACATTTCGCCTTCAAGTCAACGTCTCCCCCACAGTCGCCAACCACGATTTAAGTTAAACGCTCCACTCGCCCCGATTCTTTTCCCCTTATAATTAATCTCAAATATAAAATATTACCATGTGTTCCCAGCGCTGACCAGTCCACTTCCACGGCTCCACTCACGCCGTTAACTTCTATCCAATCGGTGGCCGCCACGTAGGAAACGTCGGTTTGATTGCTTTCTCAGCCTCACGCGTCAAGACTACGCCGTTAACCCCAACCGGACGAGTCTTAAAAGCCTCATCTGATTCATCTTCGTATTCTTCGTACTTTTTCTCCCCTCCCACAAGGTTTCGCCTTTTTCTGAGCCGTCGGATCTGGGTGGTTACCGGCGAGTTTGGGTTTCTTGAATCAGATCTGGTGAGTGAATTCTTTGGATCTTTGGAAGAGTTAACTCGGGTTCTGAATTGTTCTGGTAAGCGAGGATCTGAAATTGGATCGATCTCTTTTGGAGGGGGTTTCTGGTATGGAGATGGCTTCGACGACGTCGTATTGGTGTTACAGATGCACTCGTTTCGTGAGAGTTTGGGCTCAAGATAGCATCGTGTGTCCATACTGCGAGAGTGGTTTCTTGGAGGAGATTGAGGCCCCGCCGAGATCGGAGAATAACCACCGTCGATTTCCTGCGACGGCGTGTATATGCTGGGAACAACCGGCCGGATTCTGAGCAAAGTGCGAATCTGGGGGTTCGGCGGAGCAGGAGGACCGCCGGTGACCGGTCTCCGTTTAACCCGGTTATTGTGCTCCGTGGTCCGGCTGATGGAGGTGGTGGTGGTGAAGCCGGTGTTGTGGAGAGAAATAGTTTTGAATTGTACTACGATGACGGGGCGGGGTCCGGGCTCCGGCCGTTGCCGGCGACGATGTCGGAGTTCTTGATGGGGTCAGGGTTTGATCGGTTGTTGGAACAGCTTTCGCAGATTGAAATCAACGGATTTGGGCGGGGCGAGCACCCTCCCGCGTCGAAGGCGGCGGTGGAGTCGATGCCGACGATCGAGATCGTAGCCAGCCACATCCTCACAGAGGTTCACTGTGCGGTATGCAAAGAGGCGTTCCAGCTGGGTTCAGAGGCTCGCGAAATGCCCTGTAAGCATATCTATCATTCCGATTGCATTCTCCCCTGGCTATCCCTCCGCAATTCATGCCCTGTTTGCCGCCACGAGTTGCCGACGGACGCTCCCGGAACAAGGAACTCGCCGGTATCTGGAAATGAACCGCTTTCCCCGGCACCAAACGAGGAAGAGACAGTGGGACTGACCATATGGAGGCTTCCTGGCGGTGGGTTTGCCGTGGGAAGGTTTTCCGGAGGTCGAAGAGCTGGTGAGGAGCTCTGTGGTGTACACGGAAATGGATGGTGGGTTCAACAATAGTGGTGCTCCTAGGAGGATTTCATGGCATCCAGAAGAAGCAGATCCAGAGAGCGGCGGTTCACTGGGCAGGGCTGCAAACGTTTTCTCATTTTTTGGGAGGTTTAGGTCTTCGTCTTCATCATCTTCTCGTTCAAGTTCGGAACCTGGGTCCATTACTAGAAGTCACAGTCACTCCAGTTCGGTGTTCAGTAGATACGTTCGGAGGCGGAGCAGAGCTTGGGTGCTGGAAGATCAAAGTGGGAATTCAAGATGGTGAATTTGGAAATAAAAATACAAGAAATTTCAGTTCTTTCCTTTTTTCTGGTTTCGCAATCTGATGGGGATGATCACTGTAAATAGCTTTTTCATTTTCCTTTTCAAGGGGTTTTTTACATTTGCCACATTAATGGATGGGGCGTCATTGGTTTTCAAGAACAAGGAATTGGCTGGGTGGTGGGGAAGAAGGAAAGATTTGCAGCAAAGCGGAAAATGGATTTGCCTTGGGTAGCGGATCGAATGGCATAAAAAAGCTTTTGCTATAAGAAAGCATTCGTTACTTGCTTAATTTTGTAATTTTGTAATTTTGTGTTCCTACAAAAACAGAAAATTTTGTAATTTGTTTTTATCTTCTATTCCAATCTCCAGTTATTGTCAGAAATTCTTTTCCCTTTGTATTCATTTCATCAAAATTTCATCTTCTACCAATTTCCTGCTCTTTTAGTAAAGCAATTGGGTTGTTTTGGCTGTACATCCGAGTCAGATTCTTCTGCCGTAACTTCAATCTCCCAGCCAGCCCACTTCAGAACCTCCTGAATTTCTGGCGATGGTTCAGATTATTGGGGTTGATAACTTGGTATATCATATAAAAATGTGTGAGCGTGGGAAATGGTGGAATGAATGAATGAATGAATGAGTGCCTTTTTTTTAATTGTCCTCTAAATGGAAACATGACAAAGAAAAGAATCGTAAAAATGATGTGATTGGAGTTGCAGCCTTGTTGCTTCTGATTGTTTGCTTCTCCTTTTGAGAATAAGGAGAAGCTTTTGTTTCCCCTCCCCATCACATGCCTTACTGTGTTTGGTGTGTTTTTAAGAAAGCACTCAGCTTGGCCTTTTAGGCAAGGGTATTTTGTGGGTGGTAATGGGATTGTACAAAGAAGTGAAGAGAAAGCAAGCGTCAAGAAATGGAGAATTGGTTGACCATTACCTTCAATTTTCAGTATCAGCAGCAACTGAAGACACTCTAGATATTGCCCATTACCATCTTTGAACAACTTTCTTGTTAAGTGTGGATCTTCTCTAGCGTGTGATGTGCTTACAGATCACTGGGAAAACTCAAAATAAACACCTGATTTAATTCCAACAACGTAAACAAGGTTCATGGTACATGTAGTAGACCTTCCAAAAGGTTTTGCTTTTTAGTTCCAGTCGGGTGCTCTGCCTTACTAACACCAGCACTTCACATGCACTGTACTGTACGAAGTTGTGAAGCATGCGAATCACGTACCCAGTGGGTGCAGTGTATGAATTTTGGGTCAAAATCACCTCTTTATTAAACAAAATTATTAATTTTAACCCTCATTTCAAACTCATCAATATGTTCTTCCTAAATTTATGTCCAATTTAGTTTTTTTTCATATTTGAACTAGCTGGCCACTAACTCCAAAAGTGTTAATTATGGCTTTAGTTAAAAACATGAAAAATGTTAGATTAGACATAAGTTTAGGGAAAGAGATGAGCTTTTTGCCTCATGAAACCATATTTTCGTTAGAGATTACAAACGCAAATAGAATGAGGTTGTATCATTTCCTATTTAGTTGGGTCAACCTCTTTAGGTTCCATACCTGGACTTTATGTTTATGATGATGTCAGTTATCTTTGATACTCGAAAAAAACAAATCTTGATTGAACTTATATTTGCTTCATATGAGTTTGATGTATTCTTATCTTCAACAACCGACCCAACATTCAATGCGAGCGAAGCATATGGTTGCCTTTCCTTTATGGTTAAATGCTATCTAGTTCAAAAATATGAGGTTAGATTGAAATTTAAGTTTAGGAAAGATGGTAAGTTTAAAACGAGGGCTAAAATTAGTAATTTAATAATAAAGGGGGGGTCATTTTGACCCTAAACTGGCAGTGTATCTCATTTCGTAGGCTGTCCTGTTTCCCTGTAATCAAATGCACTACTTTGATTTTCTGACCATAATCGATCAATAATATATATATATATATATCGAGTTGAGACTTGAGAGAGATGCCCTGGAACGGGAAGTTGTTTGGTGGGTGAGAAAATCGAATAATCATAAACCAATAGTTGGGTTTGGCAACAAACATGGGCATATGGAACGAACTTGGGATTCCCGTACCAAATATCTCAGGCGGGGCGGCACTAATGCGCCTGTGATTATGGAGGTGAGAAGTTGTTTCGTCCCCTTCCTCCACCGACCTTACATCTCAATTCACAATTTTGACATTGACAAATCAGAATGAAATGCTTTCTAAATAATTAATTAGTTTTCTATTCTAGTCCACATAATTCGTATTAAAAGTGATTAGATTTCAAAGCAAAAAAAATAGTATTTATTCTAAAAAAACATAATTAGTAAAAATGATAGTTTTTAAAAATGATTAATAATGAATTTTAAAGTAAATACCCCACAAGCTGACATTGAAATCCCAATTTCTTTGTGACTATTAATGATAAAGGGGTTCACACATGACAGGCTGTTCGATGTCGTGGCAGCTGTCCGATGACATGCAAGTCCACGTGTCATAGTCCAGAAAAGGTCTCCACGCTCCCAAGTTATTCTACCTTCAACTACACTCCTCCTGCGGGAAACCCCGGGAACCGGGAACTCATCCGCCGACAAAACTGTCCCCCATTCTGCTGAATTCCACCGGTTTGCACCGCTTTTTTTTTTGTTTGCCTTTTTGGTTCTGTTGGGTTGCCGAGAATCGCACGGAAAAGAGATGCAAATTTCCGAATCTTGAAAACTGGAGTTGACTCCCCATGGTTCCGGGTTTTGGCTGTTTTTCCTTGTGTTTCTTGGCGGCCAAACAGAGGTTTGTTTGGATGCTGTTGTGTGAATTTCCGATGTGAATGTTTTTATGAGAATGATTGGGCATTGTGGATTTTCTGTAGTGGGATTACGTTTTTGTTTTCCACCAGTGATGTTCTTGGTGGATTGGTTGTGATTTTGGCCTTGGGTGTATTAATCGCTGGTTCTGTAGAAATCTTGAGGATGGGATAACTCGATTAGGGTTTTACTGGATTCTTCTTCTCCTGGCAAATGTCGAGAAATCATGTTTTTGTTGAATGTTGCATTTTGTAACTGTTAATCAAAATTGTGGCTCTAAAGGAGTAACTGACCTTGTTTCGAAGTGATGCTGTAGGTCTGATATTTCTTATGCAATGCTTTTGCGAATGGTGGTAGAAAATGATGCTGTCAAAGTGTAAACATGCTGAAATAATAATTAAAGATCACTACTGCATCTAGATGATGAGTTAGTTCATTTTAATTTAACTACATTGATTGGAGAGTGAGAGATCAAGGTTTCATTTAACATATATGATTGGTATGAGCATTTTGAAGAAAAATATTGAAACTTTTTGGGTCTTGCTTTTTGTATGAGGATAAGCAGAATATTAATTGCCATTTTATGGGGTTTTATTATGCTTGAATTTAGCTGAGTAATTTATAATCTTTAATACTTTTGTAGGTTCCCAAAGGTGTGGAAGGCATATCGATAGCTAATATACTTTGTGTTCCCCTGTCATTTCATTGTTTAGATAAGCTTGTAGTCCCTCCTGCAGCCATGAGCTTTGTTTTTCGTGGGACTCGAGCAGATATAGAAAATGGACTTCCAGAATTTATTCCTCAGAGACCTGCAGTGGTGCGTTTCCTCTCACATGCATATATACTTCTTATTGTATTGTGTTTCCCAATGTTCAGTAATTGTATATTTGAGGTTAAGCGATGGTAAACATAATCCATTATGATGCCAATTCTTTTCCCTATTTACTTATACCAGCGTCTTCATCCGGCTCGGCCAGTTAACACTAATTCACTGGCTTTTCTTGTCACAGGTAATGTTTCCAATCAATATGCCCTATCTTCATTGTTTCCGATTCTAGTTGTGCGCATCCTAATCCATTCCTTTTATGTTTGTTCGGCAGTGCTTTTGCTGTTTATGATTTTGAACTCTCATCAGATGTCACCAAACTTTCTGGTATTTGCTCACTCTCATCTAATGTGATTATATTAGTCTTTCTGAAAATTCTGAAGCATAATTTGTTAAATAGCAATCGAAGAGGTAATCTTGTAAATCCATTTGCGTAGCTCTGGCTAGTTGTGGGGGTCTTTTTTATAGCCACAAGCTTGAGGATGTATGCAACTTGTCAGCAACTACAAGCTCATGCTCAAGCTCATGCTGCAGCTGCCAGTGGTTTGCTTGGTCATACTGAATTGCGTTTGCGTATGCCACCATCAATAGCTTTTGCAACTAGGGGGCGATTACAAGGATTGCGACTCCAGCTTGCACTTCTTGACCGTGAATTTGATGACCTGGGTATGTTCAAGTCAATTATTTTGCAACATATGCAATGCTTCAAGTCGAAGTTGAATTCTTATATTTATTTTGAAATTACATTCATTGTGAATTGTTCATCCTGATGTAGATTATGAAACCTTGAGATCGCTGGATTCTGATCATACTTCCTCAACTTCAATGAGTGAAGAAGAGATCAACGCTTTACCTGTTCACAAATATAAGGTCACTGGTCCACAAAGGTAACTTGAGAGGATTTGTATTGGTATATTTTCTTGCAGATTTATGAGATGTATCAAGAATACTATTTTCAATTTTTTGGAAGTTCTCAAGGAGTATTGTAGAGTTCAGTGAGAAATCTCACCTTTTTTTTAAAGGGTATTATATTTGATTTGATATGGTTTTGAATTTGTTAGCAGTGAGGGGTCATCAATGCAACAGGCTGCATCTTCTTCAGAGTCAGCTGAGGTATTCTTATTTTGTTCTCTTAGGTATGATTGCATGACTAATAATCACATGCAGGGTGATGATAAGGCAATAAAAAGTTGATGGTGTTGTAGGTGATAATGTGTTACCCCTACAACTCTTATTAGCTGCTAAGGATACAGAGGAAAAGAAAAGTGGCAATACTATTAGAATTGTTCTTATTATAAACATGGTGATGAATGAACTTATGATCATGGAATCCCGTTAAGTCTCCATTTCAGGTTTCATATGTCAGAAACTGACCTTTCCAGAATTCTTCACTGAATCACCTACCATGCAATCCTCCCTTCTTTCTTGAGGGAAATGGTATAACATAAAATAGGTTTACATTTCATGGTTATTAATCAATGGAGGACTTGTCTTGCTGTTAGGATAGTTTGTCTAATGGAACACCTCTGGATAGATTATATAGACATTATTTTTGTCCACTCACTCCATATCTTTCTATTATCGCATCCATGCCTGTGTTTAATAATCTATAGTTTATTTGCTCGAGGTAAATGTCCAAATGAGTGCAGGAAAAACTTCCTTTTGTTAATTTTGTTTCACAAAGCATTTTTGATTGACATTCCTGTTAGTGAATATAGGTGTGGGGATTGAGGTTGGGAGATGAAGGGGCATCTGTTTTTAACCATTTTGGATACTTCTTTTTGTACTGTTGTTAATTTCTCATTTCCAGTTTGATGAGAAGGCTAGGCAAGACTGTAGAAAGGGAGACAGCAGCATGAAGGGTTCAGAAGATGAACTGACATGCAGCATTTGCTTGGAGCAAGTCAACAGAGGAGAGCTTGTACGTAGCTTGCCATGCTTGCAATTGTGTCTATCACCATCTTACTGTGATGCTGTTAACAATTTTATGATTTTTTTATTTCTTTGTGATTATATAAATTGATAGATATGGTTCGGAATGTTAAATTGACCTCCCATTTGCCTTATTGGATTTTTTTTATCCAATCCTTTGATCATTCTTAATATTTTTGTTTGCTTAGTTTGGTTGGTATCATGTTGTACTATCTCCGATAATTACAAAAATTCTAGAAACAGTTTGTATTTTATTTTTGACAATCATTATAGACATTTTACTCTAGAGTGTCAAATGCTGGCAATTACTTCCGTATTCTCTGCAAAATGAATGAATTATTTTTTACCGCTTGAGGATGGTAAGCCTTTTTTTTTATCTATCCATTTGTGGCTTACTTTTGAGAACATGTGTTGCCTCTTCCTTCTGAAGCTGATTCTTCCAGTTCCTAGGAATGTTCTCCAAAATTCTTGCTGAATCTTATTATTGCACTTACTTTGAACCTAGCTTTAGGTTACAAATGGAGTTTATCTTGATATGTATGCCACTCAACTTGTGTTATATTGTGACATTTGTTACTGATATTATGATTTGCAGTTCCATGTCAACTGTATAGATCCATGGCTGCGACAACAAGGCACATGTCCTGTTTGTAAATTTATGGTCGGGGCAGGATGGCAGGAGAGCAGGGAGAGGGGAACAGACGATGCAGATATGGTGTAATAGCTTTCAAACTAGTAACATCTGTGTATGCAATTTGTCTATCATACTGGAAAATAATAAATGCTGCAGCATATATGTATATAAACATTAGAGGAGGAGTTTATTTTTGCCTGGGCTTCTCGTGATGAAATTATGGTCACACACCAACTTTGTTAGATTACCATTTTCAACCCTTTCTGTTTGGTTTTAAGCTCCTCAGCCATTTTCATCCTATATTATTTGTGTTTGTCATTCTTGTCCGTCGTCATTTTTTTTATATAAACCAAAACAAAAAAAAAAATTTAGGTGCTGGCACAATGCTGGTATGATAATCAAATATATTTTTGTATACTCTGCTTTGACTTTTGGGGCAAAATGTCCTTTGCATACATCTCTACAGGTTTAAATGAAAACACTGCTACTTTTAGAAGAAATGGGAAATCAATGGATTAAAACCCATCATCATCGTCGTCGTCGTCATGAGCTTCGTCATCGCTTGATCACCCTTGTCATAGTAGGTGTCTATGCTGTTATTTTATTTGTCATCTTTCATCTATGACATGATACAGCTGAGGGTCTTCTGATCCAAATTTATGGTCTGAGTATTGGGCTGGGCTGCTGCTCTGAAAATTCCGCCTGAGGCCCAACGATGGATTATTATTAATAATTATATGATTATTTATTGTAGTGATTGTTTATTCAATTGTGTAGTACAATGTTGGAAAGTCAACGCTGTACTGCATAGCAGCAGAAATGGGAGATATATCTGGCGTTCTATTTAATCATAGCCCTTTCTTCTATTTGTACTAGTAACAATAACTCATCCAGACCAAAAGAGAGTGACTTTGACCCATTCTATGGCCTCCCATTCCTTCCTGCAAGTCTCTCAAGTCAATTTGCTAATCACAGCTCTTTGTTCCTCAAGCTCTCCATAATCAATGCTCATGGAGGTGATGACTGCTGATGATGACCAGGGAATCAGTGGCGGTGAAGACTTGTACATGAAAGGGTTTGGTAATTTGGTGAAAATCTGGTACCAATAATTTCTTAGTGAGCACTTTTGCAGGTGGAGTTTCCCTTACTTCTATAGATGGAATGAGAGCTTTCTTCTGTTGGGCACACAGTTTGCAGGCGGGGTCTTCCTGGGGACCTCTCTAATGCATTTCTTGAGTGACTCCAATGAGACTTTTGAAGATCTCTCAACAAAATCATATCCTTTTGCCTTCATGCTAGCATCGGCGGGTTATCTTCATCATGTTAGGAGATTGCATAGCGATCTTTGTTACCAAAGGTAAGGAAAGAGAGGCGAGTGGAAGCTACTGAGGAGGGTGTGAAAGAGGCACCAGAGGATCTCAACCCATCATTCTTGAGGACATCATCTTTTGGGGACACTATACTTCTCATCCTTGCGCTGTGTTTTCATTCAGTTTTTGAGGGTATCGCCATTGGAGTTTCAGGTAAAACTCAAGAACAGCAACTTAGTGCCATCATGTGTTACTCTTGCAAGCTCTCTTTCGTACAACATTGGGTCATTTAACAGATTGGCATTTACTTACATGTTACAGTATCCAAAAATTTGGCAATAGATAAGTCGAGTTTGAGCTTCACCCACAAACTGATATCCAAATTTCAAGCTTGGGAAGTCACCTGGGGGTGCATTTGATTTGATATTCATGTAGAGGCGTGTGTTTCTGGGTTTTCTTTTGGAGATTGCATGAAAATCTATCACGTGTTTAGTTGTGATTTGTTTGTTCCGTTAGCAGCCTCAGCTGATTCCCTCTAAACAGAACAAGTTTGTGTTCTTCAGATTCAAAGGCAGAAGCATGGAGGAACCTGTGGACAATATCATTGCACAAGATCTTTGCAGCCATCGCAATGGGAATTGCACTGCTGAGGATGATACCGAAGAGGCCATTTGTGACAACTGTTGTTTATTCTCTTGCCTTCGCCATTTCGAGCCCCATTGGAGTGGAATAGGCATTCATTATAGATGCCACAACCCAAGGGGAGACAGCTGATTGGATATATGCTATATCAATGGGTCTTGCTTGTGGGATTTTCATCTATGTTGCTATCAACCATCTCATTGCCAAGGGCTTCAAACCCCAAACTCGGTTGTATTTCGACACTCCCTTGTTCAAATTTCTTGCTGTGCTTGCTGGGGTGGGAGTCATAGCTGTTGTTATGATTTGGGATTAGTCATGAACTCATGAATTTGGTTTTACCAAATTCTATTTGTATTTGCTTCATTGGACCTGGTTTGATCATGAAAAACACTACACTTAAAAGATACAATGCTGTTATAATTCTTGGATAAATGATATGATTTGAGAATTACCAGTTAAAACCTTTCATATGCACTCGCCCAAGTTATTGTAATTATGTTTCCATCACTTTTGTTCTTTAAAAAGTCTTTGTTTTAATTCATTTTGGTATCTTAGCATTCATTTGGGATTATGAATGCAAACAAATTTCTGTTTGGTTCTCTCAAATTTGACACATCCGATTATGATTTACGTTAAATATGTGTGAGATCATCTTTGTATAGTGCTTTGGCTTTATCTTTATTAGTGTTTAACCTCCTTGATTCCGGAATACATAAAATTATTGGATTTAATCCTACAGAATGTTTTTTTTTGATTCTTCATGAATTATCTATGAATGATTTGAAAAGGTGACAACTATCATACAATGAGACAAGTTTGAAAGGGAAAATAAAATGAGTTAATAAGTTTATGAATTTGTTTGTTGGTTGGCTTTGTTTTTTTTATAACCCAGGAAATGTTTGAAACAGATTTGGATATTCCTTTTTTTTTTTTTTAATTTTTGATATGTAATTTTTTAAATTAAAAAATAATTTAAAAAAATGAGTTTAGAGTAGAAAGGTATGCAAAATTTAATGTGTCTCACATGATAATGAGAGATGAGAATAAGTTTATAGGATCAAATGAGGTTGATTCTGAATCACTATTACCACCATAACTTATAGTAGGCATGATCCCAGCAGGATTGATCAATATGAATAACATTCTAAAATAATAGTAAGAAATAAAATAATATTCAAAATAATAATGGGTAATGGGAAATAGAAATAATATCCTAGGAAAATATTAGTTCTAAGATAATGAAAATAAAATAATATCCAAAAATTAAAATATCTCAAAACACATGAATTCTTAAATTGATGAGCATTTTTCTTTCTTTTAAGCAATGATTCACGAACCCCAACATCATAGAGTTGTAATAAAGAATCAATTAACTATACCAATTTTTCATTAAGAATTTGTTTTTTGATAATTGAAAAAGCATTTGAAGATGAATTATGATTCTATGAATCTTGCAAGAATTTTGATGAAAATTTCCATTAAATGTAATATACTAATTTGATAAATGTTTTTGGCACAAGTTTGAGTGGAGATTTAAAGGGTAAAAAATTAAATTAAAATAAAAAGCGTGTTACTTTGCTTGGAAACTCTTACATGCCAATAACACAAAACCCCTCAAGCACCCTTTTCCCTTATAACTTCTCCCTCATAGGAATGTGGGTACGTGTGTGCTAAGCTAACAAGTAACAAATAAGCAAGAGAGGTAGAAACACAAGAAATATTCGGGACGTCAAATAATTCAAAATTCAGAAATCTAACTTTTTTAGTGTTTTTTATTAAAAAATAACTTTTTTCATGTTTTTTTCTTGAAAAATAACTCTTTATAAACAAAAGTAATCTTTTAGGTATTTATAAGTGTCTTATAAAAGAAATGGTTATTTTTACAAGTAAAATAAAGAGAGTATTTTTGTTACACTATGGTAAAAAATTGAAAAAATGTTAGATACCCAAATTCATGTTTTAAAGAATCTTTTAATCAAGTCATCCAAACAAGAAATATCTGATAGACAATTGATAGGCATTTTGTTTTGTTTTTGTTTTTTTACTTTTATGTACTTTGTAATAAATCGTATAGTAATCTGTTTTAAATAAGGACTCAGAGCTTGGAACTCTTGTAACCCATCTCACCATTTCTAACTTGAAGCGTCAAGGGCAAATAAGCATTTTGTATTAAAACCATAATTAAGGGCAATCGTAAAGACAGGCTACAATCAAGAAAAACCAACGTAATGCTATCTGGGAGTTGAACTTTTGTCTGATTGCAACACATCCTTGATCACTTTTTACCTAAAATTGATGCTTTCTGGCTCACTTTCAGGTGATGGGTCTCAGCAATTTTAACTTGGTATGCCTCTAATGGAATTCTCTCTCCATTCTGCGATGAAATACTTTTGCATATTAAGTCTTTTTGAATTTTTAGAATTAGGCAGTCCATTTGAAGAGACCATCACTTTCCCAAAACGGTACAGAGCTCACATCAGAAGGAAGGTAGTGAAGAAGAGAGAAAGGGGACCATGAAAATAAATGGTGGTGGTCTGAGGTCTCTGAGCTGTCACATTCAGGACGGGAAATTCACAGGGACAAAGCAGAACATGCAAAAGGAGTACTTGGATGATATGCAGCTAAGGCTGTTTCATTCCAGTTTTTCTCTACAAAAAAGAGAAGGCTGTTTTATAGAATATTGGTTTTTCTTTTTTTCTGCAATTATTCTGATACAAAAAATATGTACTGTATCTGTATCTGCATGTCATGATTCTTTTTCTGCTGCAGTATGTATGTACGTATGTGTGTATATATATATATATATATATATATATATTTATATATTCATTCTCTTCATCAAACTCTTTCCTTTTTCTGATGGATGGGTAGAGTGCTACTTTACAAGCATGATACTGATCTCCAATTTTATTTTCTGGACTATTTCTGGTGAGGGGTGGGGGTGTCCTTATTTGATCACATGTTTTCGCTGAAATTTTGTTATAAAAGGCATTGGGCCACTTGAATTTTGTGTATACAATGCTGCCACAACTGCAAAAAAAAAAAAGATCAGATGAATTTGAAGCAACCTGTATGGGGAAGATCATGGCCTATACTAGTATACTTGGACAATGAAAATCAGGCCAGAGAGGAAGAAGCTGTAACATGTAAGGCTACGGAAGAAGGTTCGATGGTGGGACTCTGGTTTATGTTCCGGAGCTAACTGCTGAATCATTTCGTCCGGCATTTCCCCTGTTCTAGTCACAGACTTCTGGTTCCAGCTATCCCACCCCCATATAAAAACAACCAGTGGGCCATCTGTAAACATACATATACATAAAGAAAAGCTGTAGGGTCATGAAGAACTCATGCTTTTTACTAAGGTATGCCATCAACTACTTCATTTCTTTCCCTCTTCTTCATTTGTCTGCTCTGCAAAATGATGATTTATTATTTAGTTCATTGGTTTTGTATTTGATTACTAGAATGTTTTGGAGTTGTGGGGGTAGAAAAGTTTGGCTTTGGGGTTGATTTATTGTCTATATTTGTTAGCAGTAAGTGATAACCACTTGGGGCTTATAAAAAAGGAATAATGGGCCATTTCTTGGTCAAAGATTTGAGCATACTCATGAGTTTCTCCATGAGATTTTTCCATTATGATGGCCAAGAACTTAATGATCACAAGGTGTTTGGTCAAGCACTTACTATTATGATAATGATGGTGATTTTAGTGGAAAAGGGTTATTAGTAGATTGATAAGAAAGTGGAGGATCCAATTATACCAGGAAAATATTTTGAAATTATACCAGGGTCTTATAAGTTATATCTATAAGGTCTGTTTTCCCAGTATCCGAAAAGGGAAAGTTGTGCAGATCAGTCACCCCTCACCAATCCTTGTTTCAGCAGTGAGGAGGGATGATAGAGATTTTTTTTTCTCTTGTTCTTGTGAAGTAATGTTAGATCTTCATCATCAAGGCTCTGTTGATGGAGTTAATTAGAAATGGACATGCTAGAATTGGAAAGATTGGTTGGAAATCAGGAAGGCCAAAATTATGATGTTGTGGATGATTGTGTTGAAACAGTTAAGAATGAAGGGGATTCAATCATGGTTGGGGTTGCAAAACCTTCTGCTGGGAAATGAATGAAGGGAGAATAATTGGAGATGGGCCATTTATTTTATAATGAAGCTAAGGTTTAGCTGCAGTCCTTAAATACTATGATATCACTTTTTAACGGATCCCGATTTATCTCTTTTTTCCAAAAGAGGGCAGATGGGGATGCATTTACGATGCAGATCCAACTGCTAATCATGTCCTATTTTATTCATATTTCCATAGTTCCAACTTCCAACAGCTGAGAAGGGAATCTCTCCCTCTCCAGACCACCCAAAAAAAAAATGACATAGGTATGTATAATAAATCTTTCTAGTATTGAGGTTTGATTGAAAACTGTTCAATAATATTATACTAATCTCTTCTTCTCACAACTTGGAACACTTTCTAGCTCAACTCAATTGAAGTTACAGTTTAAGTCTACAATACACAAAGCGAAAAAAAAAAAAAGAAAGGGGAAAATAAACAAGAAAAAACTATGAAAATGATCTCTTCTTGATTGGATGGCAGAGAGCATATCTGGATTTTGAAACAAACCCAGGAGGGCATCACCAAGGAAGAAGGGGAATAGGGGGGAAGAAGAGTGAGAGGAGAGAATTTGCTTCTTACTCGATCTGTCTACATAGGCTTGTCCCCTTTGTCTTCCCTTCCATTCAAGAATCTCCATGTTTGTTTGAGGAAACAAGACGTTAACACACAACGCTTATGATGCAAAATTCCTGGCTTTCTGCTCCTTGGCCAAGTTACTACACTTTCTGGAGATGGAAGAGCTCTTCTGTGAGAAACTCCTCATGAGAGGGGACTTGGAGCAAGTGGTCTTCTGTGAGCTACTCCTCATCAGAGGAACATTATTGGAGGAAGAAGCAAAGGAACGGCTGCTTGAACCTTCCTTCTTTGATGATTTCCAATATTTGTCATCCATATGTACAAAAAAAAAAAACTCAGAAGAGCATCAGCAGAAACCACCCACAGAAGAAGTTAGATAGAGAAGAACAGTGAGATGAAAGAAAGGGAGAGAGAGATGATTGACCAGAGTAGACTGGGGTTTATTTTGTAGTGGGGGGAGGGGGGGGAAGGGTTGGTGGTATTTATAATGGTGTGGGTGGAAAGGGAAGTGTTAGCAGAAGAAGAGTAGTGGGACTTGGGTTAGAGTGTTCAGAGGAGGAGAGACCCACAAGGCCACCTCCAACCCCCACACCCGTATGATGGAAATTGTATCGGGTGTTTGATTGTATGGCTGCATCATGCATGTACTAGTACTACTACCATGGGGGGGGAGGGGGGGGTATATGTCTGTATGATATGATGATAACATTGGATGCTCCCATTTAGGACCTTATTATTTTCTTCATCTCTGTACCCCCCTCTCCCTCCCCTCCCCCTGGTTCTTGAATACCATTACTTTCTTTCTCTCTCTTCCTTGAGATCCATCATTTCTTCGGGATGACGCAGCTCCTGTACGGTGCTCCATTATGCAGCCCCACCCAAATACATATTCTAGTCCTTCCCCCATCTGGGGCAACACATTTTAACCTCGTGAATCATAGTGATCACAAGATTTCTGTCTCCCCCACACATGGTATGCCCAATTCCTGATACTTTCTGCGTTTAATGTCTCCTTAATTCAATTTCCTACCCCTACTCCCTTTACCATATAGTTAAAAGAATCTCTTCTTCTCATTCTCTCTCTCTCTATTCTTTTCCTTTCCTCCTCTGTATATTCCCTTTTACTGGGATTGTGGTTTGAAACTTTGAAAGATATATAGTATTAAGAGCTGGTCTGAGATTATTATACCTAGATCAAGTGGGGGGTACTGGGTACATAGAAAAACTAGAGGTTTGGATTCACATGCACATGCCCCCTGCATTAGTCAGGAGATTCAATTTACAGCAAATATGCCTCGTTTACTCTAATAATAAGTTTGAATTTAGACCAGTGTGCTCATAAACCGACCACATGATGAAATTGATTTTATGATTATATATTTTAATCCAAATTTATCATACATATATTTGTTGTTACTAACACTCTCACTCAGCTCTTTTAGTTGTGGAGTTGTACTTGCATCAGCTTCATTATCACCATGAAACTGTGAATGTCAAAACCAGAGATCACCCCACTGTCCTAACTGACCAGGTTGGGGTTGGGGTTTAAATAAGAACACAGGCTGTATATATATATATATATATTTATATTTGGTGTGCTTAGAGGGTTTGCAGGGTGGATTTCGTGGCTCGATCTGCCACTAAGAGGGTGGGGGATGGGGATTTGAATGGTCAAAGAAATATAAGAAATGGGGGGTCAAAATTAGAGAGTCACATGGTGTGTATAGAGTAGAGGGCTGATTGATATACAATGCACCTCACTTTTCAGCTCATGCTTAACAGCTTAGGCAGCTATAACACAAACATTTTTAGAAATCATGTGGGTTGAGAATATGACCATTTCAAGGCCCACATGCTAACATGTGAACTACACACACACACAAAAGAATGGAGAGGAGAGAGCTTCAAACAAGCATGGAAACTTTTTAGTACAAACCCCAACAAAAACAGGTCAAACCATCTATAATTTGTTGCCTACTACGTCACCACCCCCTTCACATTGCTACCTCTCTCTCTCTCTCTCTCTCTCTCTGCACATATATACATGTTTTTTTGGGTCTTATCAGCTCACAATGTTGTTACCAATTGTATATTAGAATGACCCTTTGAATTTGAATTTGCATTGCTTTGCTGACCACTGTGATTGATTCTACATAAACAAATGGGAATTGGGAAATGGGGGGGTTTTTTTTTTTTTGTAAGAGGATTTTCCTAGGCTCAAGAAAAGTTATAAAATCTGTGTGAACATATTGTAAAATGGTTTTCCTAGGGCTCCAAAAAGTAATGAAAATTTGTGTGAACCTCGAATGTAGGTATGGGTTTGAGTGGTATGGCATTTAGTCATTTACCATTGTACCCCAGCTTGAGCAGGGAAGCCTGGTACAAAGCTTTGGACCCCACTGCTAAATTTTTGGGGATTGGGTCCATTTTCATGGTACATTATTATAGCCTTAGCTCACTCAGACCCATCCAGAAGGGATACACCAGAGATGAGATAACATTTACTGTAATTTTCCTTTTTATTTTCCATTAAAATAAATGCATGAATATTCTTCATGACCCATATTCTATGGATCAAGAAAGAAAATATTATTAACAATTGATTTTAAAACCCATCATTTTTTTGTCTAAATTAATCATTTTTTCCAACTTTGTACTACAAACATAAGTATCCTAGTCAAACCCATCATACTTCCTCCTTTTCATTATTAAATTAGGTCATTTTCATAATGATTTTTTCACATTAAAAATATTTTAATTTAGTATTACAAGTTATGGCTCCCACTTGCAGAATGCAGACAAAGAGGGGTGGTTATGCAATCAGCCCATCCCTTCTTCACTTTATTCATTTGTTTTCTTTTCTTCCTCATTTATTAATATATTTTTTTTATTATATTCTAAATATTTGATTTATTATTTGAATTTTATGTTGTGAATATAATTATATGGATGTTTCTTTTTCATAAATAAAGAGGACAAAATCTCCAAACAGATCAGACAAAATGGCTAATCAGTCCACAATTCTCTGAGAATTGAAGTTGGATGACTCAAAGCCTAGAGGCCTATCATGTGTCAGACCCAATTGCTCAATTATTCAGTCAGTTTGAAATAAATATCTGGTTTCATCACAAATATAACCTAGGAAGAAAGTAAATTATTCTGATGGATAATGAGTCTTTTTGAATTTCATTTTAAAGTAGTTCATTTTTAGAAAAATAAAATATATGTATAGCTTTTAATTTTTAAATATTTATTAAATTAGTCTTTTTATTTTTTAAAATCTCATTTTTCAATTGTGATTTTAAAATTAACTTTTAAAACTATATTCATTATTTAATTACGCTTTACAAATTAACTTTAAAATCGTAATCAAGTAACGTTGCTTAAAATTAATTTTAAAATCAGATTTTGGTAAAATGCAGTTTTAAAAATTAGTTTTATAAATATTTTGAAAAAGTGTATTTTTTTTTTTAAAAAAAGAATTATTTTTACTTTAAACTTGTTATTTTGTACTGAGATATTTGTGACCGTCACTGATGATCCATTCCTAGTTATATTAAGACATGATCTCTAGTCTAAATCATAACAATCAAGGCTAGTATTTTTTTTTATTTTTTATTTTTATCAGAATTTTTGCTAGGTTTGTGGAATGCGGGTTCAATCCAATTTGATGAATCTGACAAGGCAAACAACTTAAAAAAGAAAAAAAAGAAAAAGAAGAACAAGAACAAGAAAATAAATAACATTTGACACAATTTCTGGATAACTCTCTTTCTTTGCAACCTGACTTAGGTAGAACATTCTCTTCCTGGATTTTGTTTGTCAGTCACCAGAAACCTTGTTTATTTAGAATTTTTAAGTGAATGTGGGAAGGATTTTGACAGAAAACAAAGTTGGTTTTCATCATGAAGTCTTGCAACTATCACATCTTCCTCCTTCTGAACCTAGGAAAACCTAAGTCTTGGAAAGGAAAATACACTCTTTCTGAACAGCTGCTGACTGTGAACCATGACACAATGAAAAACACAGAAAACTTTTGTAGTCAGGAATATTTTAGAATAGGATACCAGGAAAAAACAAGAAGCCAAAAAACACGATGTCTGTAAAACTGTTATCAGAAACGAATGTTAGGTTTTCTTCATCCATGGGGGCATGAGTATTATTACATAAAATTAAATGGAATAAATGAGGCTCATTGCCAGGCTTCTTCTTCCACTGCCACTTTTGATTTGATTTCCATAGAAAGGGCTTCCAACATCACCATAAGTCTTCTTCTCCTGCAAAGATACACACATAAATGCAGACCCTTTATATTGATTAATATTTGTTTTCAGAATCAAGGGAAGTCTTATTGCTTCGAGCACAAGGCATTCCATTAATGTACTGAAAAGTCCTTAACAGCCTCAAGTAATTAACATAATCCAAACAAGCCTAAATCAGAATGGTTAGTATTTAAAAAGTACAATCTCACATGTCTGAACTACACACAACCTTTTTCAAAACTAAGATCAATTTCCTCCATTGGAGTCTTTTTACCCTTTCTTCATGAAATGCAAGAAGGGTAACGGAAGCACTGGGTTATTGATCAAAGAAAAATTGAAACCTAGTTCATAAAACTCAGAGGTTCAAAATGAAGTGTTGAGAAACATAGGAAGAACCAAAGGCCTAGTTTTACATTACCATGCTTGCACCTATCAAATCTCCTGAAAGAAAAAGCTGGTAGAAGGAGAGAAAGCCTCTCGCCAAGTGTAGAGAGAACTAAAGATAGTGACAAAGCTGCCTCAAAGGTCATATAAAAACAGACTTCACAAGATCCTTTGGAGCTCAAAAGTCAGAAAGGTCTTATAAATCCCCATATAACATAAGAGCAATGCATGAACCTTTTCAGATTCCTTGACCATCCAAACTTCAGTAGAAGTAATAGTTTGCAGTACTTAACCCGGAAATTTAAGAAAAAAACCCTATTTCCATGGCATTTCTGCATTCACAGTGGCAGGCAATGTAAATTTCCATAAAACTTAAAGGCATTGTACTATGCATCTTAATCCAGAAAAGCAAATCAAAGGACCCTAAATCAGATTTTTAAAAATATGAAACCTACAATATTAAGAAAATGACAAAAATATATATTGAAAGATAATGGTCATGTATAATAAGAACACATGAAGATCATTGATCTTTAGGATGATATTATGAAGAAGAAAATCATGGAAGCATCACCTTCATGGTTAACGTACCTCACCCGAACTTCAAACTATAGTATCTGTATCTTCGGAAAATCGAAAGGAAGGAAAGAATAGCCATGTATCTGTTGATGCAGCATCATCAAGATTCCCATAAGAAAGGAGCTCTTCACAAAGGGGGAGCTGAGATAACACCCCATTCAAAAAAAAAAAAAAAAGGCTTTTTGAAGTTTTAGAATTTGATGATGCTGCATCTGCAAACACCGGCTGTGGTCTTGAGATCATCATCCCATGCAAGCACTTGCAAGCATAAAAAGGAGGAGAGAAACTCTAACCCAAAAGAGAAAAACAACACACATGAATGAAAAGTAGCGAAAAGCAAAAATCAGAACCTGTAAAGCAAACAAACCCACCCCTGTAAATCATGATTCAACTATGCTTGAAAGACCCACCCCCTGATTTACAAAAATACAAACCCCCAAAAAAGAAAAAGCTCCAAAAAGAAAAAAAAAAACCCTATTCCTGCTGTTCTATACCTCTACAGGTGACAGAACAAAAGTACAGATATCAGGAAAAGATTCAAAAGATGAAAGAAAAACAGTATTCAGTATGATAAAAAAAACATGAAAATTGAGAACTTCAGATGACCCAGATGAATAGGGTCTATAATATCTTTAGACTTGTTTGGAAGGAGATAAAAGAGAGAAATATGAGTGTTGGGGCCGATAATTTTTCTTATTTATTTTTTGTTCACTTCTTTGCACTTTGCATAAGAACCTTGTCTTATCATATTCTTAGTTTCGAACTTGTCATCCCACCAAAGTAACATTACAACGTTGTTATAGTGTTATTCTTTAGGTTAGAACTTAAAATGTCCCATAAATTTATCTTACTCTTTTACCACTTGAGCCAAGCTCCAAGTCCTGGCCAACAAATTCTTATTAGATATTATCATATTATAAATATTAAGATATCCAAAACTACCAAAACCTAACATCTCAAACCACATGTATATGAATTGTACGGATCTAGCCACCTCTACATACAGATGTCCAAAAGGTGGTAATGACATCTGGTAAGAATTTGAGAAAAGCTGACTCATAAATTGAGGTGGTGCCCCAATTAAGTCCAACGTTTATTTCCCATCGATCGGTTTCTCATGACTTTTCCTCTTGAAAATAAGTTTGGACTTGCAGGTTTGATGGTACACAGTTCAATACTTTTTGGATTAGTACGAACGAATATTTCAAATTCAAATTAATGTTGTCATTCATTGTAATGTTGATTATTCCCATTTGAATATGTTAATGAGTGTGGTCTTAGTTGAAGGGGTTCGTATTTGGCACTCCTTGGTCCTACATTCATATGATGATGAGGAATTTGGGGAATTTGTTCCTTTTTGTTCTAGCATTTCATGTGGCATGATGAGAAAAAAGGGGTCCTCATGACTCACATTTTGTAGGTAATTCACAAAGTTTTCTTTAATTAATTATTTCCATCATATCTAAATTTTTTTCAACTTGAAAATTTCGTATACAATGTGTCATAATTAGAGTCTAGTTTAGTATGCATTTGAAACTTATTGTGTGGCCCTTTGCCACTACAATTTTCCTGGTTTCTTTCATTTGCCAACAAATCATCTATCCTTTCTTCAAATTTGTCCAACTGTCCACTACTGCTATGTTCATATTCATATTCATATTCATTAGTTATTGTCGAGATAGGAGAGGCATCATTAATGATCCAACTTTAAAGTAGCAAAAGGGAAACTCTTAGATTTACTAAGGGCAAGTGGCCATGCATGCACTACTCTTTTTGTTGTATAATTGACACTAATTATGTCTGTAATTTGCTAAAAATTGAAATGCTATGGTGGCATTCATAGGTGTAAAGTAATCAACTAGTGTTCACCTTAATTGGCGTAATTAACGTGATATGTTTGAATTGACCTAGATAAATAATCAATTGTCCTACCTAAGTTTTGGGGATATGATTTCATTAGGATATTCATAAAGTAAAAGTTGTACAAGAAGGGCATTAATTTCCCATGGGGGATAGAAAATTTTGGGCCCCACGGGTCATGGTTCCAACTTCTCAAACTTTATTCTATCACAGCTTTTTCTTTCAAACTTCTTTAAAGTAATTTTATTGATTTTTATTTTTTATTTTATTTAATTGATCACTTTAAATATATCATAATATTTTATTTTTTTACACATATTAATCCACATTAATGGTACTCAAACCATGACCCATCTTCTTCCTATGACCGTCCTACCTCTTAACCACTTGAGCTAGATTTTAAGTCTTATTATTTGAGAATAATAAATCAATGAAATTATTTTAAAAGAATTCTCTACATCAATCAGTTTTTAGTTTTTCTTTTAATTTTTTAAAATTTGTTTTAATTTTTTAATCATATTAAAATTAATATACTTTTTTTTTGATAAATTACACTCATTTTATAAATATTTAAAATGTAGTAAATTATATTTCACACTCACTTCATTTTCTATACACCTCATATCACACAATATCCTATATTACTTACACCCCATCTTTCTAATGGGGTGTATAGAGAAACCATGTTAAAAAATAGAATTTCTTTAAAATATTATAAGTTTTGGAACTACTTTATTAAATATTGATATTATTATTGTATGTTAAAATAGAAAATAAATAAAATTATTAAATTATTTTTAAAATTAATTTTACATATAATTTGATGGGAAGGCAAGAAAGAGACAACAATAATACCCTGAAACCATATATCCTGATTTTGGATTAAAAAAAAAATCACACTCCAATTCAAACTAGTTTAGCCAAACAACTAACTGCTGTCATCTTTACTGATAACCAGATTTTGAAGATCCATAGGTGGCTGTTTTTAACTTAGAATGTCAAACAACAGCTTTCAAGATGTCGCTTGTTTTTTTTAAATTTTCACTTAATTTATCATTAAATTTTTTAAAGTTTAATGTGAAAATTGGTAATATTTTGCTTTTCTATTCAAAAGTCATTTTCCACAAAAATAGTTAAAAACTCAATCCAACAAGCAAGTTAACTAGCAATATACACTCGCTTACGGATGACAACTGAGGGTTTGGGACTCGTGGTCCTATCCTCACCCTACTTCATTTATTTTTTTCAATTCCTAAACTTATCTCATTTAAAAATTAAACACAGAGTGCTTAGACTGAATTCTCAAACTCGCCTGCTTACATTTTATTTTATTTTAATTTTTTATATTTACTTTTATTTTTATTATATTAAAATTAATATTTTTCATAAAATAAAAATATTATGAATTTTTATAAATTATTTATTAAAAATTATAATAATAATTATTAGTTTATATTAAAGTATGAAAACAAATAATAAAAATATTTTTAAAATATAATCTGTGCTTTTGTTTTATTATTATTATTTTCTATTACACTGCTCATATTTGTCATTCGATCCAAGTCATTCCGAAATAATACTTATTTCTTTCATTTCACTTTATTTTGTACCTAATCTTAATTTTTAGTTCATTTCGACTTTCGAGATTTTCGTGAAAATTCGTCCCTAAGCTCATCGACAACTTATCACTCGTAAAATCTAAAATTTCGCTTGTCTTTGAATTCAACGAAACTTTTCTGAGTCACTAGATTTCGTGAGACGAATTTAACGGCGCAACTGCTTCATCATCCTGATCTAGAGAATTTTCTAGGCTTCCCGAACCCATGACAATTTATTATTTTTATTAACATTCACATTTTGATAATTTCTAATTTTCTCGGGTTTTACAGAGAGTAACAATACTTGAACCAGTCTCGGATTTGAGAAAATAAACCCAAACCCGTTAAAAACCCGATTAAAATTAAATTAAACATGTGCCATTAAGAGCGAGGCGGGACAGGAACCCAAAATAATCCGTCCCACACTCCTAACAATACCTAATATTAAAAATAAACAACTTAATACTTAACGCTATTAAATACTATTCAAAGATTAAGCTAAAAAGTTATATTCAACATTAAGTAAAAAAACAAACACCAATCTTAATATTTATCACTAGCTTCATGAAATCATAAAAACAGAGGCATTAGGACAACTTTTTATATTAAAATAAATTATCAACCTTATACTTTATTTAATCAGCAACAATTTGAAGACTTAAAAAAAATGAAATCTCTATAAATATTCGTGAAGAAAGTTAAATTCATTTGTAAATATTTTTCAATTGAAGAAGCTTTTTTTTGAGTCACCAACATTAAGAAGTTTATTTCAATATTGTTAAAAACCCAAATATATAGATTTGGTGTCATAATGAGATTATATTGTCCATAAAATAAGTAGTACTGTTGAATGATTTATCGAGAAAAAAATTTAATAGTAAATTTATTAACATAAGTTGAAATTTAATATCCCTAATGAAGTATGTGGCGAATATCTCAATGTATTAATATTTTTTTAGAAAAAAAAATCATTTTTATTTATTCAAAACTAGCAATACATCATATCAAATTCACTAAACACTATAAATAATAAATAATATCGCTTAATAAGATAATAAATCAACCTCAAACCTATATATTTGATAATATTGCAATTAAAATACTTCCATGATCAAAAGCTACAATATATTAACAAGATTTGATTTGTTGTGTCTATTTTAATCAATATGCTTCATTCATCAATCATTCTATAATACAAATAAATGTCACAACAAAACGACGACTACAAATCATTACAAATACTACGTATAAAACCATTGTTCTCAGAATAAGACAACGACGAAATCACTTAAAAAACAAATTAAACCGAAATCTATGTGGGTAATAACTATTTTAAGAACTATAAATGTGTGTAGAGCGATTTAAGCCATACACGCATAAAAAATTACTAATTGTTAAAATGGCTAAAAAAGAAAATGAAAAGTAGAGAGATTATAAGGTTTTTCTCCTCAGTGCTTTACATCATCTCATCCCTTTATGATTGTATTTACTATTTTATTGTCCTTTAGCTTTATAAAATCATCGATCATTTTCCATATTGAATCAGCTCACACAATCTTAGATTGGAATATATAAGAATATATTGCTTGTAACTTTACAACAATTACTATTTATTAATCTAAATAATCACCTTTTAAGTTCATTTAACTTAACCAAGATCGGAGATTCCATGATTTTAACTCATATGTCACTCTATTACAGGCTAGTAAAAGATTATACAATAATTAAAATCCAACCTCATAATTTTGCTACTATATTCTCATCCACTTCCACTTGCAATTTCTAAACTATCCATAAAGAGGGTGTAATTTTGAGATCTCAACTTTATCGGATTTCTTTTGTTCTTATTCTTTAATTACCACAATATTTTGATATAAAGTTTAAAGTGCAGTTGACAAGTCATAGGTTGATCATCATCTTCCACTAAACAAGAATATTAAAAGGTTGATTCTTAAACCTAGTCCATGATCCATTATCCATAAGGATCTTTTCTCATACTTATCCTTTCCTTGTTCTTTCTTTTATAATTTGCATTTAAAGTACCTAACTCTATTTTAAATAGCAAGTAGCCAAAAAAAAACAAAAAAAAGTGGTTATTAAACATCTATGTGGACCGATCGAAAAGACCTTTACGTCACCTTTTTATAAAAAAGTTAAGATTGGGATCAATACTTCAACAATGCAGCATAATGGTTCACTGAGGCCACAATTCAATGGTAAATATGTGGGAATTCTATAAGAACAAATTAATACAATGGTGAATATATATGAAAAGTTTAGCTACAAAAATATTAATTTATTTGACCTACATTGAATAAGTGTCGTAGAAGAAAAGAAAATAGTAAAAAAAGAAAAAGTTAGGAATTAGGAACATATTTAATAATATTTTTATTTGAGATATTTTTAAGAAAAATGTTTTATTACAAGATTATTTATTAGGTGAAAGATTGTAAACAAGATTCATGTACATGGCTACTTGGGCCCCTCTTAATAGCTTTGTGAAAGCCCATTTGGATGCTCACACACCTTATATTATTGCACCCATTATTCCCAATATTTGGAATATAAAAACAAAATCAAGCATGGCATGGCTCCCCATTTTGGAGTATAAAGATAGTGTATTATTATCATTATTCATATATTATGTGAGGGTCCAGCTCACTCTTCCACCCCACTATAATAATGCACGTATTTCTATTTTCTATAAACAAAATGTAAAAAGCAATTCAAAAGCACTGTTGAATCAAAGTCCACTGAGTTTGAAAAAGTGTGTTGGAGTTGCAAATCTAAGTCCTTTTGAACTTTGTGAAGTTACTGTTTTATGATCACTTTATTACTAATGTTGGTAAAAAAGCATATAAAAATAGAATATATATATATATATATATATATATATATATATATATATATATATATATATATAATTATTTTAATATTAGCCACCCTAGTACCTATCTAGAAAAGGAAACAAATAAAATAAATGGTAAAAGCCACACCCTCATTGTGCAATTTTTTGCTTTATTCTGGATTGATTGAAATCTTACTTACTAGTATAGGGTCCATGCCATCATCCACCATCCACCATACCATACCGGCCATTGAAAAACTGAAGTGATGGACCCCAATTTAAACTTTAGGGTACGAATCCAAAGCTATGACCCTCACATTATGTGTTCAATCTGTACTAACTACTATTATTGATCTGCCATGGGTTTACAACACCAACTTACATATCAATGGGTTCCGATTAAATTTTAATTTAATATATTGTAATTCAATGATCTCAAATTCTCATTCAGAACTCAACTCATTTATAGCACCACAAAATTTGCACCCACCATAAGGTTGTGTTTAATTTCCATAATGTAGAAAATAAAATGATTTTTTTTTTTTGTATTTGATTGTCTAATAAAAATCTTTAAAAAAAGTCAATATAAAATAAAATTACTTATACAAATATCTATATATATTTTTCAATCATTTAAATTTTAAATTAAATACAATGTTGATTTACTCTAACTTGCCACTTTTGTGGCTCGTACTAATAATCTAAAGTCTAAACCATATTATCGAAAATAAATATTTAGATTAATAATGATCTCTTAACTTAAGCTTTTTATTGTTTCATTATAGAAATAGAAAGTTTCTTATGTCTTAATTCTAATGAAATATTTTGTGGGCTCTAAAATGATAATTTTGTTCATTTTAAGAAAAAGAGTGTTTTGTTATATCCGAAGACATATCTTAACTTCTACAAGTTAATAACTAGGGTTTACTTATCATTTTGTAAAATATATACTTGTGATAAAAATGATAAGTCAAAACAAATTTGTGAACTCTTATAATTAATATTAAAAAATGAACTTTTTTATAATAGGAATAAAGTGAATTTTCTTTTGATTTGTTTTAGTAATTCTTTTTTTTCTTTCATTAGTGTAAATGTATTTGAATCAAAATAAATAAATAAGAAAGCAAATAGCAAATATGGTTAGCTCTATTTTTATTTGTCTTCATATTTTTACTTTTTTTCTCTATTTTCTTTTTTTCCTACATTTCCTAATATTTTCCAAAAAAGCAAATATAACCCAAAGTATTAATTTTTTTTTAAACATTTACTTTTAGATATAAATTGTGTCCACAGAAATTAAAACCTAAGCCCCTCCCTCTATGTTTGTAAATGCTCTACCACTTAACCCAATAGTATTAATTTATATTAAGAAAAAGGTAAAAAAAAAAAAAAGTGACCATTCATTATCAATAATTACAATCCTCATGATGGGTCAAAATATGCCATTGATCGCCTCTTCGTGCCTGCTACAAGTCAAGCATCAAAGTCTACATTTTAGTGATTTCTCAATTTCATAATAAGTTGTCGATCTTCTAAATCAATTGATTATTGAAATAAAATGGCATTGACAGATGTCAAATCTAATGAATTTTGTTTGCTTAGTAATAATATACGTATAATTGAAGGGATAGAACGATTTGACCATTCATCATGCAATAGAATTCAGCAAAAATATCTTTCAAGATTAAAAGCAAATGGTAGTTTTGAATAATATCGCTGTTGTTTTAGATTTTAAGTAAAACAGTAATAAGGCATAAAAAAAAAGGAAAAAAAAAGAGAGGATGTTTTAGGTTCTAGTCTGATACAGGATAATTAGATCTTCCATAATGCTATGATTATAGAGTTACTGGAATAACAAATGTGCCTCTTGTAGAAAATATTTTAAAAATGGACAGATAATTAGTTTACCTAAATGGATAATTGACTCCCGTTATTAAAGTTTATAAACACTAACTCTAATATTTGTTAAAAAAAAACTCTAATAATAATTATACGATTGAGTTTTTATAAAAATTAATTGATATTCAATAAAATTAATATAAGACCTTTTACTATTGTTAGAATTTAATGAAGGGATTCTATTCCAATTGATTTAAAAAGTTTTGTGGTGTTACATCAAGATATCTAGCTATTAGGAATGATCCCGTGACTATATTATTGATCTTATCAAGAATATGGGTTTTTTTTTTTTTTTCTTTAAGAGGAAAATAATTTTATTAATTTCAATTAGTAATATATCGATAAAAACATATAATCAAATTTCTTAAAAATGTAAATGACAAAAGCAACAAAGTTAATATATGTCGCTTATTTCGAAGTTTATCGTTTGATGGTTGAATTACATCACGTTGATATTCTGATTGTGAGTTATAATACGTTTGGCTATGGTTTATAACGTGTTGATGATCGTTGATTTGGTTCTTGTCTGCGATAACGTATAATTCTTCGTTCGAATCTTGAAACCATGAAAATAAATATTAATAAAGATAATATTAAGCCGGCCGTCAGCCAGAAGCAACACTTGGCCAGAAACACCAACACTATCGTCAGAGACAGCAGCCTTGTATATGAAGCGATGATGTCATCTGTAGCATTAAAGCTGACGTGAATCGTAAAAAACGTATAAAAGCACAATTTGTATAAAGAACCATTTTATTAAGAAAAAAAATAGGGAAAAAAGGTTTAAATGAGTGATTTTAGGCCAATAACAACTAAAAAATCCCTCCTCATCATTAAAAGAAAATAGACTAATACAAAAAAAGTTTAGAGAAAATGGAGGGTGGGGTTTCAAATATTATGGATTTGTTTTAAGATGTTTATAAATATATAATAATTTGTAACTTTAGGGTTTAAGAATTCCAAACTATTGTGAAGAGTCTACAATATCGTCTACCATTTTAGTATTTTGTGATTATTTTTCTTACTAATTGCTATACCCCAACTTTGTACTAAGCCTTTGAGATTTAGCTCAAATGGTAAAAGAGTGGAAAAAAGCTATCAAAAATTAAGGTTCGAATCTTAATAAAAATAGATTACTATATCATAATATATAAATAAAATACATGTCAAGAAAAAAAAACTTCTCACTAATATTTGAGTCGGTAGATTTCCTCTTTTCCTGAGTTTTTTTCCTATCCTCTCAATTGTATATTACAATTTTCATTTTATTTCTTGTTGCCTAATCTAGTTTTTCTTTAACAACAATATTCACCATACGCATATAAGTCACTCAAATTAAGTGATTGAAGAGTAGATTTACTAGATTCCACAATCAATACAAATTCAAATTGAATTGACACATAAATATATATATATATATATATATATATATATATTATAATAAGTGACATCTCTCATAATCATTAAGGAAATCTCATCCGAGTAGTGTATAGTTTCATATTAATATCATGATTATGCATGTGGGCCTCCACTCCACTCCCTGCGACGACATAACAACACCATTTTAGGCGCGCCAGCCACGAGGTAGGATGTGACTCCATTTCAACTGCGTGGGGACACATCTCTTCTTTACTTTCTGTTTTAATCAAATGATGTTCGCTGTTTATTCTTTCTTATCTTCATATACTACTTGAATCCTAATCCAGAAGATTAAACTTTCTATTATATATCAGTTTTAATAGTATTTAAGTATTTTCACTTTAATTATAAGAGATGAAATTTTCTTATACAATTTCAGAGTAACTCCAAACTCAGCATAGCATTAGATTAATGTGGAGGTAATTTCAAAATGAACATTTGGAATTCTTTTTTCATATAGTTTATCGATTTGAAGCATTTATTGGAAAAAAAAATAGATATTTCAGTTAAACAAAGTTCCATTGAAGTCGTCCACATGCCTAACATAATTAGTAAAATGTTCAAAATTTAAAAATATAAGACATCTAATAAAAACAATTTATTACGTTATAACAAAGTAATTAATTATTCAAAACAATAAATTAAATTGAAGTTAGGCCCATAATTGGGCCTATAGGTATCTCGAACTGGACCAAGTTGGATTGGTTGGGCCTGATTCGCATTACATTTTGAGTTGTGACTCATGCATTCTAAACTATGGAGCGGATGTGTTTGAATCTCCGACCCGAATTCATAATATTTGGTAAAGATTTTTCAATGCAGATTATATTTAGCTGATAAAAGAACCATCATTTGTTAATATAAATTGGATAATATTAATATTATTTTTTCAAAATCAAGACTCTTGACTTCAAGTTTAATTTTAAAAAAGCTTTGCTAATATATTTTACCATTTTTGTTCTGTTAATCATTTAAAACAATAGGAAAACTAGGTACCCATTTCAATTAATTTAATAAATTAGGAAAAACAGACGTAATTAAAAAATATTTAATAAAGAGATATTTAATAAAGAATACAAAATATATGATAACAGATCAAACAAACCCTAGGTACAATCTTTCTAGCGCTTAGATATTCTCATTAATAATATTTAAGAAATGGCTTTTGTATATAAGATTTTAAAATTATACTTAAGATTTGGCCAAACATTTTGTCAACATTTTTAAATAAGAGATACAGAACTTAACTCGTGATCTTTATTTTATAAATTTTCAAATAAATTAAAATGATACCCACGACAATTTCCTTAAAACATTTCCAAATTTCTCACCTCCATCCATCAAGTGAATAAAGAGATAAGGGCTTTGTTTTGCCCACTAAAACCATTTCACGTTAAAAATTAAAAACACGACACATATTTGCTATATTTTCTTTATTCTAAAAAGGACATAGAATATAAAAATAACAAAAACAGATTTTAGAGAACATCAAAACGATGTTAACCTGTATTTTCAAAAACTATTCAGACAAGCACTTAATACTCCATATAAATAAATAAAATACAAATAAACAGGTAAATTGGGCCTTGAGGATAAATGGGTTATATAAAATCTATTAAACAACGGATCCGGCCAGATAAACATGGGCCGATCATGAGAGGCCAACTCAATTAGAGATGATGATCATTTACAGCCTATAGGCACAACTTCATTCTACTGTTAATCATAAATGTACAACGGAAACTCTATTACGTTCAGATTTGCTTAAAAGACATCAAATATTAACTACTCAATTCGACGTAGAATACAACCTAAGCAACAAGTGAGGGACTACGAACTACAGAAGAATTAAGAAACAAGAACAATATGCTCAAAAACGACACCGTATTGAATATCCCGCAAAATCTAAACTAAGCCTTAGCACAAGCTTGGCGCCTCGGAGCTATGGTGAAGATGAGTTCAAGATCAGGAGGATTAAAATACCCGTTCTTCGGCGTCTCGTGCTTCTTCTTGTAAGAAAACGGCTTTTTCCTCGGCGCCGAGGGCACTCGCCACCGTGATCTTGACTCCTGGCGCCCCCGCGTGGCGCAGCCTTCCTTTTCCGCCATCGCCGCCTCGATTCCGTATTCGATCATCTCCATTTCTCGAACGCTATCTGCCGATAACAGGACTAGAGGGAAAAGAAGATGAAGAAATTTTAGACTTGGAGAGGAAGAAACATCAAACAAGGTATTAATATTATATAATTTTCTTTATTTATTATCCAAGACTGTGGCTTCTTCGGGAAGGCGCTAGGGGCTTTCGGGGAATCGTGCGGCCAGGATGATTACACCTCAGCAAGTGCGTTTTCTACGTGGAGAGGTTAGGTTGTGCTTTTTCCAACTGGACAGAACACGTGGCCGAGTCTTGCCTCGCCTGGTAACTGCTGAAAACTTAAGGTCGTGGTGAATGCGCGGGAACCTCACTTCCAGACCACTTATTTCTTTATTTTGTTTTTTAGATTTTGAAATTAAGTTTTCTGGATTTTGACATCCACTTTCTAAATATATTTAAATTTCTAGAGAGCAAAAAAAAAAAAAAAATTGTATACAAGGGAAAAATTAGTATTAAAAATGAAAAACTTATACGACTTTGCTTTATATCTTGGCATAACTAATATTTCTAAAAATCGATCTACCGGCTCAACCGCGACCACGATCTTTCTAAATCGATTCATCCAGAAAACCATCTTTGCACTGGATCGGTTATAATGAACTCATTTCCTTAGCCTACCACACTGCCTTATAATATAACATTATGGTCAATAAATGAAGGCTTTAAAGGCATGATAATGCCTATGTGGGATACTCAAAGGCTTTCCACTGTTGTCAAATATAGTATAATAACATTAATGATGTCAAAACTAAAACTTTTACACTACATTTTCTAAAATATCAAAATAAAATCAATACAGTTGACTAATAAAATTATTTCTAATAAGAAAACTATCATTACAAAATTAGATCAATGTTTTTTTTAGCAAAATGATTTATTATATGATTTCATTTTTAAAAAGTGTGTATTTGAAAGAAAATGTTATATTTGATTGATTTAGGAAAAAAAATTTCAGTTTCAATATACCTTACGAAAATTATTTTTCATCAATCTCAAAACTTCAATTATTTTTCAAATGTTCTGTGTTTATTAAAAAGTGAAAAATAAAGTTTTGTCCAAGAAAAAAATTATTCAAGCCGAACATTTTCCAAGATAATAATGTATATATATATATATATATATATATATATATAAAAAATATATATATATATATATATATATAAGTATATTTTTTTAAGCAGATAAATACTAATAAATTGGTTAAATAGATAAAAAAATTATCTTCTTATTTTGTTTAAAATTATATTCTTATAAATAATAATAAATAGATATGTTACTTAAATAAATTAAAAATATACATCATTCATCAAAAGTAATAAAAAATAATGATATTTAATTAAATATAATACTTAAGTAAATTAAACATATATCTAATACTTTCAATTTCAATATATTATGAAACTTACATACCATATATGTTTTATTTAATAAAATAAAATAGTAATTTATTTATAAGAAATAACATTTTTAAATTATATAATTTTTTTTTTAAATTTAAACATATTTTAAATTTTTAATAAAATATTAATTATATATTTACGACGCTTACCTGCTCAACACTGCTCAAGATCGGTCGACCATATCAACTAGAATCGATAACTTTTCTGGTTCAATAACCGATACGATTTTTAAAACATTCTGAATAACACAAACATTCATTAAAACGACATTATTTCGTTATACCACATTGAACAAGATAGAGGTTCAAAGTCTTATTGAGATATAAAAACAAAATTCATAAATTGCTATATTTTAAAAACAAACTTTTTATTCGGAAATTAAATACAAAAATCATGAAAGTTTAAAATTTTAATATTAATTTTCACTAAAATAAATTTGATTGCGTGTTAAACCTAAGTCACTTAATTTAAAAGACGTGATGAATTCTATTTATCAATTTGGGATAACCAAACTTACATTCATAATTTCATATTGCGATTCTTAAACGGTGAAAACATTAAAAATGAGATTATCTTAGCGAGTGTTATAGCTTTTTCAAAAAGAAACTTGTCCTATATGGGAAAAAAAAATACAAGATCTTTTTTGGATTTATATACTAAAACTCATCATTGAGCTTGTATAAGGCTTGAGAAAAGGGAAGACTTCACATACCCAATAAATAGACCAAAAGCCTGATTTAGCTTATTGATTGTAAAATTGTGTGAAAAATTATCCTCATCTCCATAACTCTTTTTAATGCTCTCTTTAATGAGAAACTCTATAAAAAAATGGTTGGAACTTTAGAATTAAATCTAAAAACAGTAACTTAGCTTTTCTACCGTTGGTTCGTCTTTCCAAGTTCTGATCTCCTTCAAACAGCTAGTGTGCACTACATTTTCCTTCATTGCATCAATTATGTTGAAAGAATATTTTCTTAAAATAAAAGTTTTTTTTTGAATTAATGAAGTAATATGAGTATATGCTAAGATGGTTTAGATATTTTGTATTACTTGCAAAGGTTTTTCTAATGTGAAAATGTTTTAACATTTAAATGTTATTTTACGGGCTAATAGAGAATGGGATCTTTGATTTTTAATTTACGGAAAATTAGTTGCATTGTTAATTTGAGCAATAGTCAAGGCAAAAAGATCCCTAAATAATAGTGCCAACAGATCTTCAGATGTCGGTCCAAAAAACTCCAACCTTAGGTTATCACCAATGAAAAGAATAAAGTTGTTGATTTTTTGCAAGTTGATTGGTAGATGACAACACTTTTTTGCCCCCTCTTCTAAGAAATTATTAGAATGACCTAAAAGCTTCAAGAGTGCATCAACTGGGAATATGAGGGGATGACAGTGGAAAACTTTACATACTAGTATTTATATTTGTGAAGTCTAAGGAATTTATTAAAAATTCGTAATAGAAAGGCTTGATTTGGTTATTGGTTTTGAAAATCCGTTTTCTATTTTAAAAATAATAAGAATAAGGAAAAATGAAGACTAATTTTTAGAAAACACGCAAAAAACACACTATTTTTAGAAAATAAAATAATTTTTTAAGAGAATATAAAAATAGTGCCTTTGTGTTTTCAAAAAAAAAAAAAAAAAGAACCACACAAGCCCAAAATGTTGCTAGTTAAAAATAAAATAAGTTCATCTAAAATCAATTTAGTTAAATGCTTTAATTATGATAGAAAAAAAATACATCGTTTGCTAATTATTTTAACTTGAAAAAGGACAAAAAAAAAAAAAAAAATTCATGCAAATGATTTGAAATTTTTTGGAATTTGACGACTATACAAATGACTAACATATTATTGTTTTCCTAACATAGGTGGAAATGAAACACAAGACATTTAAAAACCCTAGAACTTTTTTTTTTTAGCCTTTTCACTTTTAAGTAAGGAATGATGGTTTCTTGGTTATTCTTAACCCGAACTCACCACTTTAGACATCTTTTTGAAGGAATCACACAAATTAATCACGCTAAACACACGTATATAGATATTTTCATCACCCATTACTAACCTCGTAGTAAATAAGGTAAAATCTTTCTTAATCCACGCGACCTTCCAAGCCTATTCTCTATGCGATTAAGATATAAAAGCAACAGACTCCGATCACAGTTAAAACTAGACTCCAAAACACTCCAAACCTTCGGTTTCTCGTTTTCTCTCTCAAGGTGTTTTCATAAACTTGGAGGCTAATAAAACTTCTAAAAACCCTCGAGACTATAAATGCTGTATTTACAGATCGCTAACCCTAACCCCATTAGGTTTTATAACACCTCGCTTTATACTCGCCCAATAAATCTGCTCCATCTGTATCTTAATAATCGCTGAATCATCATCATCTAACGAGTTTAAATAGATCCTATGTTTCCATTATTAATTATGCTTATCAACGGTCTAGATTGCTTCTGGAGCATAAATCCAACAATCTCCCACTTGCTTAGAAGCAAGTCTGGGACCGTAATCTTATCCAGGCTACTCCACTAAAAACCCAGATGTGAATTCCAAAATTAATGTTTTATATTAAATGTATTTTCCTTTTGTAAAATATCAATAATTAATTAATAATTTTTTTAAATGTCAATAATTATTTTATTCTCTTGACTTATCGGTTTAACGGATCCCATGCAGCCGGTGACTTTCAATATCAGAGTATCGAAACATGTCAGAGGATGTTTCATACAAAATTCCATTTTGTATATTTCATAAATATGATAATCAAAAATACCATAATCCCCAAGAATTATCAAAGATATTAATTAGTTTCATTAGGCCTCACTTATTATTAACTCAAGAACCATAGTAACTTAATTATCTATTTATAATATACTTTCGGGATTAAGAAAAATAGCAATCTCCCAATATCCCTGATTTATATCCTTTCACTGAGGTATCATGATTAAATCTCTTTTCGATCCTCTCGAGAATGACCATAATTCTCATTCCAATATTTTATAATAACCAAGGCCCGATCATTTCATAAAATATTGCGAGTCTAAATAAAGTGCCCAACTTTATTTTAATAAGCTGTGAACAATTCGTACAATTATGAGAACTTTGTGATCATGTCTTCAATGGACGTATCCATATGATGCGTATCACTACGTAATTGTCTGGACCTTATGTTAAATATAATGTGCAAAAACTGCATATTATTATATCGAGAAAATGAAATTACAACTTGTCTTGCTCCTAGAGCACAAATGTAAACCAACTCCACTCACTCTAAAGTGGCACAGGACCCTCTTAAGACCCATTTACAATTTACATGTTTCATGAGCACACGTTGAGGAAGAGACTTAGTAAAAAGTGCCGCTGGAGTTCCTCCTGGATTCTATTTTAAGTAACCACTTGTATCTCCTCTATCAATGAAATCACGGATCAAGTGGTACTTTCTTAATATGTGTTTTAATTGCTTTTGTGAGACCTTAGTTCTTTGGATTGTTATACGGCCTCCTTGTTATCACGAGTAAAAGGTAATGGGCGATCACACTTGTGTCACATGAAGATCCAAAAGGAATTTCTTAAGCCATACGACTTCCTTTTTGACTTCGGATGGCGACCACATGTCCAGCAGGTCGTGGAGTCGACAACCTGAAATCACATTTAACACTCCTCTGACAAATGGCTCCCCCATTTAGGGTAAACACATATCCACGATGTTGGTTGCGAGTCGATATCCTTGAAAATCTGAGTCCATATAACCAAGTGTTTAAGACTCCCAGCGGAATACGCAACATATAATCCCTCGTTCTCTTTAAGTACTTGAGTATATGTTTCACTTTGTTGTCCGGTCTGTTCTACTCACAGGGATCGATTAGTGGAAACACTATCAACGCATAGCGAATGCTCGGCAGTACATAGCATAGCATGCATGAGACTGACGGTAGAAGCATAAGGTTTTACTCATGAGTTCTTTCTCTTGAGGGTTTTTGGTGATTGCTCCTTAGAAAGATGAATTCCATGTACGAAGAATTAGAGTCCCCTTTTGGAATTTTCCATGCCAAACTGGTCACTATTTTATCAATGTAGAGCTTGGGATAAAGCTAACACCCAACATTCTTACGGTCTCGTAAAAAGTTTGATTCTAGAATATAGTTAGCTACCAGAATCCTTACCATCAAAATTGCTTTTAGGAGAATGTGCCTACGATGCGATAACACTTCCTGCTGTTTCCAATTAGCAGGAATATCATCTGCGTGGTAAGTACCAAAGACTACCACTATTCCTTGAATTTTCTTATACACACATGGTTCATCGAGGACTTTTCTCAATCCATATAATTTGATAACAGTCAAACCTGATGTTCCATGACTGGATACTTGCTTAAGCCCATAAATAGACTATCGACTTGCAAACCATGTGTTCTTGACCTAAGGCTATGAACCCTTTCGGTTGCATATAGATATCTTCTTCAGCTCTCCATTTAGAAAAATTTGTTTTGGCATCCATTTTCCAAAATCCTCGTGTCGAGGCGCTGCTGCGACTAAGAGAATCAGGACAGAGATTTAAGCATGACTCTTGGCGAAAAAGTTTCATCATAATCTATACCCACTCTTTTTGGGTGCTAACCTTTTTGCCACAAATCTAGCTTTGAAGGTTTAAACCTTAGTATAGATACTCTCTTTCTCTTGTAAGATCCACTTACCCAAATTGGTTTTACCTTTAGGTGCTTCTATAAGAGACCAAGCTGAGTTCAAACCATAGATTCCATCTCACGGTCATTACCTTTTCCACTCTGCATCAACATCCTCATTTTCTGCCATTATGTGGTAGATTCGTCATGAGATTATCGAAAGCGACTTGATAAGTCTCTCCCCCAACAAGGCATACCTTGCGGGTTTAAGTGTCAGTCTCCACTACGAGTTCTAGCTTTGCATTGGATTTATTATGCGTGTGCGAGGAAGGATCAAGTTTTGCGATTCCAATTGGATTACGATCTCTTCATTATGTTCTTGTTCTTGAGATTTCTTGAATTTAGTCTGAGTTGTTTCTGTGTTTGTTCACCTTCGGGTACATTTTATTTATTTCCCCTCTTTGAACATCAACGGGAAAGCGAGGGGTGAAAAAATAGGAGTTTGTGAGGTGGATCTCGGCCCGAGTCAAGAAGCTCTTTAAGAACCACTTTACTCTTAGGTTAAAATTCATATAATCCTCTTCACAAGAAATTGGCATGGTACTCAACATCCACACTTCTTTTCCTTTGGATTATAAGTGTCCACCTCTCGTTCCCTTAGGGTAACCAATAAACATCACACATTTAATTGAGATTCCAACTTTTGTTGTTTATTGCCAAGGCGTGTCTTTGGAGCACCCAATCCTAATATGGTTCAAAAATTTGGGCCCGCCACTTTCCATAATTATGTGGGTGTCTTCGCTGAAGCAGATTTAGATGGGCCAAATTTAGTATGTAAGTAAATTTGTTCTAAGGCATATCGAGCGATTGGTGTGATGAATAGTGAGCATCGATCCTCACCTATCTAAAGGGTTCTATTTCTCCTTTCCCGGAGACTCCATTTTTGGCGTTCCGGGAGATGATGGTGAGATATTATCCCCTCTTAGAGGCAGTAAGACTTGAACTCCTCAGACAGTATTCAGCCTCAGTCAGGCAAAAAATTGCTTGATGGACACCTGATTTAGCACTACGCCTCAGCCTTATGCTCTCGAGGAAATTTATCAAAAAGCTTCGGACTTATGGCGCATTAGGTAAACATAACCATATCTTGGTAGTTGATGAAATACTCATACCCATACCTACGGGCTTAAAACGCTCATTAGTCCACATCGGCAGTGTGTACGATTCAGTATATAGTGGCACGTTTCCTTTGGCCTTAGAAAGCCTCTTTATCATTACCTTCTAAACATAGATTCACATCTTTGGTATAGGTTCAAAGATCGAGGAATTTAAATTCCACTTTTAGCAGACATAATTCTACTAGAATTAATATGACGATCGTAAATGCCACGTATAGGTTTCATTTGAAACCTTCCTTTTCTTAGATAAAGAAATTGCTCATCATCAGTATTTTCAATAGCATTAATACTATAGGACATAGGGTTAAAAAATATAAACCATTTATCAATGTCCAAGGAACAATAAAAGCGTTATTACTCTTTATTGGCGAAATTAAACACTTTATTCAAACCATGTTCAACTAAACAGCTAACAGAAACCAAATTCCTCTTAAAATCCGGAACAAATAAACAGTCTGATAAACATAAAGTCTTATTATTAAAAAACATAACTCCGCTGAGTCCTATTTGCCATTCACGCGGAGACATATTCCCGTTCCCAACTTCAAGCTGCACAATGTCGCTGCTGAGTGTTTGCTTTGTTTGAACCACTTTGCAAAAAGTGCAACAAAGCATGGTTAGTAGCTCTGAATCAATGATCCATTTATCATTGTAATTCTCCACTAAGCAGCCTCGACAACATTTATACTACCCAGCACTACTAGTTTTGGGCAATCCCTTCTTCAGTGACCTTTAAATCCGCACTTGAAGCACTTGCCTTTCGGCTTCTTCATTGCAGTTGGTTTTGAAGAAAATTTGGACTGCTGCCTGCTTTTTGTTCTTTGGCCTTGGGACCACTGGGTTTGAAGAACTTTCGGCATGATAAGCACTTCCACTGCTTCACGAACCACACCAGGCCTCTCAAGCTCGTGCATAAGTTCAATAGGAATTAAGCTTGATTTGTTCATATTATAATTCAATTTGGTGACGAAAGCTATTGGTAGAGATTCTAGGATCCAAATCCCGATCTTCATCTCTTAGTCCAAAACCATTAATCTACTCCGCGATCTTGTGTGCCGTCATTTTAGACAATAGACCGCACATTTCCTCCAGTCATACGAGTGTTCATTAGTGCCACTATGGCTGCTTGTCTAGCGATGTGCTACTTTGCTTAAACATCGTCCCAGAGTGCGAGATTATTTTGCAATACACTCTCGGATCATTAATTTGCTTTTCGCGGATATTCTTGCATAAATGGCCGGTAAAATCCTGTATTGTTTGTCGTATTTGCCCGTTGCAATCTGCAAATTAGCTAGTTTCCTTTGAAGCATTAGCGATGAGCTCTGGGGTTTTGAGTTGTTGTAATGAATTTATTCTCCAAAATCAAGGACAATGAAAAGATTAAGTTTCCATAGGTCGTAGTTATTTCCATCAATGGTTTTGACTCAAAAATTGTAACTAGAGGATTAAATGATGTCATTTTACGAAATTTAAAAAAAAGCACATATATTAACCACGTAAATACACTGACAAACATACAAATATGTAGATCCTTCAACTACTTATTATTAATGTTTATTGCAACAATAATTGTTTCAGCTTGCAAATACTTACGATTGGGCAAGACATTTGTAATAAACTAAACTTTGAACATGGTAAGAGGAAATGAGAATACGTTCAGCGAATTTATAAGCGTGTAATTGAATAGCATTCATATAATAAATTATATTTATTATAAATAACCCGTTCATATAATAAATTATATTTGTATAAATAACAGTTCATATAATAAATTCTATTTATTATAATTTACCCACTCCGTCATTATTTCAATATTCTTTTGGGCCTTTAATAACATTGTGAGCCTACGTTGGGAGAGGTTATTATTAATATTATTAAAATTGAATGTAATAATAAAATGTTTTAATTTCAAAAATTATCTTTAATAACTAAGAATTGTCGGCGTTAGGCGTACAATCTTAGTAAATTTTGAAATTATTTTAGATCCAAATCAATAAAAATCAGAAGTATGGCATCGGTTGGGGTATCACATAACCATTTATTGTGGACCCTTAATGGAACCACTTGAGTTTCAAATTAATTAAATTAATTTTAAAACCTTCACCCATTCAACTCATTTTCTTAATGAATTAATTAGGGTTTTCCATAATAATATTATCTAGATAAAACAAATATTATTATTATGCACATGTATGTAATCAAAATGATCAGAGATTATATGGCACCACCTATTCTAAATGGCATATTAAGCACATATCACATGTTATATCCACTATAATTAAACAATTATAAATATAAAGAATAATTAATAGGCCATAATCCATGGTTTCACAGAAAAAATTCTACGAAACGATAGGACGAATGACTTGATGTCTGGCAGGTACTTCTTAACTTCGGGTCTTGTAGTCTGTGGATGTGGTAGAGTTAGGAAATGGCTTTAGGGTTTTTGGCCCAAAAGCAGCCTGCGTGTCGCAATGAATCATAAGCGTCAAGCATGGCGGCGAGCAGCCCAGCTATGGCCCAGTTTCTGCTTTGAAATTTTTCTGAGGGGTAGAGCAACATGCAGGAACCAGCCACAAAGTCAGCCAGTGCGACAGCGCGACACCATTTTTACATTTTTATAATCGTCAAATTTACATAAAAAAATTGCAGGAAAAATAAATAAATAAATCAAGGAAGCTTCAATCTTATGATTAGCCTCCTTGTTACATCCCAAAAAAAAAATATACAAGCAAAATCTATCATGGATTAAGGCCAAAACCAAATCATTCATTCATAATAAAAAAAAAAATTATAAATAACATAAATAATAGATCCTAGGTGCCATATATCTAATATACATCATATATACATGAGAAATAAAATTATGGATTCAATCTATCTGCAGATTCAACCGGTGCTACGATGCCAATTGAAGGAATCACACGAGCGGAAGCGGGAATCGCACGATAAATGTAATATGGTACGATATATTTTCATCACCCGTACTAACCTATGGTAGTGAAAATCTCTTAGAATCGGGACGGCTGAAGAGCTATTCTGCATGTGTGAATCTGCGTGTGGGCGCACTGATCTAAAGAAACTAGATCTGGCGCAAGCCTTCGGTTTGTTTCTCTCTCAAGGTGTTTTCATAAACCTGGAGACTAATAAAACTTCTAAAACCTGGAGGCTAGGAAGCAGTGCATTTATAGACTGCTAACCCTAACCCCATTAGGGTTTTATAACACCTTGGACTTTATAACACAGGCTGATAAAATGAAACAAATCTTGTATATCTTAATAATCGGGTTAAATGAAACTCTGTGTGTCTAATGAAATTTAGCTTGGGGATCACATGACCTGATTATTAATTGAGAACCTTGATCAACGGTCTATACCAGATTGTGGGCATAAATCATACTTTTCATATATATATTTTCAATAAAATGGTTATTCACACAAATCTTGGTTTATTTGTTTTTCTGTGATTTAGTTATTATCTTAGGTGTGACGGGTGATTGTGTAGTCTCAATACAACGATTTGATTTTCGTCGTTGTGTTTGAGTAGTTCAGATGAGAAAAAATATCACGATCGGAGACAGATTATCAATCGATGATCGCCCGATGCTTCTGGAACTAAATATAGGTATTAAGTTCTGTATAATATCAAATATATACACTTAATTATCAAATATATAATTTTTGAATCGTTTCATTATGGTATAAACTTGGATGTTGTTTCATCATTTGTAGTTTTAATGATTTTGATTTTATATTAATATTGATGTATTACTAGTTTAAATCAATGAAATTATTTCTCTTCAAAAAATCATAGGTGGAAATGACAAATTCTAAAAATATTGGAATTAGTTTGTTTTTTTATGGTTAAATACATTTAATTACAATGTAGTAAATTGTTCCCATTATAATTCGTCTCCTCCCTATGTTTTGCTTTTTTTGAAGTATTGAAAGCTCTATCACATGAGTTAGATATGATATACAAATATTGAAATTAGTTCGATGATGCTTATTGTGACAAAAATAATGACTAATGATATTTTGTTAGCATATTCTACCTTTCTATACAATGATTGAAATTGATTTATGATAATGTTAAATTAGAAATGAAGTAAAAATTTTCAAAACAAAACCAACACAATTTGGTTGAATTGAGTAAAACACTGTCCATTGAACTCTAGAGTTTTCAAGAAGAACTTAGGCCCTGTTTGATAAATCATTGAAAATGTTCAAACCAATGAAAATGAAAATGAAAATTTTCAATGGTTTTAATTTTTTAATATGTTTGATAACAAAATTTTAAGCTCTCTTATTGAGAAAATTTAAATGAAAAGCATTGAAAATTATAAGTAGGTAAATACACAACAACATGGAATGTAAGTCGGTCGACAAAATTTTAAATGAAAATAAATTAGACCAAAAAACCCTTAAAAGTAATATAATATTTTGCAAATATTTCTTGGTTAGTTTTTTATAGTTTTAAAAAGTTTAGATTCTATTGGTTATTTTTTAAACATATTTATGTCTTTTTTGGATAATATTATTAGAATAAATATTTTTACATATTTTAAACATGTTATTTACAATAATTAATAATTGTAGTGAAAAATAAAATATTATTAAACTCTATTTATTTTGGATAATATGTAATTTAATGATAATAAGTAAATATAAAATACATAATTTTAATTATTCGATATTTACAGATTATCAAACAATATATTTATCTTAAACATTCAATTGTGAAAGTAACTTATCAACCAGTTTTAAAGTATAGATTTAATATTTATGAAATTCAACATAATTTTCAGCCTTATTTTTATTGACTTAATTTTTCGTTTTATCAAGCAGGCACTTGGAATAAGCAAAATAAGATGCTTCACCATAATACTAAAAAGTTAGGTGATCTGTTTTTTTGATGGAAAATCAACGCATGACAAGATAAATATTATACGATAGAATTTGTCATTCTTACCCGTAATAACACTACTTTTGTTAACCATATGTTGACAACTCCTAAAATGATAACTCCATCAAGGATTTTTATCAAATGAATCCGATGTCATAGATCTCAACACAATGATATTAGGTGTTATCAAATATGTTTAGTGTTAGATAGTTCTTGACTTAATTATATCATGTATTAATTCGGTTATTTGGTAGAGTTATTAAGATTCATAAAAGTAGGTGTGGTAATTAGTCCAAGTCCTTTATGGATAGATCTTAAATATTAAAAAGAGGATGCAAATTTTTACCAAAACGAAAATGGCTTAGGGTAGAAGGTAAAGGTACAAAAAAAAGCCTCGTGTTTTTCCAAATATTTTATTTACAACTCGATTTTTTTTTTTTTTACTTCCAAAAAGTCCCTACCGTTTACTAGCATAGCAAAATCAAATCAAGTCAAATAAAATAAAATCAAGTTTTATAAAAAAAAAGGAAAAGAATCAAAGTAGACCAAATTTATGGTCTAAAATAAGATTACTGGTTTAAATTTTATAGATTTTTGCTAACAACCTATGTTTTGTTCAAAGAGATAAGTAAATTTTAAATAAAAGAAGAAGAAGAAAGAGATGGAAGTAAAATTCAAAATTTTTTATTGATTAGATAGTAATACAGTGATTACACTAATGATTTATCATGCTATTTTCTTAATTTTAAAAATGTAAACCCTAGTTTATTGTTTGCTCTTTATTTTATTTATTTTCCTTTCATTATGAATTTGTTTTTCTCTTTACTCATTAATTGATAGTCACAAAATTGCATGTGTTATGCATTTGACATACATATTAATGCTATGGCATGTTACTAAAATTAATTATTTTATATTTAGTTATCAATTTTTTGACAACTAAGTATTTAGTAAACTGTCCCTAATATTTATTTTATTTAAAATATAAAAAAAATGAAAATAACATATAAATTAAAAACTATATAACTTATATTATAACTTTAGAAAAAAAAAGTCATAATTTCCTTTAATCATATAATGCAAGTGTAGCTATGGTTTGATATAGTGGGTGTGGCCCCAAGGCAAGAGTCCCAGAAATTGACCAGCTGTCCCGGCTACGAGGAAGCCATAAATGTCTTATATCATGTGAGACTCAAATATGAAGGTAAAATGGCCATGATCGGACCGTACATCCATACTCGCAAACATAATCAGTATATTCTGATAGTTTGAGTTAGTTACACTCTATACAAAAGTTAGAGGTTTTTATACATGTTCTGCAAAATAAATAACCAAAAGTCGCGTATCGACTTTTCTTGCTTGTAAAACGGCATACAGTGAGGCGTCGTCTTCCTGAATACTCCATGTACCTGAAAAGGGGATCCCATGAAGAGGGGATCCCACGAAGGGGTGAGCAATCTTACGTGTTGATATTTTCTTTATATGGAGTTCTTTCAAAACAAAGATCTTCGTCTGATAGGAAAACACACACATTCAAGTGAATTCATGATTCTGCTCGAGATCTTTGCGTGTCGATTCGAGTGTGCCAGTCGCCATGGGCGCTCCTAAAATAAATGCTTATGCCGTAATATGGCCGTTTTGAGCAAAATATTTGTTTTTGTTTGTGAAGCTGACCACCAGATGTAATCACGTTGAATGATCATACGAGAGTGAATTTATTTGGATAACTCTCGAAGCAATTCATGGGCCCCTCAATGAATTGTTGGGCGATTTCCGCAATTCTTACGGCTTGACTTTCGATATAATTTTATTGTTTTAGACTGACCCTGGAATTTATTTCATGTCGTACCTTCCCTTTCTTGTTGCAGGAGTGTACGATGTATATGAAATGTATTTATGCCATTTCCATACAACACATGTTAATATATTAAGCATGCATATATTAACAAAAATTAACCTGCAAACAACATGTTATTCATTCATAGTAATAACACATAAAATTAGCTCGCATGGGCTAATAAACAATTCGGTAGTCCATCTTGGACCCACCCAAAGAATTACATAAATAGCACATAACAACACATAAGGTCACATGACAGTCCAACCCATGGTCTCGGGTTGTCCACGACCACCTAGGGATTTCCTCACTTAGTCCCAATCTTTGGAATTTGAAAACATAAGCGTGAGTACCGAGATATCACATTCAAACTATTTCTTGTGAAGAATAAAGCAAGTAGGAGAAAAACTCTACCTCCCGGAGTTGTCGAAACTCCACAATACCGGTATCCACTCGTAGCTCTTGCAGTGGGGATAAACTTTGCCTCTTGTCTCATCGGGATTGGTTGATCGTAGGGAAATACAGAGAGAAGTGAGCTTATATATGCAAAGAAACTTCTTCTCTTTTCTCCCTCCTTTCTCGGTTTGCTCTCTCTCTCCCTAATTTGGTTGGTCCAAGCGTAATCGAGAAGACTTGTCCTCTCATGCCACTTGTCGACCTCCTGGATTTAGTTGACTTGGATTCCCTTATTCTCTTATCCATCTACCATAGATTTCCGCGAATTCAGCGTATTTGCCATGTGTCTCATAGATTACATTTGAGCTAAATGTTGACTCGATTCGCACATGACATGTGACCATCTCGGCCGCGTCGCAATGTGCGAGTGTCTTGCATCACTTCGTACACCGAGAAAACGTGAAATTAAATGTCGGAATTCGGCCCAGTAGCGTGGTAAACCCCGGGTATGAGCATTCAGCGGTGAAGTCTGTTTTGTCGTCCGAGATCTAGAAAAATTTCGGATTTTGATCGAAATAACAATTTTATCATTTTTTAGAAAATTAGAATTTTTTAGGGTCTTACAGTGGGCTTGACAAGTGTTAAGAGGTGAAAAAGGTCACCAAGAATGCTATTTCAAAGTTGCCACTAATTGAGAAAGTCACATGCAATTGTATTTGGGAAAATTATGTTATGCCCCTAACACGAAATATTTGAAAATTTAGATCTAAAACTTATCAAACCTAGTTCAAATCCTAATTGAACTAAATAATTGATAAATAACCCAAATATTTGATAAAGAGTTTATGGGGAGACAAAAGAAATTTTGTCTCCCTAAAATACCCTTAATTTATCTTATCCACAAGCCCTAACATAATTCAAACATCTCCAAACATCCCCTTATCCTCTCTTAACCGGTTTTAACCCCTTTTTCTTCAACCCCACACCTCATTTTCTTCTTTTCTTCTTCTCCTCAACCCGTTTTGCGTCTCCCCCTTCCTCTTAAGTTCGGCCTCGTTTCTTTAAGATCGACCTCTCATTTTACTAAAATCCTTAACCTGATAACCCCATAAACTCATCCCATTCGAAAGAGAAACTGTTGGTCGACCAAAGCACGATCGAATTTCCCATTCAAGCTAAAGAATCTAGGTTTCTTTCTTCATCTTCTCCTTGTGTGTGTTCTTTTGGATCTCACATGGTGCAGGATTCGACATTTTTAAAACGATGATACAAAATGGTTACCATATTATGTTTTTTTTAAGCAATGTTTAAGAGCAATGATCTCGGTTTTATTTTATGAAAATGTGGTTATGTGTGTCTTCTTTTGAATCTTTTTTTTAATCTCTATTATTTTGAAGTTTAGATTTCTGGGTTCCAACATTGTTTAAGAACAATGATCTGTCTGAATTATTTTATTTTCATTATAAGTGAACGACAAGTATCATATGATCAAACATTGGATATAAATTTTATGAACTCTAGGTACTACACAAGTTAACTTTAGGTATATTCAGATTGTATCCAGGGTACAATCCATTTGAACCTTAGGTACAATCTACATATAATATGGATATGAGCAGGCCGTGAAGTCTGACTAATAACATTTCATAGTTTTTATTATAAGTAAAATGTAAGTACCATATGATTAAACCTTGGGTACAACCATTATGAACTCTAGGTACTACACAAGTTAACCTTAGTTACAACCAACTTGTATCCAGTGTACAACCCATTTGAACCTTAGGTACAATCTATATATAGTTTGGGTACAAACCATTTATATCTTAGGTACAACTAATACCACTTGTTTGTTTTTACAGTTAGTAAACTATAAGTACCATATGATTAAACCTTAGGTACAATCATTTTAAACTCTGGGTACTACACAAGTTAACCTTAGGTATAACCAAATTGTATCCAAGGTCCAACCTATTTGTACCTTAGGTACAATCTATATGTAGTGTGGGTACAAACCATGTATATTTTAGGTACAACTAATACTGTAATGCCCCTTCCGCTGTGCTTCGACAAGCGAGGGGACGCCGCACAGAGTAGAGACACGTTAACCTGAATTTTCGACATTTTGGGAGACAATTTCAAGCATAGATTCATAATTGATACAAACTTATTTCAAAAGCCAGAATTATGAAAATTCTAGACTACAAATTATAACTAGTGGAACTACCACTACAAAGGTGTTTAAAATGTCTTGTACAAATATGCTTAAGTCTTTGACAACTTATCTACTTACAAGTTTTGCTATGACAAAATATTACATTTACATTCACTATTACAAAAGATATGGGGTAGGGGACCCATATAAAGGAGACACCTAAGGTTGTGTTAGCCTTGCCGGGTACATGATATGTGACACCCCGTTTCCGGTCCGACTCGATTGGTGGGTTTGAACCGGATCTGAGATGCTTTGTTTTCTATAACTTATAAACTTTAAGCTTTTCATTCATATAATGTTAAACATTTAACTTGTACCATATTCTGCAATAGCGGATCTGAGAAATACATATCTGAAGCTCCATATATGGAAGTGTTCAACATTTGTGTCTACAAAAGAAACAAAGACATATACATTATGCAATCTTCCAGTGGACTCAGTGATGTTGACCTTGGTACAACGTGTGGATCGTCTTGCCCTCTGGTTTCTCTTACGTACCCTGGATGGATGAAACACACGTGCTAAACATAGCTTAGTGAAATTTACACTTATGGACTACCTCCCCAACAAAAATTCATCCCACTAGCGCATGCATATCTTTATGACACATATAACATGTACATATATTTATCCATTTCTCATGTCTACTTTCTTTTCTCATAACATGTTTCTTTTCTTATCATATTTCATATACTTTTCATGTCATTTTATATTGTATTTCTTGTTCTTATACTATCATCATAGCAGTGCTATGCTTCTCATATCATATCATATACTTTATACATTCCTTTACATATACTTTTCATTTTCTTTTATGTTCATGCTTGCAAATACCACAGAAGTGGATACGGGAGAGAACTGTATGTATCCGAAGGTACTATCATCGTATGAGACAGTGATCCTCTATGCGTAATAATACCAGAGGTACTATCCTTTGTCTGAAGGCAGTGATCTACATATGTATGTACCTGAAGGTATTATTACTGTACGAGATAGTGATCTTTGTATGACCTAAACGGGGCCTCTATAATGATCCAAACGGAATCTATGTCATCGACCCAAACAAGGCCTCGATATCTGTATCTGTATGCTGTAGCAGTTGTGTCCCTATAGGCATGCCTATCTATCCAACTACCCGGTCTTAAGGAGGCAATCATTTTTATTATGTTTTCTTAACAATCTTTCATGTTTTAGAAAAGATATATCAAATACATGAATAAGTATACTTATGAGATATTCCTTATTAAATAAGTTCTGATAAACATTTAACTGTACTTTTTCTTATACAAAATTATACGTATATTCTTTTTAGCTTTCATAGATCAAACTTATACTTATACTTTTCCTTGTAGCAACTTATACTCATTCAGGAACTTACTATTTGTCCACACTAAACTCACCGAGGTGACGAGGCACGGTGAGTTTTCAACTTAGTGTCATTCATATTTGAACCCCCGTTATTCATTTATTAGGGTTCCTATACTATCGGTGTATGAATTTGGGATTAATAATGTAAAAATACAAGAAACTAGGGTTGTCGGAAAAAGTGGTACTACGTGGTGCTTGCATCGTGCCAGGTACCATTCATGTTGGTGAGTGATGCAGGGTACCACGCTGAGATGAAATGCCGGTACCATTTGGCCTCTACAAAGAGTGAATGTAGGTACCATATGACTCTGTCTTAGGTACCAGGTCGTGGAAAAGCTGCCCGAAATGCGATTTTCCCTCTTTCTCACTTTTCTTCATTACTCTTCCTCTTATTCCATCTTGCTTCAAACTATCATGAATTACTCCCAAACAACTCTAATATGGGTCATAAATCCTTACATAAACCAAACATAAAAGATTAGATTAGGGTTTGTTCTAAACTAAGCTTCGATTATTTGCAATTAAACCCGCAATCTATACTCAAAGGGAGGATTCCATATTCTTCTTTGTACCAAATTGGGTTTGCAACCTACTTTCAAGAAATCTAGGGTTAGGATGAAATCAACAAAACCTAGGTTTGGACGAGCTCTCCATACAAAATTTATAGTATTCCATGCACCAGAAAACCACACTAATTCCATACAAGGATTATAGCTTCCATATGATTCCATACCTTTGCTCTCTGCAGAGTCTCTTCCTCCCTTCTCGCCTTACTTGCTTCTTCTCCTTTTCTTCTTCTTCTTATTCTCCTTCTTCTCTTCTCTTCCTTTCTCCTTCACGTTTTTGTTCTCTTAAAAATGAGAGAACAAACTTGATCTTATCTCTTTTTTATTGATTTTACTTTCCTTTATTTACTCATTGGTCCCTCATCTTCATTTATTTGCAATTCAACTTATACTATACTCTACTTTGGCATACAATCTTATGAGATTATAACCCTTAAGTCCTAAATTGGTAAATGACCAATTTACCCTTGTTTTTTGTATAAATTCTGGGTTTTTCTTATTTTATTTTTAGCATTATTTTATTCCGAAAAAATATACATTTACTTTTATACCCAAAACATGGTATAAAAGCGTAGGGGTGTAATTTGAGTTATTCTGACTCTCCCCGGCTACTAAAAGAATTTAAGTCCTCGAAAATTCATACTGTTCAGTTGGATCTTTGATCATGTTCAAATATAAATAGTTCAGTATCTACCATGGTGTTGCCAAACATTGTCCAGCAATAATTGCCTTGTTTGTTCATATTTGTTCCTGCCTCTTGAGCCTAAAATTATATGCAGTCCTCATCACCTGAAAAATCCTTGTACTTGTATTTCTTGCAGTAGTAATGTGTGATTCATTAGAGCGATATCTCGAAGCATCGACACATGAAACACATGTTGTAATTTAGTAATTCTGGAGAGTGCCAGTGATGCCAGGGCCAATTCTTTCCAAAGGGCCAATTCTTTCCAAAACTTCGTATGGGCCAATGAACCTCGAACTCAACTTGCCCTTCTTACCAAATCGTATAATTTTCCTCCACGGCGATACTTTTAAGAAGACCTTGTCTCCCACTTCATATTCAATATCTCTCATTTTCAAATTGGCATATGACTTTTGTCGATCACTAGCCGCCTTTAACCTTTGTCGAATAACTTGTACTTTCTCCTATGTATCTTTTACTATGTCAGGACCAATCATCTTATGCTCATTCAACTTTGTCCAACATACCGAAGTTCTACATCTCCATCCATATAAAGCTTCGTACGATGCCATGCCATGTCAATGCTTGATTGATAACTGTTGTTATAGGCAAATTCCATTAATGGAATATACCTATCCCAACTTCCAGTTAATTCCATGACATAACCTCAAATCATATATTCGAGCACTTGAATCAACCTCTCGGATTGTCCATATGTTTGCGGATCGAATCTTTTGTCTTTTGAAATTTAGCCTGTTATCTAAAGGCTCAACTATATAGTTTCCTTCTAAGTCACATTTAAATCGTGGATCTCTATCAGACATAATGAAACGATTTTACCGTCTACGGTGCATCTGATCTCTTCCACATATAACTTAGCTAGCCGATCCATAGAATAGTCGACCAGGCGGTATAAAATGGGCCGACTTTTTGTGAGCTTCGTGATAATCACCCCAGGCAGAGTGGTGTTTTTGATGCGTGAGGGGAAAGCGAACACAAAATCCATGGTATTATCCCACTTCCGACGAGGAATTGGAAGGGATTCGTGGCTGTTGGAACTTGGTGTTCGAGCTTTGACTTCGCGACCGCGTCGAGCAACACCCAGGCACGTACTCTGTCACATCTCTTTTCCATTCCTTTCCACAAATAATCTTGTTTCAAATCCTGGTACATCTTATTACCTCCAGGATGCATGGTATATACCGTATTATGAGCTTCACATAACAACTTTTTCTTTAGCTCTTTATCATCTGACACACATAATCTATTCTAGAAATATAAACTTCTAGCTTCTTTTACTGAAAAAATTGTTTTATCACCTTCTCTGACCATATGTACCTTTTTCTGTAGTTCTTCATCATTTTTCTGAGCATCTATAATCATTTGCTTTAACATAGGTGTGGACCCTACCCAATCTATGGGCCGGCGCGACTCGCTTTTAAATGAAAAGAAAATGTGGGTTGATTTTCTAATTTTAGAAAATCCGTCCCCAAGGAGGAACAGTTTTTCTTTGGAGTCGCCACTTACTTTTTGTTGTTATTTTATAAGGGGAAGAGCAGTAAGAACAAAAGCTGATGACTCCCGGTATGGAAAGAAGCGGTCTGAAAACTAGATTTGGGTCAGGGGTCAGTTACCTATCGGGAAGGTACCTCATATGAGGTAGCACCCCTCTAGGCTCAGAACTCGGTCTCTACTGGTGAATTGGGTATGTGGGAGCATATGGGTCATAGATAAGATAGTCTCCTAGGCTAAACATACAACTTGGATCATACCAACCTAATTGGTATCTATCATTGTAAAACACTTTCTGACGAAAGTAGATGGCGCGTACTGTGGTCCTGGCTAATCATTGCAAGGGAAAGTTAGTCTTATTTGAGCATCTGATGAAAATCTCTCAAAATTAGATATCAAAAGCAAAGGAAGCTAAGAGAAACCATACATGGCATCTCAACACTCATTGATGCTACCACTCTTGTGTAACCATATCTATTCATCCCGAAGAAATGGGCTTAACAAAACACTAGATTATTGGTGCTTAACTAATCACCTTGGACCCGCATAGATCCTAATTCTTAAGAATCCAAAATTGAACCACATTAACCTGAACTAAACCCGTTTCGGACCTAAACATAGCCTTGCTTGATGCGGGGCGAATGGGCCGGACTCCTGAGTCACGGGCTTCAATTAAACTGAAATCGGACGACCCTTACAAAACCTGAAAAACTGGCTGATCTAGTTCCCCAACCGGTCGATTCGGTTGAGAACAATTCTGAAAATTTTTTAGAACATTCCTTACAGAGTAAGGAAACAAAAAAAAAAAACAACGGTGTACAATTCCGACACCGAATGACTAAGAACCTACACAAACGACGCCAAAGACAGAGCAAATTGAATTCAGTGAACCGATTGATCTAGTTTCCCAACCAGTTCAACTAGTTGAGAGAGGCTCTCAAATTTTTTTAGAACCTTCCTTAAAGAGTCAGGAATCCAAACAAACAAATCAAGTAAGCGGAGCTCAGGATGATTGAGAGCGACACGAAGCGGCGCGGAGCCAATTGTTGTTCCGGCCAAGGCGAATTTGGTAGGCAGGGTGATGCGGTTTCCCAACCAGTTCAGCTGGTTGAGAGAGGATCTCAAAATTTTTCAAAACCTTCCTCAAAGAGTCAAGAATCCAACAAAACAAATCAAGTAGAAAGCGGCCGGATGGCGAAGCCCAGGCACAAACGGCGCGAACCAGCTGCTTGTTCAATAAAGCGGTCTCAATGAACGGCTGATCCGGTTCACAAGCCAGATTCATTCGGTTGAGAGGCCCTCAAATTTTCGGAGACTTCCTCAAAGAGTCAGAATCTAACAAATAAAGCGGAGTACAAATACGACTCGAATGAGCGAAGCAGAGCACAAATGGTTGCCTAGTGTCCCTAACACGAGTCATGACAGCAAAGGCAAAGCATAAAAGAAATGGGAGAAGCATATAAAATTTTGTACACTATAAGATTCACGGCTTCTTCCCCCTTTTTCTTTTTTTCTTTCGTTCCAAGCCAGGTATCCTCCTTCAAATCCGTGGAACTCCTCTTGAAAACCGAGAGGCAAGCCCCTTCGGTTTAGATAAACTCTCATTTCACATTTCTCCATTTTTCTCTCTTCTTCCTCCCTTTCCTTTTTTGATCACCTCTCCACATTTTCTTCTTCTATCTCATTTCTCTGAACCCACTCCATTTTGCACACCTTAAGTCCGGGAACTCCCCCTTTAATCCTGAACTTACCGACCGCCGCGCTCACTTATTCTACCAAGTTATATTGGCCACATTTACTCCTTTGCTTGACCACCAAGTATCGGTGGACCCACGATTGAGGTTGCAAGCAACCCATAACATGGTGCAAAATGGATCCAAGCCATGCCTAGGACTGATGCGGGGCTTATGGTGATCCATATAAGTTTGGGCACGAAATCACAAAGTGAGTGCCCCACGCCAAGCTGGCTCGATGCATCGGTTACATCTGATTCCCAAATGGTCGATTCGATTGGAAAAAAATCTGAAATTTGAAATATTCATGAGAATAAGGAGTCCATGAAAAAATGGTGCCCGGAGTTCCAAGTCAGTTGGGAGATATGACCAAACAAGCCTTAGTGCTTGGTCGAACCTGCTCTATTAATAGACTCAGTTGAAATCAATTGAGTTGGGCGATCTAGGTTACTAAAATTCTCAGAATTTTGAGTTGCTTCCTCAATGGTAAAGAATCCAAAAAGAAAGCGGTACTTTCAGATTCCAAGTTTGAGCAGGGAGATATGATCGAAACAAGCCCAAGTGCTCCGAATTCGACATACTCGATAAACTCTAGTTGAAATTTAACCAGCTGGGGGCCCCCACTTGCTTCCTATGGCAAGATGCGATAACTAAAAGAAGCCACGATGAAGCTGCAAAGTGAGCTGCATCTGAACCGATGAATGCCTCTGGTACAGGCTCGGGAGACGGACTAAGCCTAAAGGGCCACAATGGTGCTTATATGAGCGATGGGTGAATCATGACACCAAAGGATAAATGCAAGTGTTGAGGGACAAAATTGAGGGTCTACAAATATGTCCCTCTTTAGTAGAGTGATGAGCGAAGTGTATCGTAGATTGAAGTGCAAGCAATGCAAGTGAAATGAACTCTAGTAGAAGGAGAACCCAGGATGACCAAGCAGTTTGTCCCTTGCTAATGCTTGAAGGTTAGCAGGCAGTCGCCGATTGAAGGACTCTTAAAGAAAACCGGTACGATGCGGGAAGATGAGTGATCAGGGCCTGTCTTGGGAAGATAATAAAATCCGAGGGCGATTTCGGAGAAGGTGAGGAAATCATGCCAAGCTCCGAAGAAGGGTCAGGACGAAGTCTTAGAAAGGTTGGATCAGGGTGAGTGCAGAAAAGGTAAGTCAACTGCGAGTGTCGAGAAAAGTGGGATGGGCGATCTTAGGAAGGTAAATCAGGGTGGTCTCGGAGAATGTAGGATCAGGGCTGATCTGGGAAGGTGGGATCGAGGCCAGTCTTGGGAAGGTGGAGAATCGGGCGAGTATCGAGAAAGGTGGGATCGGGCGGAGTATCAGAGTGGGATTCGGTGAGTGCCGAAGGTGGGATCGGGAGGAGTGGGGAAATGTGGGATCGAGGCCCGAGTCTGAAAATGTGGGATTCGAGGCGAGTGGGTAAAGGTCGGGTGAGTCTGGGAGGTCCGGGTGATCCCGGAAGGGTTCGGGTGAAATCTCGGAAGAGTGGGATCGGCGAGTATCGGAAGGTGGGATCCAGAGTGAGTGCGAAATGTGGGATCCGGTAGTGTGGAAGGTGGGATCAGGAGCGAGTCACAGAAAATGTGGGATCGGTGATCTGGGAAAAAGTGGGATGGGGCGAATCTGGGAAGGTGGGATCGGGGTGAGTGTCGGAAATGTGGGATGGGGCGAGTGCAGGTGGGATCAGTGAGTGTCGAAGAGGTCTTGGTGAGTCTGGAAAAGAGTGGGATCCGGCGATAGGAAGGTGGAATCTGGGCGAGTACCGGAAAGGTAAAATCCGGGTGAGCACTGGAAAGGTAAAATCCGGGTGAGCATCGGAAAATGTAGGATCAGGGTGATGCTCAATGTGGGATTCGGGCAGTCTGGGAAGGTGGTCAGTTAGTCAGGAAAGGTGGGATCAGAATGATCTGGAAATGTGGGATCTGGTAGTCTGGGAAGGTAAAATTTGGGTGAGTCTGGGAAGGTAGGTTCGAATCTTGGATGGCTGGGATCTGGCGAGTGTCGGAAGGTAAAACCAGGGTGAGTCTGCAAGGGAAGGTAGGATCGAGTCTGCCGGAATGGGAGATGGGTTGAGTCTGCAGGAAAAGGTAGGATCTGATGCAGGAAATGTGGGAATCCGGGTGAGTCGGGAAGGTGGGATCGGGGTGGAGTCGAATGAATGCGGGTGAGAATTACCCGGAAAGGTGGGATCAGGAGTGCCAGAGGGTCAGGGAGAGTACCAAAGGTGGGATCAGGGCGTATTGGAAGGGTCAGTGAGTCAGAAGGGTCAGGGTGAGTCTTGGAAAGGTGGGATCAGGAATGAGATTCTTTGAACTCGAGAACAAGCTAAGCGAAGTAAAGAGCTTCGGGGAAAAGGGTAGGCCACTAGTATGACGTCGAGTGCGCAACAAAATGACTTCGAATAAGCCGGAAATCGACACAATCATGACAAAAGAAGGGGAGATGCCCCAGTATGACAATAGAAAATGCCATAAATGATAAGCGAGAAACCAAGAACTTAATAACAAGACGGAAATAGAGGGGTATGCCCCTGTAGGACAATTTCACAAATGTGACCAAGGGTGGAAGAAAGGGGTTATGCCCCATTCTAAGGTATCAACGCCATGTCAAAATCCCATAACCGCACATGTGGTCAAAGTTAGAAATTTGAGAAAATATCACAATCGTTGTTCATGAAAAATCATCATTTTATTCCATAAAATTGATATAAGGTATACTTGGTGTGCCGCGTCTAATAATGCAAGTGCCTCGATGAAAAATGAAATAAATTTGTGAAGACTCAATCGTGCGAACAAGCGAACAAGACGCAACATATGGGGTGCGCGTGCACCTGCGAGATTCAAGCCGAGAATATCAGGTGGAATATGACCCGAGGCTAGCTCTTAGAAGCACTTTGCTGTATGAAGAAACCCGACTGCATGTGGCGCATACTCAAACTTTGATGCCAAAACATCTCTAGGCGAAATGGGATGCTAGTGTACATGCGTAGAGCGATGCCAACTTATGAAGGATCGGAATATGCCACTGAGTGTGAATGTGTCAAGCATCAAGCTGAGCGCTATCACCCGATCCCAATTCTCTGCCATCATCGTACATGCGATCATGGACACCGAGAGCGAAAATAAATGGAGAAGCAATATGTGACCCTCGATACTCTCTAAGAACAGAGACTTGTCGACATCCCGTACTCAATCAGTAAACAGAACCTGTCCATATAAAATGCTTCAAAGCAAACACGAGATCTCATGGACTCAGGGCGGTCTTACAACTCGGACCGTAATGTAAGCTAAGGGTGAAAGGTGAATGACATGATGGGAAACAAAGGCCCAAATACCCAATAAACACTGCCAAACCCCTGTACGCGCAATGTCAAATATCAAAGAATCATGTGAGCAAGGTGACTCAACCAACATCCGAATGAACAATGTCAAATGACAAGTGAAATGCGCTGAAAAGGACACGTTGCTTAGAAGCGAGACGGCGATCGATAAAGTGAAAGTGAAAGGGATAAGAAAAATGATGAATGGATAAAGCAAAAAAAAAGGAAGAAACAAGCTAGGATACAAATGTTGCAATGTGTGACAATGACGAACAACTCATCCCAGGAACACCAAGTCGAAACAAGTCACTATAAGATAGCAGTGGTGATGCAGGTAATGATCCAGTGACCTAGTGCGAAGCAATCCAAACTTCATTCCCAATGTGTTACCCAAATCCATGGAGAAAGATCGTACAATGCTTTCACCCAACTTTTAGAGGAATAATAAATCTCTCGAACCCAAATAACCTTTGATGACCCTAAGTATATTAAAGAATACCAAACAAACAATTTTTTGTTTTTTTTTTTTTTTTTTTTGTTTTTGTTTTTGTTTTTTGTTTTTTTGTTTTGTTTTTTTTTTTTTTTTTGTCGAACCACCAAAGTAGGTTGAATGCCATACTAACACAATCAACCAAAGAACCTCAAACCTCCGAATCCCAAAATGGTCCCCTCAACCTAAGAATCTACGGATCAAAACCTATAGGGGGAGCGAAGGTGTAATGAGCGACCGATCCCGAAGTAAACCATAATGCTCATAATGCTCACGGATCAATTAATAAATAAAAGCGCGATGGCCCCAGGCAATCGAGAGAAAAAGTATGCAAGGTCGAATGAAAGAATAGGCCATAATAAACGTGAGGCTCAAAGAGCTAGCAATAGGATATATCAATGTATGGGTGTGCAATAGGGAATATGGCTACTCAAAGTGATGGCCACCCATCCTCTGACCATGATCTCACGCATAAAACTTCTTTAGCTGATCCACATTGAATGGCTCCGTGAACTGATTTCCGTCCAAGTTTGTCAACCGGGTTGCTCCCTCTCGAGTCAGATCTCGGATGACATAGGGCCCGCTCAATTTGGTCTAAACTTACCTCTAGGGTTGTTGATCGATCCCGAGGACCTTCAAGACCGTCGCCTTTGTTCCTAGGCTTGACCCTTTTTTCATCTGCGGGTCATTTTCCTCTGATAGGCTTGAACATGATCTGCTGCCCTCAATCTCCTCTCATCCAAAAGGCTAAGGCGATCATAGCGGGATTAGGAGCTTTACTCGATCTGGAATATACGATGCTCTAAAGCTACTCTCAAGGATCCCATCTCAATTTCAACAGGCAGCACTGCCTCCATGCCATATACAAAAGAGTAAGGTGTAGCCCCAATTGAGGTACGAAACGATGTACGATAAGCCCACAATGAGAAAGGGAGATTCTCTGACCAATCCTAGAAGTCTCGACCCATAACTCTCGAAATCCTCTTAATATTCTTATTTGCGGCCTCAACTGCCCCATTAGTTTGTGGCCTATATGCATATGATCGATGATCTTTGAATACCATACTCTTGGACCGGTGTATCACTTCGCCTCTAAAATCCGGCTCCTCTATACGAGATCAACTCATGGGGACCAATATCGGTAGATAATGTGCGTCGATGAATTTGGCCGCTTTGGGTACGCTATCGATCCGGTATAACAAGTAGCTTCCACCCACTTAGTGAAATAATCAATAGCCACCAAGATGTACTCATGCCTTTGGAAGACTTGGGTGAGATCTTCCCCTGATAATATCAATACCCCATAGCGACGAGGGATGTAAGTCACGTATTACAACTCGAGAAGGTGGCACGTGTATCAAGTCTTCGTGCATTTGACACTCAGGACATCTCTGTACAAACTGGCAACAATTTGTCTCTATAGATCAACCAGTAACCGGTCTCATGATCTTACGTGCTAGCGTAGCGGCTCCATGTGTGGGCCCACGGACTCGGCATGAACCTCTCTCATCCCTTTCGATTTGTAGAGCGGTCGGACATAATAATAATAGGCCCATTTGGGTGATCTCTATAAAGGCATCCCCACGAATATGCTTTCAAATCGGTGGCCATGTCTCAATGCTCTCCTATCCTTGGATGTGGGCATGCGATTAGTGCCCAAAAGTGCAATTTTGAACCCTGACCGAGGATAGGTTTTGGGTGTTTTTGCCAGCTCAATCATATCAATTAACTTGATTGATGTGTGCGAGTCCACTTGGTTACTAATGCCATTTTAAAGGATTGTTTTGGTTAGTTTTGCGAGTTTTGCATACCTTGGGAGTTCAATATCGAGATATGTCTTGAACCATGAAAGATTGAACCCATTTATACGGCCATCAAACATATCAAAATTCAATGAAGGAATGATAGCGAGTGATGGATCTGGAGTGGAGGTGCGGAAGCTTTGATGAAGAAACGAGCTGACGAATTTACATGATTGCGAAAATTTCTCTGCAGGGATCTGAATTTCGCAATCCTAAGCTGAGTAATTTACTAGGCTAGCAAAATTTCGCTATGTAGCGAAAATCACTGTGCCTAGCGAAATTAATCAATTTCTCTATCTCACATAAATTTATTGAGCTAAGCGAGGAATTTAGCTAACTAAGCGAAATTCCTTTATTGATAGCGAAATTTTCCAATTTACGCTATCTGCGTAGAATTTCGCTAGGCCTTTATGAAATTTCGCTAGGCTAAGCGAGAATTTCGCTGCTTCAAGCGAAATTCTCCTCCATAGCGAAAATGGTGCCTATGATTTTGTGTAATTAATGCCAAACGACTACGTTTTGGTGTATTACCATTCTAGCCCTTGTGTAATTTCATATTTTAGGTGTTTTAGTATTTTCACATTTTGGGTGGACTATATAAACCCCCATCACTTTGTATTCTAACTTCTTTAATCTTTCGATACCTTGACTTTTATTTTGTTCCGATTTCCTCTCTTCTCTCTCCTCTTTCTCTCGGCTCTTGGTTTGCCCAGGCTTACCCTCCAGGATGACAACTTGGAGGATGAGTGGCTAAACCACTTCCTTCTTGAGTAAAGGCTGCGGGAAGGATCTGCGAAATTTCTTGGTGGTTCCCTTTGTTTTTCCTGTGACCGGGTTTTGTCATTTTGGTTCCCAAACTTTCAACTCTAGGTTTAAATATTTTTGATGTACTTTCTTTGGCCAATACTTGGCAAGCTTTTAGGGTTTAGTGTATTCTTAGCTTTAGATACACTAATATCCATTAGTTGCCATTCACGAACTTGAGGTAGGTTAAGGGTTAGATTTTCACTGTAAGTGCATCCACTTTGATCAATACTTGGTAATCTTTTATGGTTAAGTGGATTCTTATTTTTAGATCCATTGAGACTCATTAGTTACCCTTTACGAATCATTGTAGGATGAGTCAAGATAGATTTTCACTGTTGGGAACCATAAATGTTAAATAAATGCTTTCTATCAAAAGGAAAATTATTAGGGTTTTAGGTTTAATGCCAAATGAAGATCGGTTCGGGAGATGACTATATGTCATCCTCTGTAGAATTAACGGGGACCTCTCGGTTAGCCTAGGATCTTAAACTCGGTGGCCCAATGCTTCAAGGGGTTCTATTTTGCATTTTATTTTATTTCTTTTGGGTTTGCAGCCTGACCCCACTTGTTTTTACCCCCACCTTAAAAATCCAAGCCAAATTCACGGTTTGTTTCCTCCGTCATTTGTAATACGAAGAAAGCTCATCCCACTGTGTTCGCCACTAGGCATTTATCATGTGGGCGAGCTACGACGTGAGAGAAGACTTAGGGAATAAATTTTGTTAGTTTCGCATCACCTGTAGGCTCAGCACGAAATCAGCATCTCGAATTAGCGCCACATGATAGGCGATAAATATCATGATACCATGGTAGCTCATTGATTCGTGCCACGGTAGGGTGATGTGGAATCAACAAAATTTATGTTCTGGGGACCCTCACTGCCGTGAATCCCAGCTGCTGCCCATTATAGCGGCTCCCAGGCTCCAGGCTGCGAGATAAGTTTCATCCCACAAATGATTAGCATCGATGTTTGAAAATGGTGAGGCTTTTGTTTGGATTTTGAATTTGTTAAAAGCGATGGGGGGTTCTCTGTTCCTTGACTAAGCTGTAATGGCTTAAAGTGGTGTGAAATGGTAGCCTTGAAGGCTTGGAGTCACTAACTTGATAACATGGGGCTATTAAAGTGTCCTCGGGTTATATCCTTGCATTATGGCAAATGACATATAGTCAAAGCCAAAACCGGATCTTTGTTTAGCTATAAAACCTAACCCTAGAACCACTCCTATTTGAGTCAACCCAAGTACTAAGCATTTAAAGTCCCATTCAGTTTGAAACCCTAGCATTTAACCTCATTCCCGTGGCTCAAATGATGACATCTAAGAGATATCGGTGCATCTACCATTAGAATGCCTGCTTTGAACCACACAAACATGGCAAGTATTGACCAAAGGAAAGACATTAAATGCCATTAAACCCTAGTTTGAAGGTACAGGAACCATAAATGCGTGCAACATTGAAGCATGAGAGGACAACTGCGCGGCCCAAAGAGCAAGCTGCATGACCCTCATCTTCAAGGCTATGAGGCAGAAGCATCCCTTGAGTTGTCATCCTCCAAGGGGGGGTGTTTGGCTAGAAAATGAGAGAAAGAGGAGAGAGAAAGAGAGCCAAAATGAGACCTAAAATAGAAAATTGGGGAAAACTTTATAAAGTGAAAAGTTGCTTAGAAGTTACAAGAATTGGGGTTTATATAGTCGACCCAAAGTGTAGAAAATACAAAAATACCTAAAATATGAAATCACATAAGGGTCAAAATGGTAATACATCAAAGCGTGGTCGTTTGGGATCAAGTAATACCAGAAACAAGAGTGAGAGGATTTGGCTATGCCGGGAAATTTAGCTAGCATAGCGAGAGATTTCGTATGCTAAGCGAGAATTTGACCTAACTAGCGAAATTTCTACGAGATAGCGAAAATGGGGAAATTTCGCTGCTTGACGATGAATTTCGCTAGCTAACAAATTTCTCTAGCCTAGCTAAATTTTTGTGAATAAGCGAAATTGGAGAAAAATTCGCTAGGCACGAGTAAATTTGTAGCCTAGCGAAAATTCCCGATTCGCTTAGTTGCGAAATTTTCATTATGATGCGAAAATTTTCGCAATCCCGGTAACACAAATCTAGCAAAAATCTGGGAGTACACTCCTTTCTTCTGTATTGCTCCTTTGTCCCCTCTACGCACTTCTTATTCATTACTTTGCCTTGATTCTTCACTTTGAATCTTGATATTTCATCGCCTCGGCTCGGTGAAATCATCGAGGATTCCTCGCATTCAACACCAATAAGAAGTAAACTGCGATTGGAAGTTCTCAAAACCACCTTGAAACTAGCCAAAACAATCTCGAAATGGAATTAGTGAAACTAAGTGGACACATCAATTGGCTTAATTGATATGATTAGTGTAAAAGCACTCAGAAACTATCTTGAATAGAACAAAATAGCGCTTTAGTCATTGTCGCTCATCACGATTCTCAATATCTACAATTAAACAACGATGGCGGTGGTTTGGTTTCAGCTCAGCGATGTGTTGCGCAATCCTCCGGCGGAATCTCAACCCACGAAGCTAAAGGTGGCTAACGCATCGACAGATTCTCTGCCCTGAAGCAGGATGTATATATCTCGGCTCGTCAAATCGGCAGCCGGTAGGTCTAAGTAAGCATGGTAGGGCTTGACTTCTCATCTCGAGTCCTCCGAGATACCACAGGTGCAACTGTATAACTAAGTTCGAAACCCCATGGATCTCCAGTCTAATGCGAGATCCGGGTGCGGTCTCGGGCGAATGTCTGAAGCCTTATACTCCAGGCTTTATATTACCGTCAACCGGTGATGATGAAGCACTGCTTGGCCCGATATGGGAATGTGATCACTTACGTGGTGATATCAATAAGATGCGATACCAAACCTGATGATTGGCGATTTTTAAGCCGAAATAATTTTGCCATCTGTAATGCTAGTCATTGAAACAAATTGCCGTGAAATCATCGTCAATTAGTACGTCATCGGATGCGGCAAGAAGCCAAATGATACGCAACAATGCTTCCCTTTACGTTACATGTCATATCGCTGAATATCAAACTCTGTCAATAGAACCAACCATCTCATGAGCCTACCAGTCATAATAGGTCGGTCGAACAAATACTCAATGGATTAAATCGAGAGACTAAAAGTATGGAATACTCTGTCACATAGTGCCTAAGTCTCCTGATAGCCCAAACCAACGCTAAACAGAGGCGCTCAATCATAATGTATTTGCACTCGTATTCCAGCATTCTCTTACTTAGATAATAAATGGCTCGCTCCTTTCCTGAATCATCGGTGAGACTAACGTAAAATCGACTATGTCGAAGCGACAAATAGAAGCAGAATTAAGCGGTGTGGGAGAGCACTAAAACTAGGGGAAAGTAAACATTCGTAATCTTCTCAAAGCACATTGACAATCATTATTCAAACCGTGAGTTGAAGTTTCTTCCCTCAGAGAAAGGCGAAAGATGAAGCTCGCCTTATGTACGTTAGTCGTAATGAGACGAAGTGATGTATTGTAATTTGCCCTGAAGCCTGCGATCTCTTTCTACCGTTCCTCGGAGCGGGCATGTCAAGTATGGCCTTGATCTTTTCTGGATCAACCTCTATACCGCGCTCACTAACACAGTATGACGCAGCAATTTGAGATTACCCCAGGTGCGCTTCTTGGGATTGATCTCAATCTGGCGATCGGATCCTTTCAAAAGAATCACATGTCTTGCTAAGTGATCTACCCTGTCTTGGGACTTCACTATCATGTCATCCACATATACCTCAACATCTCTATGCATCATATCATGGAAAAAAGTAGTAGCAGCTCTCTGATAAGTGGCTCCTGCATTCTTGACCAGTGGCATGGCTTCGATAGTAGTAAGTACCCGCTCGATAATGAAAGAAGTCTTCCTCCGCATATCCTCTGGAGCCATCAAAATCGATTATACGGAAAACCCATCCATGAAGGAAAACATAGGGTGCCACGTAGTCTTTGGCAACTAACGCCTTCGATGTGTGGGAGAAAATGTCCTTAAGAAGTGACCTTATTCAAATCTCGAAAGTCAACACAAACTCACAACTGCTATCCTTTTTTGGGAACGAGGCTGACGTGCTTGACCACTTTCGGGATCTCCAACTGCGGCGGGGAAGTAACGCGAGTTTCTTGAATCTCCTCCTTAACTTTGTAAGCTCCATCGAGGATGTAGTCCTCACTTCTGTAAGTTGGCCCATCTGGCGAAATGGGCGGGTGATGTTGAACTATAGTAGAATTCGAGCTGGCATGTCCTCATACGACCATCTGAAATACATCCAAGTATGACCTGAGTAGGTCAATCAATCCACTTCTCTCATTAGGAGATAAGGAAGAGCCAATCCTAATCTCCTTGGGCTGATCTGGTACACCAAAATCTATCAAATTTGTGCTACCAGAAACGGGTGTAACTTTCTTGTCCTCTGTCTCGGGGTGAGGGCTCGACTTACTGCCGGTGGGGTGTTTATGTCTCCCACATCATCAACACCGCATACATGTGCTATAGATGCGGTGGTAGAATCAAGGAAAATCTTTGTGACCTGTAATACTTGAAAATACTCATTATCATTATTACCATCGAAATGTCGTAAGCGGGTGACAAACCCGGACATAGTGTCAAAAGAAAGAGGTGGGTCCATAGAGTCGGATGCTCCCTCAACAGAAACAGTATCATGAGTAATATCAGTAGTAACAAGTCCATCACCATCAAACTCAAGCATAGAAATCTCAAACACATCAAAAGCGGATCGGGGCCTAGGTGAGGAAGCATCCGAATACGGCCGGTCATGATCATGTCCATATTTGTCGATTAAGCGTCATAAAGTGCCACATTATCGGTATTAATCGCATAGAAACTCCAAACGTAATAAGAAAGCATAATAGGGCCCACATGGTGTTGTGTCAGAGATCGACAATTTGCCTATCATGTCCATTGCATCCATATAAGTATTAGACAAAATCACACCATCGGGACTATCTCCCAAATTCATAGGTAAATCATAGTAAGGGACCTCCTCAGGAAAGCACATGGAAAACACACTGGCTCGATCCGGTGATGGGGGTGCAACTATCATGGCCTCGGGTGGCTCGGTGGTCTTAGAACTCAAACACATCTCTCTTAGGGCCTGTTGAATGCCTCGAATCTCAGCCATCTTTGAAACATGGTCAACTCCTTCTATGTGGGGTGTATGCTCTGATCCTGGTAAAATAGTCATTGGCGAAAATTATGGGCGAAGGGTGTCGAATGGCTTCGGATAAGCGAGCTCTTACCCTATCTCGACACAGCATCGCCATGTGTTGTGCATCATCCTTAGAAGGAGTGTAACTAATCCATATGGCATCGTAGTGATCCATTTGTAATAGTAAACTCGCGGCCTGGCGCGCGACCCGATCTGAGCCGGGACATATAAGACATGCCTCTCATCATGCTAAGCACGAAGTGCGTCGCGATCCAAAAAGACATAGGTACATGTCTCTGTTAATATCCTCTGGCCCGAAAACACGGACCTCGTAAAAACACACCTAGTCGAGTGCAAGTCGTCCTCACTTTGTGGCGGTTGTCTTTCTTGGCTCAAAGAGGTAAAAACATCTTTGTCAGACTGTATCGTGATAATGCACCCCTCGTGTATGAACTTCACCTTATGATGAAGTGAAGATGGTATAGCACCGCCTCATGAATCAATTGTGACGAGTTAAGGATGATTGGATCCTCAAAGAGCACGAGAAAGAGTATGGAGTATCTGATTGGACCGATCATGACATGTGTAGTAGTACCCATAAGCGTCCTCGAGCCGTCATAAGCTCGCGGTTTGTATGAGATGGCCCCAGTCGGATGGTGAAAATCCCAGTATTAGCGTAGCCGGTGAATGAAGCGTTAAGGGGCGGGCCGTTGTCCCAGCAGGACGGACGACACCTTTATGACCTAAACAAGCAACATCAGGAAGTAGACAAAGTGCAGACATGGTTTGATCCTCGGGTGGTAAATCATTGTCGGAAAACAACATGCATGTAGCCACACATCCGTTGACGAAAGTGGATCGGTCCACGGGGTGGTGAGATGTCGGCTCTAATCGACTAAGAGCTGTCGTGAGTCTCTATGTGTGCTGGATGAGGCCCGATAAGCTCCCGAGAATGGAAATGAGGGCACAGTGGTGCATCTAGCACAAAATCTCATCATCTTCCTCTTGAGATCATCTCTTTGGCATCGATGCCGACCAAAGGTTTATCAATAGGTGGGGGCTGAGCTACCTCCCACTCCTCGTAACAATCTGGACATCTCTATGTATTGGCCCATACTCCTCCGGGAACAGAATGAAGGGTGTCATGGCCGGAACATGCTGCAAGTATATTGGCAATACTGTTGTCTGTCGAGGAACATCATCTGGAATCAATCTAAATGGCCTGGAGACCTGTTGACCATGGGTGTATCCATTAAAGCCTGAGTCTGCATACAAACAGATTGGCTGAGGAGCCTCTCCATCCCATCCCATCCCATCATGAATATCTCATCTCCCAAAAACTTGATCAGATACCACCGGGTGGAGGTACAGCTCTAGTGTCATGAGTGGGAATTAGTGCGTAGTCCTCCGAGGGCGTCCTGATCGACCAAACCACTGATCCCAGTCAAGTCACAGATAATGGCATGCCTCGTCTTTGTATAACTTCTCTGTATCATGACTCGCTCTTTGATGATAGGCACAGTGAAGATCGGTCCTAAATCCGGGTAGGGTAGGTTGTGGTGGTGGTCTAGGTGGTAGTGGAACAATCAAACCCCCTTAAATGATCTTTGAAATCTTTCTGTTCGGTGGCATCCCGGGGTTAGTATGTGCTGGCCGACCTTGGTGGAGGTGGTGCTTTATACTGCTGATGGTATTGTGCATGTGGCCTCTGAGGCACCTGTGTAGCATATACTGGCTATGGTGGCGAATGTAGATAAGTAGGCGACTAGCACGAAGAGGGAGTAGCAAGTCTATCTTTTGATCATTTGTATCATGCGGTAAAGTTGTCTGGCCTTTGAAGCGGAGAGGTGATGTGGGACAGTGTCTTGTCATGCCCGATGGCACCGTCACGATGATGCGGGTCCGACCACTTTGGCTTCTTTCCTTAGATTACGAAGGGAAGAATGCGCCCGTAATCCTCTAGATATGCCCTCCTCAATGCCATAGAGGGCCTGAACCAATGATCTAAAGTCTGTATGTGGGAAGCCTATGAGTTGCCTAGAAAAGTTGGGTTAAAGACTGCGCATAATCATGCTGATCTGATCGCACTCTAAGGGTCTATCTATAATATGTGCAATCTTCTCTCTCCAGTGGGAGATGAATGAAGTGGCCAGGCTCATCGGCCTGCTTGTGGGCCTCTGGCTCCTCAGGAATACGTCCCACTGCGAGTATTAAAGAATGCATCCTAATAGAGCTCATGTCCTGATCGGCCCGTGTCCTGAAACAAGAGGGTCCTAATGATGCAAACCAGTATTAGCGACACCGCTCAGCGACAGAGGAAAAGCATGATCATATGTGCCTCATCCAATCTATGCGGAATTATATGTATTTGTACAATTGTAAGTGAATATGGGGGGCACCCTATCGATGTACTCTCGATGTCGGGCATGCGGAACTCAAGCGCAAGGCTACCCTTGGAAGATCATCATATCCGTCCTGACCTATAACTCCATCGAAACATGCGGGCGATCCTCGCTAAATCCACATTGATACGGACTGAGTGTCATCAATAATTGGTGCGGGGGCCACAACAGAATGTGGCGTGGTCTCAGTTTGACCATGCATGCAGTACAAATGCTCCAACCCGTGGGGCTGATTGAACATGTGGTGGTGGTGGAGGTGGAACTGTATAGTCCTGTTGTATAGTGGGTCCAAATGGTTGTGGTGGTGGTGGTGGTGGTGGAGTGCGGTGGGGTATCACAGTGCTACGAGGTGGCAATGGATTGGGCTGATGCCCATAAATCCTCTATTTAAGTCCTAATATAGCATCGGTGCCATGGTATTGGTGGCTCCCAGCCAATTGGTGAGGTAGTGTCTTGGGGGTCCGTATCTGCATGATTTGATGTCTGCTCTAAGCGACGGTGTGGATATGAATTTCGCAAGTCTACCTCCCGATCTGGATCTAAGCGAAGGCACAGGTCGCTCTTAATCAATAATCCTACAAAGGAAAGGGTAATTAAAGTCCTGTGACTACTGTCCCAGGAATCAATCCCGATAATGCAATCCCATAATGAAATCCTCACAAGGAATGAGGTGACATGTGACATCAATAAGCTAATTTGATATGTGGCTCCACATGCGGGAGCGAGATTACGACATGGTAATACCCTTAGGGAGTAGAGTGGTTCAAAGCTAACAAAGAGAAAAGGCAAGTCCTAAAGGCTAGATAGTTGTACCCACAGGATACACAACCTAAGATCTAATCGCTTGATGTCAAACAATGTGACATACTGGCCACGCAGTTATCCATGAAATCTAGCTCAGGGCTATACAAGTCTTCATTGCTCGGACATCCGTCATCTCCATAGTGCTCCCATACATCGATATAGCCCTTATGCTAGACCTTATTCCAAACCCCTAGCTTGGTCGAAGGTAGACAGTTGGGAATGACTCCCAAACAACATAAGAAATCCATGAGGAATGGCCGACCAAGACTAGTGATTTGGCAGAAGTAAGGGGATACACCGTGCCCCCACAAAACCTGTCAGCAACTTGATCATGCAAGGAAGGAAACGATCATGAATGAACAATCATGCACAAAGGCAAGCCTATCCACAAAAATCCACACACATTCTTATCCTACAAGCTTAATCCCCGAATGTTATAGGCTAAATACGATCGATAATGAGAAAGCATCTTTATAATCCAAAGGTGAATGATGAATACACATTTGGTAGTAATTATAAGAGAATCGGAACACATTTAAACCACAATGTACTCACATTTGGCATAAGAACATGTACTTCTAATCTCTTACGTGTTTTTTAGATTTGTCTGGGTTTCGGGTTTTAAAACGTAAGTGCACAGGAGCGAAGCTCGGAAAGCGATATGAGCAATGTGGAGGTGGATGACGGTGTGATCTGGGAACCCCAGCGAAGCAAGGAAAGCACCAGAGGACAAGTCCTACCGGTAGGACTTAAATTCCTACGGTGGGAGCTTGTGAAAAATTGGCGTGGAATGAGTCCTCAGGTAGGACTTAAGTCCTGCGGTAGCACTCTTTGGAGAAAGTGGCGGTGAGCAACTCCTCTGGGTAGGACAAAGTCCCTCACAGGTAGGACTTCTATGAAGCAGGGGAATTGTCAGAATTCACTCCATGCGCGAGGGTGTACTCTCGGAAGCAAACCAAAATGGGAGGATCACTTTGGGAAGGGACTATAAAGGAGAGGATACAAGTATTTGAGGGATCTTAACTCTCTAGGAAGTTTTTGGCCTTCTTTTTAGTTCTTCAATTCTGGGGTTTTAAGTAATAATAGTTTTCTCCATCTTCTCAGTGGTACTTTGTAGATCCGGTTGATTTCCTTTCTTTTTAGAAGTTTCGGATTAGAGAGTTTTGCGATCTTTCGGCCTGAATATTTGTTCTACTTTAAATCTTATTATATATTCCTCATTCTCAGTTTACAAATTTAACTGATTTCTTCAAGATCTGTTTTATGATTAATTGTTCTTCAACTTTGTCATTCATATAAATTTTGTGGAGTTCTAAACCCCTCTTCTTTGGGATCATGCGGAAACTCACCACAGATCAGGTAAAATCCCTCCAATTCCTCTATTGATTTTAAGCGGATTGTGTAATGATCCTTGTGTAGAAAGGTTTTAAACCATTAGTTAGGCAAATTCTTGACAACGTGTTGGCGAGATATTTCGGTACCTGCGTTGTGCTTGATCCATAATGCCAACTAAGGGTTCGTTTAATTGAGAACAAGTGTTTGGCTGCTTTGATCATCTTTATTTTCAAGCATTCAAAGATAAATCCTCATCGGCCCGGCCCAGTTTCTCAATGGTTCTAGATGAGTTTATAAAATAGGAATTAGGACTTACTGATCCAAAGTGAGTGGAACCTAAAAATCCCGGCCAATTGTCTTTCTATTTTCATTTCATTCAAACCCGATCAACCATTATTCGAAATGACACAGCATTCTCAGTTTCTTTAAGCCATACTTTTAGTAAGGAGAATAGCTCTATTGATCAGCGAATCGAGACCACTCCTGTGGAATTGATACGTGGATTCCCACGGTATTACAATGCTAGGCGACTATGAATTCCCTACGGCTTGGGAATGAGATTAGGCATGCTAATCGGGGCCCGGGAAGCATTTTGTGCCGTTCTTGAGTGCGACTAACCAAGTTGATACGAAGGTGGGGTAATTTGCAGTGCATTGCGTCGATCGGTCTCCATTTTCTTTTATTTTTGTTTTGTTTTTTGTTGAGAAATCTCGGTCAGTGTTTCTTGAGCGGAGTAAGTATAGTGCGTATCAATGCGGGCTCATAGCGAGAAACAGATTAGTCAGAACTGTATCTAGAGACAGAAACCCATTTATAAGCCAGGTGTCTCAAGATAACATTTACCTCCAATGGATACGAGAGTCAGCAAGGACTCTATGAGCCTCCACGACATGGGGGCAATGCTGCGCTCCTGATAAACCCGGTGCTAGGAGGAGGGAAATGGTAACCTTGGCCAAGAAAATCAATATAGAGTTCCTCTTTGCTCCTTTGCTTGATGTAGAAAGAACCCTTCGAGATGCAACCTCGGAGGACCACCACAAATTCTTGTATTCGCCTTCACGATGAGGCTGGCCAATTTTATGATGAAGTAGAATGATCCGTCTTCTGCACATTTACCAAGGGTTCGAATCGAGAATCCTTACTCATTCATGAGGATTTTGGCAGGGATATCTGCCGGTGACTCCTCTCCAGTTCCCTCTCCACATTGTCTGTTTGGTCTTATTTCCTTTTTTCTTTACAAGGAAAGCCCAAGAAATGCGGTTCCATTCCTTGCACCTAGTCGATCTTTGTGGAAACATGCGGGAATAGATTCCTCGATAAGTTTTCCCTCTGCTTGCGTACTAATGCCCTCATGCGAGCAATTCGAACTTTTCGAAGCGGAGTGAACCCTTTGCGGCCCGATATGGGAAAGATATAGGATCTCCTCCATACTATCCCTCATCATGGGTTGGATGTTGGACAAATTGTGCATACTTTCATCAAGGATTATCTCTAGAGTAATAAGCGGTACATCCCGAATGATGTGTGCGGGAGAATTTTATGAGAAAAGAGTGCCGGGGCAATTCAACTTTTGACACTATAGCGAGAGAACGCCGAACTTGGGAGACAAACACTTCTTTAGACCTTTGCTAAAGTGCCTTTTCTTGGTGGTGGAATCCACCACCTAAGAGAGAATGATGAGTTGGTAAAGATTGCCAATTTGTGAGGAAATTAGAGGCGTAGAGATGAAAGTGAGACGAGGTAACAAAGTGCCTCGATTACCCACCAGTCCCAACGGGACGGCCTAGAGTAGAGGCCATGTATTATGTGCGGTGACCCTTTACACACTCGACCATTAGCGCCCAAATCTTCCTCAAGTTAAGGAGCCATTCAAATTGAGCAAGCAGCTACCCTTAACTACCAAAACCTTTAACTCCCATACTGCAGGAAACTTACAATCTACGGTTGGGGTAAGCATCCTTATTTTAGGTACAGATGAGGAGGACCACCTAACTGCCAAACAACCAAGGCCCTCACTATCCAAACCAAGGTTTTCCAAATTCCATTCCTCCATTTTGGAATCGAGGCCCCCAAGAGTTTCAAGGAAATTCAATCAAAGTCATTATCCACCCAGACAAGGGAATCAAAACTCAGGCCTTACCAACCTCCATAAGAAATGCGGAGGACATAGTCACGATTCGTACAAACCCGGCCAAACTACAAACCACGAATTCGGCTACTCACAGACTGATGTGAGATCCGATAACGAAGTTAACCTCATACATAGAGTAACCTTGACAAGAAAAACTTCCATCACAACCCATCCAAAACCCACAAGGTAGCTTGATTGGCAGGAGTTTAGGTTCGGTGGGGTACCTTTGAGCATTGTAAAGGGCGGTCCCTGCCGCCCGGTGGTGGGTAGTCGGTAAAACTATTCCCGACGGAACCCGTCAAGAGTCTCATAGTGAATTAGTTAGAGAGGATGAAAAATCAGACACACCTCATGTCCCTAATGCAAATGACAAAGATAAGCAGCAGAGGAAGACAAGTCTAACCACTTATCCCTCCGGCTCCATTACCCTCATAGATAAGAGCACCAAAGAAAGTGAATAACCATCTTGAAATTTATGAGTTGTTCAAGCGAGGTGGCCAAGAGCGTTCCCTTGTTAGATGCCATTAAGCAAATCCATCATATGCTAAATTTACGAAGGATTTGTGTGCACGGTAAAAAGGAAACTAGGTGTCAACAAGGAAGCATTCATGGTAGACAATCACGTCCTGGTCGGAACAACTTGCTTTAAAATACAAAGACCCGGGTAGTCCTACTATTTCTATAGTAGTTGGAAATTCCAAGTTGGGGCATGCTTTAGTGGACTTAGGGGCAAGTGTTAATCTGTTGCCTTACTCAGTATATGTGGACCTAGGGTTAGGAGAATTAGAGCCAACCAATATCACCCTCCAATTGGCTGACCGTAGTGTCAAAATTCCTAGGGGAATAGTGAAGGATGTCTTGGTCGAGTGAATGAATTTACTTTGTCGATTTTGTAGTGCTTGACACTCAGCCGGTAGTGAACAAGGAACTCAGTTCCGACATTGGTCGAAACCATTCTTAGGCTGCTAATGCCATCATACATTGTAGGGAGGCCTAATGACACTTTCATTTAGAACATGATGTTAATCGAATATTTCAATGTACTTTCGAAGGAATGGGAGATGAAGAAGATATTGGTGAAATTAACATGGTTGACTCGTGAGTGCAAAAATGCCTGGATAATGTCTCACATGATGATCCTCTTAAGTCATATGCAGTCAGCCCCGAATTGGGATGAGGAAGTGACCACTTTAAGGTTAGAATTTCTCACTCTATAATTGAGCATAAAGATGTATTTGAAGTTAATAGGTGGAGTACCTAAATTTGAACCTGCGAATGAGGATAAGACATTGCGCCCGGAGGAGAAACCACCTAAGCTAGGCTAAAACCTTTACCAACACATCTTAAATATATGCATTCTTAGGAGCAGGACACTTTCATTAATCATATCTTCTTCCTTAGACGTGACTCAGAAACTCAACTTTTGGAAATGGTAAGGAAAACACCGCGAGCGCTGGGAATTTGGACAATTGCGAATATTAAGGAATTGGCCCTTGATTTGCACACATAAATTCACTTAGAAGAGAGGATGTTAAACCTTCTAGGCAACCACGAGGCGATTGGGCAATAATGAAAAGTAGTGAAAAGGGAAGTGTTAAAACTCTTGGATGTCGGGGTTATTTATACTGTGCGGATAAACAGTGGGTTAGTCCCGGCACGGTAGTTCTGAAGTCGAAGTCACGGTAGTTGCCAATGAAAATAATAAGGCTTATTCTACTCGTGTCACCTCGGGATGGAGAATTGTGCATAGACTATAGGAAGCTTAATGCAGGTACTAGGAAAGACCATTTTCCTCTTCCATTTGTGGATAAGATGTTAGAGCGAGATTCACGGGCATGAATTTTATTATTTTTCTTGATGGAGTACTCGAGGAATTTACAATCAAATTGAGATAGCTTTAGAAGATGAAAAACTACATTTACTTGCCCTTTTGGTACCTTCGCCTTTAGGAAAATGCCTTTTGGACTGTGCAATGCACCCGGAACTTTCCAACGGTGTATGATGGGTATTTTCAGTGACATGATAGAAATCATATTGGAGATTTTCATGGATGATTTCTCTCGGTTTTTGACGCCTCATTTGTTTGTTTAGAACCTACGTAAGGTTTTGGAGAGTGTCAAGAAGAAAAATCTTGTGTTAAATTGGGAATGTCTTCCTTCAGTAGCACAAGAGATTGTTTTTTAGGCCACATTGTATCAAAAGATGGAATCGAGTTGATAAGGCAAAGTTAGGCGATTCCAACCTCCTACTCCTAAGTGTATTAGAGACATAAGGTCATTCACAGGCCATGCTGGTTTTATCGAAGGTTTATAAAAGATTTTAGTGCTATAGCCCGGCCCTTATGTACTTTACTTGCTAAAGATGTCCCTTTCACATGGTCACAAGCTTGTGACACTTTGCTTTTGCTAAGCTCAAAACCATGCTAGTATCACCCACGATCATGCGGTCTCTAATTGGGACCTCCCATTTGAGATCATGTGCGTCTTGTGATTATGCCATAGGGGCTGTGTTAGAATGAGAGGGAGGACAAAAGGCTTTTGTCATTTACTATGCTAGTAAGACACTAGACTCGACCCGGGCGATATACAACCACGAGAAAAGTTTCTAAGCAGTTGTCTTTACTCTACAGAAAAATTCGAATCATATATTGTGGCTCCCCTGTGACCATCTTTACAGATCATGCAGCTTTGAAATACTTGCTCTCTAAGCAGGATACGAAACCAAGGTTGACTAGGTGGATTTTACTCTGTCAAGAATTCAACTTGACCATCAAAGATAAAAAGGGGGTTGAGAACGTGGTCGCAGACCACCTATCTCGATTAGTTCCAGAATCCGACTCCCATGGCATACCCATAGGTATTAAGCTTTCTGATGAGCAACTTTTTGCTCTTATTACATTACGCGTGTCTGACATAGTGAATTACCTAGTCAGGCCCGTTCAGCTCGATGGACTTCTCGGCTGAAAAAGAAATTTTGGCGGATATTAAGAAATACTATTTTGATGATCCATATCTATTAATCTTGTCGGATCAAATAATGAGAAGATGTGTACGAATGATGGCCGGTGCAATTCTAACTTTGCCCGTTCGGAAGCTTGCGGAGGACATTTCTCGCCAAAAGCAATGGACAAGATTTTAATTTGGGTTTTATTGGCGCTCCTATTTAAAAGGTTGTTTTGATTTATGACGTGTGCTCCATACCGACAATTAGGAGGGTCACAAAATGAAACATGATGCCTCTTACTGGTCGATCATTGAAATCTTTGATTGTTGGGGTATTGACTTCATGGGCCTTTTCCCCCTTCTTGTGGCTATCTCACATTTGTGTGCAGTGGTATGTATCTAAGTGGGTTGAGCGGTTCAGCGAGAACCTGATGACCATAGGTTGTTTTGAAATTTATAAAGGAACATATTTTTTTCGTTTTGGAACGCCTCGAGGGCGATTATTAGTGATGGTGGACTCCACTTTTTGCAATCGATTTTTGAAAATGCGCTAAAATATGGAGTCACCCATGTAAAAGTATCTCACGACACCACCCACGGACCCGATAGTCGGGTGAGCTAGCAATAGGAGATAAAACACATTTTAGAAAGGCAGTTGCCCTGTCGAAAGATTGGTCACTCCGTCTTGATGCTCTATGGGCATACCGTACTGCTTTTAAAATTGTCCTTGGTATGTCTCACTGTAGGCTGGTTGTAGCGAGCTTGCCATTTGCCAGTAGAGATGGAACACCGGGCTTATTGGGCTATTCGAACTTTTAACTCTGATCTAACTCAAGCAGGTAAGCAGCGTTTATTGCAGTTAAATGAACTTGAAGAGTTGCGGAGGGAGTCGTAGAAAGCTCCAGAAATTTACAAGGAGGCGCTCAAGTCGACCTCCGAGCAAATCCATTGCTAGAAATCTTTTGAACCCGTCGAAAGTGCTTACATGCAGTTCAGATTACATGTTCTGACTCATTTCTCGATGGTGGCCCTTTCATTGTTAGGTGGTCTATCCATATGGGCGGTGGAAATTGAAAATCCGGACAATGGACACTCCTTCCAAGGTGAATGGCCAGCGCTTCAGCCGTTCCTTGAGCATTTCAATCCTCGAGCCGCAGTGAAGATTTGGTAGACCAGCTCACCAAGAGCGCTCTCCCTTCAGTAACATCACTCTCAAATTATTTGTAAATAGTTTTGCTTTTTATTTTGTTCCGCCTTTTTGTTTTTATTATTTTTACTTCATTTGCGTTATTTCCTTTTCTTTTTCCATCACATATAAAAAAAATTAGGATAAAATTAAGGGCTCTTGTTTAGCCAGGTCCTCGATCTTGTTGTCAGAACACCTTAGTTCGATGCGTTGGGGGCCCGATGCTTGTCTACATTGTGGGGGTAGGTGTACCTTTGGTTGAATGTAACTATCGCATTTCGTTATTTGTTCGATGGGTCAAATTTTTCCAAAATTTGCCTTTTTGGAATATTATGTTTTACCTATCTGTACATACCCTTGATCATATACTCTCCACATCATCTTAGCAATGTGCATCTTAACAAACACCTGACAGGCCTCGTATTCTTACGTAGATTTGTTTCCCCCTTGCATTCCACGTTTTACTTCTCACCCATACCACGGACTTATGGCCAAAAATTTCCCCAATCTTGCTGTGATTGTTTCCATTGTGCATCAATTTAGTAGTATGTTAATCTCATGCATTATAGTCTTTACGGAACACCTTGCGCCGTGGAAAATGATTAGAATGCATCATTTACGTGTGCATACGCGTGGATTTGTAGTGTCTCGACCCTTGCACCCATTTGACTTTAAGTTGTCAAGTTGATTCGAACCTTAGGAATCCGGATTCATGGAACAGCAGTGATTCTCATGGAGAGTTTGAAGACATCCCAAGAATGAATCACAGTGCTAAGACTACAAATGCAGTCAGTTGTGGAATTTGAACAAGAGAAAGTAAACATGCAGAAAAACCTGGATGAAAGGCAGTTGAACAGGTCAAGATGGATAGCGGCACCACCATTCCAAAAGTGAAAAAAATATATATATATATATATATTCATTATATATATATATTCAAAAAAAAAAAAAAAGGAAGAAAAATCGATTTGGAGGCAAGTCCTACGGGGTAGGACTTAATGCTTGACGATGGCTAGAATCTACCGGTAGGGCAAAGTCACCTACCGAGAGGATCGGGCGGAAAGTGGGCAGGCCCTTTAGAACTTAAAATGGGCTCTTCATTTTCCATTTGATTTATATTAGTCCACAAGTTTGTGCCTCAGTTTTTACTATAGTTCCTCTGATGTGCCACTCCACTGCTCCGCATTTCCCGCCGTGGTTCCCGGTCCAAAGTTCCGCATTGATTACTTGCAGCTCAAGACTGCACTCCGGGGTAAGCTTTACCATCCCTCCACTCAGCATCGCTGTTCTTCTCGCTAGATAGCATTAGCGGACTTCGATGGATTTTGTTGTCGTTTATTCCGCGATTGTCGTTGTGGGGTCAGATTGGCCCAAACGGGCGTGAGATCGTTTCGATGCACATGTATCACCAAGCATCGTCAGAGACAGGCAATCGGATAAGCGGTTATTTATTTCTGGGCCATCCGGGGCCGCCATTGTTATCATCGCTTCATCTCCATGGCACGTTCAAGAATACAGAGCGGAAGGCATCGAGTTCTTCTATGGAACGAGCGGTGAAGAAGAGAAAGCCCGATGCCACCCAGCCAGTGAAAAAGAGAAAAGGAAAACAGGCTATATCCTCTTCAGAAAGTGAGGATTTATCTGAGAGTGTCGATGAAGAGATAGAGGCTATGTTTCGTTTGCACTCCATTGTAGGTGAGCACGAGAAATGGGTTCAGCTTTTAATGGAAAAATGTGAGGTTTTCGATGTGAGAGGGCGCTAACTGAAACATTTTTATATACTCCTCACCCCATCGTGGTAAATTATATTAGAGCAAAATATGCACTTGTATCTGTGAGATGGGAGGGTACTTGCCTTCAATAGTTCTAATTCCAGCTCCGATTTGAAGGAAGATCACTGCCACTATGTTTGAAACCTCGTTGACGTGGGAAAAGTGCTTCTGCGCTACTCCCGACTGACAGCACACGCTTGTATTATGTCTGCCCCGGACAGACTCGGCCTTATCCACTCGGGGCCATTACTAGTTTCATGCCCACTCTTTCACCGAGGCTATGTGCACCTTAATTCCGTACCTATGAATGATTGGCAGACAAGAATTTATTCCCGGAAAGTTAAAGCCCGAATACGCCCGATGAACAAGATCTGATCCATACAACTGGTGTTTGGCTGATTGAAGGTGAAAAGCTCCTGGGCCAATAGTCGTATTCGCTGTTATATCGAGGTTATGACTGAAAGCTTACTGACATGCACTAGTCATTTGAAAGGATAGAGAGTTTTTGCGCATTCGCTCAACCGAGTATTCCTGCCCCTCACTTCAGGATCAGCATCAGAGAAGCCATTAGTTTCAGGATGGAGGGGGGAAACTGAAGCCTGAAGAAAAGTAAAGAGAGTGATACCCCACAGGAGCAGATCAACACTACATCCGGGCGAAGAGCCTAGCTCACTGAGCCACACTCCCGCAGGCTCCTGTACTCCCCTCCTCGGGACCACTCCTTCCATGGGCTCCAAACATCATGAGCACACGCCTTGGAAGAGGATGAGCTGCTGATCAAGGGGTGGTCTTCAAGGTATCCTCGGGAAGTGCATGCACCGGGACTCTGATGCCCCTGCCAGCTCTGAGCCACATCTTCCATGGTGAGCCAGCGATAATGGCAAGCATCTTCCCGATTTGTGAGGGAGAGTCGAAGAGCTAGACACTGCGTGGACGAGGACGATTCTTGATGAGGATGAGGATGAGACACCGCATAGCCGCATCTGTGGGTCAGAATAGGTGGTAGTTGGCACCCAGTAGTAGACCTTTAGCCATGTCATGCCAACAATCTGCTTTGATTTTTCCTTTTCTTCATTAAACCCATGGTCATTACAAACCGTTAAGACCTCTTTTGATCTCGACTTGTGTTTTCTCGTTCCTTTAGGACTCTACAGATGGTTACATGTTTTATGCTATATGATTGTGTACTTAATTTTGGATCACATACTATCATAAAGGTAGCGACTTTTACCTTGCACCTCTTAAATCCACAAATTCCTAATCGACTTTAGGCTTGTGAATAAGAGGGACATTTATTTAAGAATGGCTGGGCACTCGAGCTCATGTCGATGTGTACCAACGCTGGTGAAATGCTTTATTCCATAAGTGTTGTTTTGAGATTTTTGCAAAGCTATATTATACCGAGCGCCTCGTTTAGGTTCATACCTAAATGGTAGTCTCATTCTAAATCTCATGTGACTAGCAAGACGCAGGTTTGGGGTGACTTAACACACATTCAGTGATAAATTGCAAGAGAATCAACACATTTAAACCACAATGTAACACATTTGGCATAAGAAACATGTACTTCTAATCTCTTCTCAGGTTTTTAGATCATTACAGGTTTTTCGTGTTTAAACGTATGCAAGCAAGAGGCAAGCTCTAAAGCCAATATGAAGCAATGCGGAGGTGGACGAAAGCAATCGACTAAGTCTCTCGGGGAACCCCGGGCCAAGCAAGGAGTTATCCGGAGGACAAGTCCCCACCAGACTTAAAGTCCCACCTACAGGATTCAAAGTCCTACCCAGAGAACTTGTCAAAAATTGGTGTAGTGATAGGTCCCGGCCTCATAGACTTAAGTCCCACCCCAGAGCACTCGTCGGAAAAGTGGCAAGGAGCAACTCCTACGAGATTTGTGTGTCCTATACTCCAGAGACTTTATGAAGCTTCTCATGGAATGTCCAAGAATTCACTCCACACGCGAAAGTACTTCTACAAACCAAAATGGAGACTGACTTTGGGAGTGACTATAAAAGGAGAGGATAGATATGTTATATTCGAGGGATCTTCTTTTTCTTCTAGGAAGTTTTTCGTACTCTTAGTTCTTCAATCTCTATATTTAAGTAATTTATAGTTTTTCTCCTTTTTCCATCTTCTAGAGTGGGCATTTATGAGGATCCACATTTCCGGGATTTCCTCTTTTTAAGTTTCCTTGACAGAGCCAAGTAATCTTTCAAATAATAAATATTTGTTTGTACTTAAACTTTCTGATATATATTCTCATTCTCGCTTACAAGTTAACTTTTGATTTCTTTCCAAGATCCCTATTTTTATGATTTAATTTGCTTCTTCCCAACCCCTTAATCATTCCATGATAAATTTTATATTCTAAACCCTTACCCATGGGATCATACTGTGGGGTGAACCTCACCCCACTAAGGTAAAGTCCTCACCCCTCTATTGATTTTAAACGGATTGTGTAATATTTGACTCACTTCTGTGTAGAAAGGTTTAAACTGCTAGTTAAGCAAATTTTCTAATAATCTAAGTTGAACAGATTTCCAGACATCGTCAGGCTTCGATCATAATGCACCAAGGGTCTTGCTTGATCAGAATAAGTGTTTAGTATTTTCTTGATCATCTTTATTCTTCCAAAGGCATTCAAAGATAAATCCTCCTTACTTAATAATCGCTTTCCAACGGTTCTAGATGAGTTTATAAATAAAGAGGTGGACTCAATTCCATCAAATGAGAACTTTAAAAAATCTCATTGAATTTGCCTTTCTTCTATTTAAAAATGATTCAAACCAACTCAATCCATTGGTAATCAAAACAAATACAATATTACGCTTTTCTTTAAATTATACTTTTAGTGGAGAATAGCTCCTATTGATCAACCGAATCGCATCACCTCTGAGACTTCACCCTCAGATCTCTGTACAAGATTATAATATTGTATTTGATTATAATTCACGCCAGAATGTAGAATGTGGCATACTAATCGAATTTAAGCAAAGGGAACACAACGCACTAACAATCACAATGTGCAAGCCAACACGATCATGTATGATCATTTTACTAGTCTAGTGTGAAAAACAAGAGCCTCCCATCAGATACAGAACATGTGTCTAAGATACACAACTCAAGTCTGTTGATCCTCTTATAAACTAGATTCCTGGTCTGAATGGTTCAAATTTATTGCCACTTAGGGACTCCCACCCAACCTGACTTACGACGACTCACTTTTAAATGATACAAAATGTACGATTAATTCTTAAAAACCGCCCTCATGAGGATCAATTTTTCGAGCCATCACTTTTTTGCCATTTACAAGGAAACCATAAGAACAAAACCCTAACACCCCAAGATGGGTGCTAATCATAAAACTGATTGTTCTGGGATCGACATCTATCTGGAAGGTACTACATAGGGGCACTCCTCTGAAATCCCAACTGGCTCCTCCTAAAGGAACGGGCATGTGCATGGCACACATGACAAGATGAGTCCCCAGGGGCCAAGAAACAGATACAAACTGGATTTAGACCACTAACTCTGCAGCCTAGAATGCTTAAAAAACACTCAACCAAAAGGGCACATGCTGCACTCATGGTCCCTTGTTTCGTCACAAGGGAAAGTTAGTCTCCAGACATTTTTGGCAATGCCAATGAATCTCCTCTTCAAAATTAGATATCAAAATAAAAGGCCGGGGAGAAACTATATAAGTAAATCTCAACCACTCATTGATGCTACCACTCTCAGGTACCATATCTATTCAGTCCCGAAGAATGCCTAAATTGTGCCATTTCAGATTATCAGGCTTAACTAATCACCCTCGGGACCCATTGACAGATCCCTTGATTCTAATAAACTAAAATTTAACTGAACTAAACTCATTTCAATCTCAAACATAATTTATTAATCGATCTCGAGCAATGGGTCGACTACTCCTTTGACCTCGACTGTAAAACACATATACAAATTTAGTTGCACACCACAAAGAATATTGTCAATCCCCGGAACTCACATCTAATAAACTTTATTTAGGACTCAAAACTTATATACAAACTCAGCTCTTCTTATCTTGGATTTCTCATATTTCTCAGAAATGGGACTCATGGTGTCTAGATCCTGATGTTCTTCCCTCTACTCCTTCTTTTTCTTTCTCCCGTACTCTTCCTCTTTCCATCTTGCTCCTCTATGTCGGTCATTCATCTTTTCTTTCATCTTTTCTATTTCCTTCCCACTTTGCCGCACACCCATGTACCCTTTGGATTTTTCTTGTGTCACTTGGGAAGGTATCTTTCCTCCGGCTTTTGCAGAAATAGGCAATGCTCACTCTACGAACTCCAGCCTTCAGAGCCACTGTGTTCTAGGTTTTGAGAATTGGTAGCGCTTAAGCCTAACTCGCAAATCCTTGTCTCCGCGGAGGTTCACTTTCAGCCTTATTATCCCCCATGAACAAAAAGATCCTGCTTCTTCCTAAAAGATCAGCCCTCCTCCGGACCCCATATTCATTTCTCAGTGTCATTTCCTTGTCGCCAGCTGCATTGAACCTTGTGGCCATTTATACCCTTGCTGAGGGTTCTCGGTTCTCATTTTCTTGCCTGAGAAGCCCCTCCACTATATGAGAACTGTCTCCTGAAGCTGGTGATAATGGGCCAAAAGGATTGGCTGAAATGGTAAATTTCTCTCGCCACCATGGCTTACTCAAGATTGAGGAATCGTTTCTTCACACACTTCAAAGATTCTCCTTCAATAACTCTCTTTCAACTCGGCTTCCTATTCAGTGGACAAGAGTGAGCCTCCTCTCTTGTTTGTCCATTCAATACACAATAAAGGACCAACTTTGCTTCCATATGATTCAACATCTCTATAGCTCCACATCCCTTTTCCTGCCAAGCCTTTAAACTTGCTGGAGTTTTCATATTGCATTTACAGTCCTCTGATCAGCTCTCTGCTTCAGACTTTTCAGCCCTGAATACTCAAGAACATAGCCACCACGCATCCTTGATATATTTCACTTCCGGCTGCATGGATATACATGTCCATCCGAGTCTTCATATCTATCCCATGCATTGACATCTTCTCAACAACCGGTTAATCTTTTCCTAGCCACATAGCCTCATCTTTCCCCATTAAAAATAATGATTTCCTCCTCCTTTCTGAGGTGAGTGAATGGTGAATGAAACTCGCCCAACAAGCTCTACCGCCTCTCTCACATCAACAGAACATATGGTAAAGATTCATACTACAAAATTACGATTCTTAGAGAAATGGAACAGACAACCCTCTGAGAACTGTCTCACCCATTCGGGGAATGAACTGTCTCTATCCCGAGAAATCTCCCTGTGTGTCTTTAATAGATCTTCAAAGTGGGATGACCAAGAATCTGGGTGTTTACTTCGCACCATTGTAATTAGTGTCGGTTTTAGTTCAAAATTTGCTGGCACTAGTTAGAAATGGTCATTCTGATTAAGTAGAGTACCTATCTTTGAATATTAGTTCTTTGTAAGCCCCATGGTATGATCGTTGGATTTGAGGTCTTCTGGCCATGTCCTTGTCCCCTCATCTTGATCCCCATTTTCATCCACATGGGTGGTGTTTTTTCAGTTTTCCTTGCCTTTCTCAAGTCATAAGTGTTTTCTAATTTAATCACTGAATCATCAGCTTTCGCTTTCCTATGTATTTAAAGTTTTTTTTTGGTAAAAATACACTCCCATTAATAGGATTAGTCAAACAACAAATATATCAATATGTTTTGTTAAAGGTTAGTGGTCAAATGAACCACCGCTTGAAAACTATTTCGTTCTTTTTCTTTAAATGTCCAAATTAGTATTTCCTTCTTTCATCCTGATATTTATCTATCACTCTTCTAATCCTCTTGCTGAACTTACGCTCATAAAACTTTATATGCCGACCTCTAGACTAAAACACATATACAATTTAGTTGCACAATTACTAAAGGAATACTGTCTAATCCCTGAATCGCACCATAAACTCAAGGTTTGAGACCAAACCTAGATATACAAAATTTTCTATGACACTATTAAATTAAAGGACTATTAACTAATCCCCGACAATGGCTATTACAAACTGTTTGCATGACATTATACCAGATGCAAACCAAAAATCTCCTAGAGTAAACTCATTCTTTACCTGGCCTCAGTAACATATTCGCAAGTGCACAGTTCCACAAGTAATAAAATGGATTTAAGTCCGTATATCGATCCTACGCAGATCTCAAGAATTTTAAATCACCAACTACTCAACTCATACTATTTGGACCAATATGATATTAACTGTTTTACAGTCGGAAATTATACTAGCACGAGTAAAATAAATAAAACAAATCAAATAAACCAATATAAAGAATAAAGAATAAAGCACAGTTAAGAAAATAAATGGATTAATCGAATTATCTTTCAGAGGACACATCAAGTGTACTACTATAGTGAAGTACCAATTCCTGTAGTTAATACTGATAAAACTTCTTGAATATTTCAGGTTTTAAAATCTGTCCAAGGTGCTTAAATAGCATAAATGATCTCTCCAAACTCCATTTCATTATCTAATTTCCTAGATTCTCTCACACGTGAAATTAAATAACTACTTTTAAAAGGGGATTTCCTTAACTGGTATTTTTCTTTGCAATACTATACCCCATTTACGGACTCAGAACCTTAGCTCCCAAGTTACTCATCAAGCAAGGATATAACTCCAGATGTTTTCCTCAAAATTAGAATAGATCACCCTTTCCTTGATTGATTCAGCCAACACTGGATTGCCCCTTACTATTCGTCTGAGGTGAACTCTCTCATGAGCGGTAATTGATAACTCATTCAACTCCTTCTTGATTTCAAGTGAGAAGAGACGACTAAGTAAACTTGCAAAGCTCATTTAGATCACAAATAAAGGTGTTAATATACCCTTCAAGCAATTGTTCAGAATCTCAGAATGCCTTCTATGTCACTCGTAGGGCCTCCTTGAAATCGTGAGTAATGAGACAAATCTTATAACGTATACAAACTCCGATATAAGTCTAGATCAAAACAAGAAACCCAACACCATAAGTAAATTCATAAATTGAAATTCAAAAGCTGCTGGAAACGACTACAAGAAAGATACTTCCGACTAAGATTCACTTAATGAAGCCGGATTCCCACCACCGACCATACGCAAAGATTCTCCGATCATAAGAATAATCGCAATTCGAAATCAAGAGCGAATTCAGAAATTTGTCCTAACTTCAAACATTCCGTAGTAATTTGAAAGAATAGAATTTCCGGGATTCAGCTTCGCTTCAAAATCGACAACACCCAGATCCAGAAAATAAAACGAACAATAAAACGATAAATCTAATCTAATCTAAAACTCAATATTGAAGAAAAGAAAATAAAAGAAAAGAAAAGAAAAGAAAAGAAAAGAAAAGTAAAAAGAAAATAAAGAAAATGAGCCTTCAGCTCCCTAGACTCGCTCAGGTTTCACCGCTAAGTCAGCGTTCCTCTTCCGGGTAGCCGCAGATTTATAGTGGTTTCTCACTGGGGCCCTAACCAACTGATTCTGGCTGTGGATTTCAAAGTGGACCGCCTGGGTTATCGTTCAAGTCGCGACCTGACCGTCATGGCGATCATCCATGTCACGACATCGATCTCACGTCGCGACATCAACTTAAGTCTATGAAGCCTTGAATCGGGTCGCTCATGATGTCGCCGACTTCACCCTTTGTCGACATCAACCCACGCCTTCTCGCAGCTTCTACCGAGTTGTTCTCGGCGTCGCTACATCAATCTCTTGTCGCGGCATCAACTAAATGAACCGGCTCAATCGATAAAGCCAGCGCGCAAGACGGCCCTTGTCGCTGACATCACTTTATGCCTTTGCAGGTGCTCTAATCATCTTCCCGGCGTCGCGATCGATATCTTATCGCTAAAAGTACATATGTCATCAAGGTTTTAATTGTTGCTTCTGTTCGTCATGACATCACTTCTCTTGTCGCGGACATCGCCTTAAGCGGGACTTACATGCTTCCACCGACGCTTCTCGTGTTGCGACAACAATCTCATGTCGCCAACATCGCCTTATGGCTCAGAAGGTCTTCACTTGATGGCTCCCGCGACGCGATATCAATCCTCGTCGCTGAAGCTATCACCCATGCCCTCGCAAAGCCAACCGGTCGCCTCCCGATGTCGCGACGGCCTCACATGACAACAACTCAGTTAATTTCACCATCCTCACCAAGTCCATACTTCACACATTCTTCTTGTCGCGGGACTTCCATCCCAGTCGCGATGATCAACCCTTGTCGCGGACGATGTCGTCACATCATTCCCTTAGCTTCCTGGTTAATCCACCGCGATATCCGTGACTCGTCATGCACTAAATGTTTATTTCACTTTTTCCCGATGTCACGACCTTCTTTACCGATCTTGTCGCGGACTCTTTCTCAGAGACGCCTGATGTCGCGATCGTCGCTAATTGATTTTATTTCATGTCACGACAAAGACTTGGGATGTCGCTATTATGAAGTCTTCTTTCTTCCTCATTTCCTGGTTGCTTTACTCCTGAGTTTCTTTAAATTTCAAAATTTTGTTCTTCAAGTAAGTTTCGCTTTCCACCTGAGTTTTACCGTCGCAACCTGGATATGCATTTTGATTGTCGCCAAAGCTTGCACATATCAGTCTTTCTTTGATCTTTGTGCGCCTTTTCTATTGCAACTTGCTTTAGCCAATTATCTCATTAACGCTCATCCACCTTCGTTTATTTTTCGCAAGAAATATTCTTCTTTTTCTTGAATTCCATTTAACGCTTTTGTTAGTTATTCCATAATTCGCATTACAAAATCAGTCTTGTTTAGATAAAAATAGATCAGGAAAATGGACTAAAAATGGATGACTTTCAAGCTCATCAAACTCCCTTAAACTTAAAATTTTACTGTTCTCACAAAGAAAGAAAGAATTGTTTCGTCTCCTCAAACAAAATAAAAGAAAATTTTTAAGGATATTTTTCTCGATTGTTCTTAAGAAGAGTATCTGTTCTTAATTGAAATACAAGGTATGCATTATTTTCAGACATCTAAATTTCAAGTCCAGTTCAAAGCTGGTTTCTACTTTTATAGTATACAAAACTTAAATCATAGAAATTGTTTTACAAACAACATAACTACATCCTGCTGAAAATAAATTGTTTCTCTTTTCATCTTCTTGCATAATTATCTACTTAACTCCCTAGGTCCTTCATGTTTTATCGCTTATTGTTTCTTCCAACTCCATGTTTGTTGTTCATATCGATCTCCACTAATGTAGGTAATTCCATCCTTCAAGATCAATCAGTCTTTGGGGCTTGTAATGTTAGGCTTGGGTAAGGGTAGATAGAAAGGAACCCTTTTTGTTTAGATTACCCCTACTTTTCTCTTTCTTTCTTACTCACTCGCCTCTTTTTCCTCAGTGTAGTTTCTTTAATGTACCCCAAACTTTATTTTGGGGACATCTCCCGTATTCTTCATCAATCTGTATGCTCCCATTTCTATTTGTAATTCAATCAGGTAATTTTCTTTGCTTGTCATTCAGAGATAGTAATGTTTTTACCTCTTTAGGCTTTCTAACACCCTTATTAACTTTGGGTTAGTAACTCCCATACTTGTATGGTATTAGGGTACTAGTGTTTAAACACCCTAAGAACTTAATAGTTCAAGAGAATAGGCCACAAGGTAAAACTTATCCCCTTTTTTTTTATTGTATTTATGTTTTTGACCCTTTTTCTTTTCATTCCCCCTTTTTCTCTGCCTTTTCTCCTTAAGTTCTTTCTAAAAAACAACCTCCCCAAACTTGATTTCCTTCCTCTTTTCGCCTGCACTCAGTGTTCTTACCGGAAGACGATTCTTTTTGGAAGGTTTGGGGTTTAAATTGGCTGATTTTTAGAAATATGGCTTGATTGGCTCAATTTCTCTGAACTAAAGGTATATGTTTTAGCATATAGATAGGATGGCTTGAATGGCCTAAACCTTCCAAGAATGGCCTCCACATCATTTCTCACACTGTATCACCCAGATTTCCCGCCTCAATCAATCATCTAACAAGTTCTAGTGGGAATATGGGTTAGCTACTGCTTTTGACCATTAGATTCTTGATTAATTTTTGTTGATGAGTAGTTAAACTCTTTTGTATCCAACAAAGTTCTCGACTCATTGTTCATACCACCTCAAAAAATATGCTTTTGCTTCTTCAATTTCACATTTCCTCTATTCCTGGACTCAACAATAGACTTAAGTCACTTTTGCACTTATGTTTCAATCAACGATTCATTTGGGCGTTATTCTGCATCAATTATTTAATCTAACTGCCTAACGTATTCATGACATCTCAGCTTTATTCGAACTAATTTCTACTTTTATTTTCCTAAACTATATCATAAAAAGTAATGACAACATTGAACGACAAATTCAAATTAGCACACAACAATTCAATTCAAATTTCTTATTTTATTTCATTCAATTGCAACAAATAGATAATCTAAATGATATATAAGGAAGTCATTGTGCTGAAGTCAATTTTTTCTTTTGGAAGAGGCAGCAAAGATATTAGGGGGATCCAGGTCTAAGGTATTCAAATGAGCTGGGAATGGAGGAAATTTCATTTCCCTTCTTTCCTTTCTCTTCTTAGTTTCCTTCTCAACTTGATTCTAATGAAGATCTCACAGATCAACTTTTTTCAACAACTCCATCCTGCTCTTCCTCTAAGCCATTCATTGTATTTACTTCAACATACCCTAAAAATTCGATAGACACAGCACTCGATCCAAATTTTCTAGCCATTCTTTTCGGGCCTCATAGATTCTCAAAGATCCTTTGTTCCTTTAGTCTCTATCATCCGCCTATTTTCAAAACTTTGTGTAGACTTTGTATAGAACTTGAAGCCCTTGATTTGCTCCCAAATTTGGCTTCTCGTCAGATTCGGTCAATGTTAGAGCTTAATCACGCTTCAAACTATTGTTATAAAAAGTTTATGACTTAGTTGAGTTTCCTAGTCACTTATCTCTTCCTTCCATTTCTTTCTTAAACTCTTCCCCTTGCCAGCCTAAAAATTTTCTTTTTCTCATCCTGCTCCTCTCTTCTCCTGCTCACTTTTCCCCACTCGCCGGTCTCTTCTTCAGAGCCCATCTCATGCTCCTTTTCCTTCCTCATAGCTCCTTCCTCCCACTGGCCGGTCTCTTTTTCAATTCTTTCATGAAATGGGCTTCTTCAATTCTCGTCAGAGGTTCCACTCCTTCGCTTTTTCATCCATTCTCAGACAGGTATCGATGCTTTCCCAAGATCGAACCTGTTCCTCTCAGGTTTCTGAGCTTCATGTTGGAACGTTTCCGCACAGAGGTGAACAAGCATGGAATGCAGAGATCGGTCACCGCTCCCATCCCCGCTCCTTCATTATCGCAAATGAACCCATTCATCGGTCAGTGAGCTCCCGGGTGCCTCGCTCCTCGACCACAACCCCTCCGAGTCTTATTTTCTGGTCTTCAAATCGGCTTTCCACCCCTCTTTTCTCTCACTCACCCCTTTCTTCCGGTTTCTCGTCCCTTTACATAACTCAGCCAAGGAGTGGTGAAGCTCCGGTACTCTTCTCTCATCTATTATTTTCACCTAAAATTTTCAAAACAGATATAGAATGTTGATTGTCAAGAGAACAACCCTCTTATTCCCTTCATGATACCCTTCATGATAGAACTCCTCACCGACAACTCCTACATCGATCTTATCCTTTAGGATGGCATACACAAAGAACACAAATTTCTGTTTCTCACTGTGCATGTTTTGTTGGTCCAAATGGGCTGTGCATAAAACCATACCTTCGCTTCCTCATGGAGGTTTCCTATTCAATAAGCCTCGCCTTTCTCCTTGGTTTAGCTGGCACTACCATTATGAGTTTAAAACTTTCTCTCCAAAATCGCTTTTCTCTTAAAAAAGTTTCATGAATTTGAACCATGTTTGTGCACTGCCACATAAATTTCAATGATGCCTTAGCTTCATATGAAACCCGTGATTCCTCTAACAAAACCCCATCCTTCCTTCCTTACCAAATTTGAATAAAATTTCTTACAAAGTTGTCAGATACCCGATTTTTTGCGCAGAGACTCCTCCCACCCTCTCTCTGCCATCATCTCCAAAGATGCAATGTGATTTTTGAATCTCCTCTGCGACAAACCTTATAATAGCATAATATTTTTTCCACTGGAGTATGCTTCTCGTCCGTACTAAATTCTACTTTCTTTCTCTCTCCTTTCCTTCTTTTTTTGCTCTTTCGAGTTTTACCAGCTTCCTGGCAAGCCTGATGGCACCTCTCCCCGGGATTGTTCTTCCCACGACCATCAAGTGTTCTTCGACGAGTTTTTCCTTTTCCGGTTGCTCATGTTCCCATAATCTCGTCTAGGTTAGGACTAGGCGGAATTTCAGCCATTGAAACGGAAGAAGCCTTCAAAAGGTTTGGAAAGCCAGGTTTGCTGAGATTCGTAAGGAGGAAGAAGGTGAATAGCTATGTGGCCTGAGAATGATGTGTCAATGGGCCAAATCCAATCAATGCTTCATGTGGTCACTTATCGCTTCATTAAAAACACGTCGCTTACTCACTACTTTTATTTGAGATCATTGAATTTAGGCTTTTTAAAGTGAGTTATTTAAGATTAAAACTCTTTTATATGGGCCTTATTGCTAGTTTGTCATATCAAAGTGGATTTTTAGGAGAATTGTTTCATTATCATATCATAATCCTTTTATTCCTCCTGCTTTTATTCCCCACTATTTCACTTTGTTTCAAGGTTGCGACATCATTTTTCTTTCTTCACAGGTCATGATGATATACCCTCTTCCCTTCCATACTCTCTCACAAACTGTTCTTTCAAAATGTGTCAAACACATCAATGTTGTTTCATATTTCACTTGTGTCACGATATTAACTTTCTGTCACATCTTAAGCTCTCAGACCTCAATGATCTCAAGAACCTTGAACTCTTATTGTTCAACCCTTTAGACAGATCCTCTTGCATCTCCCAAGCAGTAGATTACACAATCAATTCAAGACATCTATTGTGACCAAGGTTAGTGGTATGGTTACTCCCTTTTTCTCATGTTGTGACTTCTCTGGGTGTCACTAGAATTATCTTTAGTCAGCTTCACATTCATTCTAAACCTTGGGTGTTTCACTGCAATATTCAAGAAAATTAATTGTAAACTATTAATTGATTTCTAAAATTAAATCTATCCTTATAAAAACAAATCTCACTTAATTTCAAAGCAACTAAAAGAAAAATATTTCAAAACTTAAAATCAGAATTAAATTCTTGTAATGTCCCCATAGCTGTCAGCTTATCCTTGAATGGACTTATTTGCATTTCTTTTCCTTAAGAACCGGGCTGAGTTCTTCATTTCCTTCCCTGTTTAGATAAAAGTTTTTAACCTCCATCCATTGACCTGAATTTTCCCTATTATCTGTCCTCTCAAGAATAATGTCCCAAATAAATAGTACTTCGACACCACCCAAATGCTCCACTCATTTTGATTTTAATTTCTTAAAACAATTTTAGTCTAGACAAACAAATAACTTGCTCCCCGCTCAACTCTTTCTCAAAAATTTCGATCATGCCATTCCTTTTGTTATTCTACTTCTAGATATTCTAGTATTATCATAGCTTCATATTTCTCAATTTTCCGCTTCAGACAATGAGCACCTCTTCCTATGAATTTTAACTAAGCTACACTTGATGAATACATCGTCTCGGTGTATTCCAATTCTGGCAGGATGTTATGGTTTAACAAAAAACAACTCTGTAGGGACATTCAACGTGGTTTCATGCAAATTCCAGAAGTCTAAAGTGCATCATCAAGTTTTTGAAATAGGTTCAATCCTTCCTCGCTGAGCTTCTTCCACCTGGGCTTTTCGGTATTTTTGATCTCCTGCTGTACTTCGTCTTATCAACCGTATTTGATAAGCCAAACTCATTACATGCTAACCCATACCGCCATGAGCTTGAAATATTTTGTTTGTAAAGTGGTCTCCCATCACTAATAGATAGTTCAAGTGTTCCAAATCTGCTCAAAATATTATTTTGCAAGAAACTCAATCCAGATTAGCATCAATCTTGATAGGTTTATCGCTTCCAACTGATTGAACGTAATCTACCGGCTAAGAAGTGCAAGATGTATAGGTTTCCAAATGATGGTGGAAAGGTCCCATAAAATCTATTCCCATACATCAAAATTTGTATCACCAAACACTTCTGAGGGGCATTTCATTCCCCTCACTACCGGGACATTCACCTTTTGTACTCCATCACACAATTTAACCTACTCCACATTTAATCTCCGAAGATATGTGCCACACAAAACTCGATTGAGTATCTTGTGAGTCGTTCTTCTCCAGAAAAAATGTCCCCATGTGGGTGATGTGGCGCATTCGATGGTGCTATGTTGTCAGAGTTCACTTTCTAGCACACATCTTCTATTATCATGTCAGCACCTCTTTTCAACAGTGTTTGTCATCCCAAATATAATACTCCGTCGCGCTTCCGAAGGCTTCCTCTTCACTGTGAATGACTCGAAGGCATTACTCCATTGTGCTTTATAATTCATACAATATCGCATACCATGGAAGTCGGAGGAAACCTTAAACAATTGCTCATCCGGGGAAGTTCTCGTTAACATCACATTTTCTTCTTCATCATCGGCTTACTGGACAAGTGATCGCCTATCACATTGTCACATCCTTTTTATCCTTGATTTCCAATCAAACTCCCCGCAACAAAGCAAAGACTCCAATCTTATCAATCTTGGCTTAGCTTCCTTTTTTGACACATCAAGTATTTGATCATTACGATCGCGTGAATTACCACATGTGATCCTAAAATGTATCGCTTTCTAAATTATTGTGCAAATACTATGGCTAGCATCTCCTTTCGCTTGTTGAGTAGTTCTCTTATGTTTCACAGGTCTTACTAGCATAGTATGGCCCCGAATACTTTCTCTTTCTTTTCGCCTAACACAAATCCTATGGCAAAATCACTCGTATCACACATTATTTCAAATCGATCCTATCTTCGTGCAGCCATTAATATGTGGTTGTATTCAATCCTGATTTTGATTTCTTTCAGTTAATCCTTGCATATTTCATCAAATTGAACCCTTGCAAGCTCAAAGAATCGTGATAGTGGTTTGGCTATTTTTGAGAAAGTCATTAATTCCTATAAAATCCAAAGACGCTCCCAAGAAGTTTTTAATTCTTTTTATCAGGTAGTGGTGCAAGAGTTTTGATAATGGATACCTTGGATTGATCTACTTCTAGTCCAGTAGTAGAAATTTTATGCCCAAGAACAATATTCTTTCTGCTACTCATAAATGGCATTTTTCCCAATCTGCCATTCGCTTGTCTTCGCATCTTTGAAGTACCGCTTCCGACTGCTTAAACATCATCAAAGCTTCTGATCCATACACAAAGGAAGTCATCCATGAAAATTTCCATCACTTCTTCAACCAAATATGAGAATATTGACATCATACACCTGAATGTAGGAGACATACGTTTCAAACGGCATCCTTCAAGGCAAAGGCACGCACAGGCATGTGAAGGTGGTCTTCGGGTCTCGTGTGCAAAACAATCTCGATTGTATCCCCGAGTACCCATCCAAAACAAAAGTGAGGGTGTCCTCGCTAATCCGCCCAACATCCGATCAATGAAAGGCAAAGGGAAATGATCTTTTCTCGTTGTCAATTCAACTTCGTAATCAATACATACCTCCATCCCTGTCATCGTTCATTGAATCAATTCATTTTTTTCTATATTTCCCCGATCACAAGAACTCTTCTTTTGGAACCACATGGGATTCAAGGCCCACCAAGTACCGGTCCCGAAATAGCATAGATAAACCAAAGATTCGTGAATTTGAGTACCTCCTTTCTCACTACTTCCTTCATCACCGGATTCAGCCCCTGGTGTTCTACGATGGCTTTGGTTCTTCAGCTGCATCTTATGCATGCAAATGATAATCGATAATTCTTCAAATTTCAACGGACTAAGCTAGCGATTCTTATGCTTCCTTATCATTTTCAAGAATCTTTGTTCCTCAAAGATCACTCAGTCCTGGTCGAAATGATCACCGGTTTTTTCGTAATTCTAAGTAAGCATACTTTAAATGATGTGGCAACTCTTTCAAACTAGTCCTTCAGATCAAGTTTCATGAATTTTCCATATTTTCCCATTGTCATTTCTTGTTGTTTCCAAAGCTCATCATAGTTTCTAAAGAATGAAAAATGGGCCAGATGGAAATTCGTAATGTATATCTTTCTAAGATAATTTCCGGGAATTCATCTTTTCATTGATAAAAACTGAGTATTACATTCATTGTTAATATCGTGGTTAAAAGTATAGACAAAATCTCATGGTATTGCAATCTTCTTGTCTCTGTCTATATTTTCTTGCATACTTTGATCAAGTTAAAAGCAAGAGCTCTCTTCCTCCAACCTCAAGATGAGGAACTCCGTGATGTCAATCGAGCGCCCAAAGAGCTGTGATACCAAGCCCTCCCTAAAGAGCAGGGGTACTGAATCTTCTTCCATGTCCGTAATGATGAAGTCTACCGGAAAAACAACACCCTTTCAACAAATGACCAAAGACATCTTCTAAGACTCCTTCGAAGCCTCACCATCGATATGTCCGCCATTTGAAGAGTGGGCCTGGGAAGTATGGAATAACCTCCCAAACTTGCATTTTCGCAACGTAGTTAGTTAATTAACCGATACTAGCTCCCGAGTCACAGATTCTGAATCTCCAATTCCTCCAACAATACAAGGTCCGGAAGCTCCAATCTTCATCTTTACCTGTAGTTCTTTCTGATTACTTAATCATAAAGGGGAAAAGTGAGATTCACTTATTCCTTCCCTCTACCATTTTCTTTCTCGTCTCAGATGTCCTTCCTGGAATTTTACAGAAAGTGGTATCCGAAAGCTACTGCCACTTAGGTAATATACCCTGATCTCCGCTTCTCAGAAAGCAAAACCTCAGAATCAAGCCATCTATCTGATTTCCTCATAGCCTCTGAAATGGGACCTCATGTCTAGATCCTGATGTTCTTCCCTTCTTATTCTTCTTTCTTTTTCTTTTCCGCACTCCCTTCCTCTCACGCTCCTTCTTGTTGTCAGCTTTATCTTTCTTCACCCTTTCATTTCCTCTTCCCACTTCTAAGCTGTACAGCCACGTGCATCCTTCTGATTTTCTTCTGCGGGTCGGGCCTGGAAAGGCATCTTCTTCCCTCCGGGTTTTCAGGGGTTGGGGCTACCGCCTACTAGGTCTCCTGTGTTCAGATGCACAGGCAGCTCAAAATAGAATTGGTAGCGCTTGCTTCCAACTCGCAAACTTTGGCAACCATGGAGGCCCAACAACTGCCATCCTCATGAAATGGCAAGACCGTTTCTTCAAAGATCATCTCCTCACTCGATATTCATTTCTGCAGCTCATTTCCTCGCTGCCGCGCTTGAACCCTGTGGCCGCTGACACCCCTGCTGAGGGCTCCTGGCCTCGTCTCGCCTCAGCCCCTCTCCCACTGCTAGAGAAATTCTCATGGTTCCCGCAGTGTCAAGATAACAAATAAGGTGTTAGATTGGGCTTTGAAATGGTAACTCTCCGCTCACCCAAGTATTTACCTCAAAGATCATGTAATTGTTCTTCGGCCAGCCAAGACTTTCCTTCAATAACTCTTCAACTGCTCTATCACTGGATGCAAAAATTCTCCTCTCTTGTTTCGTCTATCTTCGATGTATTAATAGCATCCAAATTCTTGCCTTCCCATAAGATTCATCTGCTAGCTCCATGATCCCTTTTCCTTCATTGCTTCCCTTTGAAAACTCAAGGAGTTTTCATATTGCATTTTATCAGTCCTCCATCACTCTCGCTCTCTTCAGCAATCTTTTCCTCACTCAATACTCACAAACATGAAGCATCACGATCCCCTTTGATATATCATTCAAGGCATGATATACGATGTCCATCCTGAGCCTCTGATCTTATCCTACATTGACATCTTCTCAACAACCGCTTGAATCTTTCCCAGCCACATGCTCATCTTTCCCCCGCTGAAAACAGTCGATTTCCCTCCTCCTTTCTCGAGGTGAGCACAAAGAATTCATTTTAAATAGTCACTCGTTTCTTCCAAGTATCAACAGAATCCATATGGTAAAGATTCATACCATGGCCAGCCGTAATGGGAACATGTAACTGATAACTCTGTCTCACCCCACCCAAATTTTAACTCGTGTTCGCCATCCCGAGAGAAATCTCCTGTGTGTTCATTAGGATCTTTCATGGGATGACCAAAGAACCGTGTGTTGCCGCACTCATTGTAATTAGGCCGGTTTTAGTTCAAAATTAAGTGCCAGATCGATAGTCAGTCGCCCGATCATAGAGTACTCATCTTGACACAGTTTCCAGAAGTCCTCCATAGCATCAAGATCGAGGTCTTCGGGCTGCTGTCCTCGTATCCCCATCTTGATCCCGTCTTCATCCGCCATGGTGGTGTTTTCGCTCTTGTCTTTCTGTCGGCGTTTTCTCTAATCTCGTAATCACCGAATCGATCATTTTCTCTCGCCTCCTATGCATCAAAGTTTTTTTGAAAGCAAAATACACCCCATTAATGGGATTAGTCAAACAATGGGCCATTCAACATGGGTTGTTAAAGTTGTTACGTGGTCAAAATGAACCACCGCTTGAAAACTATTTTGTTCTTTTTCTTTAAATGTCCAAATTAGTATTTCCTTCTTCATCCTCGAATATCGATCTACTCAAATCTTTCTCGATTCACTCTAAGAATCCGCCATAAAACTTGTTTAATTTCAGACCAAAACACATATACAAATTTAGTTGCACAATTACCAAAGGAATATTGTCTAATCCCCTCGGAAACTGCACTTACAAAACTTCTTGTTGAGACCAGTAACGCATATACAAATTTTCTATATATCATTACCAAAGGACTATTAACTAATCCCCGACAATGGTTGCCATAAACTTGTTGACATTATACTATATAAACCAAAACTTCCCTCGATAATCATTTTTAATTTTGGTTTTGGTATGATATTCCGCAGTTTATCGTGCTGACAAGTAATAAATGGGATTTAAGTCCGTATATCAATCCACAGATTCAAGAATTTTAAATCAATCACTCGACTACTCAATCTCCCATACTTATTCTGACTCAATATGATATTGGGTCCAGCTACAGCTGAAAATTAATAGCAATTAGTAAAATAAATTTTAAATAATCAAATAAACTGAATATAAAGAATAAAAGGAATAAAGAATAGTTAAGAAAATAAATGGATACCCAATATCATTTAGGTACACATCATGTACTACTATAGTGAAGTACCAATTCTCGTAGTTAATACCGATAAAACTTCGAATATTTCAGGTTTTAAAATCGTCCAAGGTGCTTAGCAAGATGTACCGATCTCTCCAACTCCACATTTGTTATTATCTAATTTTCCATTCTCTCAAGATAGGAAATTAAATAACTACTTTTAAAAGGGATTTAATCAGGGTATTTTCTCGTTAATACTTCATACCCATTTTACGACTGTAAACCCCAGCCCTGCATTCAATGCCAAGGATATAACTTCCAGATGTGTTTTCCTCTAAAATTAATAGATCACCCTCTCTTGATTAGATCCTCTTAACACCTGATTGGCCTCACTATTCGAATCGAGGCGAACTCTCATTGCTTAAATTACAACCCCATTCAACTCCTTCTGATTTATGAGAAGAGATTTATCAAGTAAACTCAAAGCCTATTAGACTGCCAAATAGCGTGTTAATATACCTTCAAGCAATTGTTCGTAATCCTCGTGAATGCCTTCATGTCACTCGAGGGCCTTGAAATCAGAAAGAAGAGACAAATTCATAATTCGTATAAGAACCTGATATTCATCAAAACAAAGAAACCCAACACCATAAGTAAATTCATAAACCGAAATTCAAAAGTCGCTGAAACGATCACAGAGTATAATTTCCACTATAGCGTCTCACTTAATGGGAAGCTTTATCTCTAATTATCAATTATACCTTATAAGATCTTCCATCATAAGAATAATCAATTCAAATCGAAGAGCCTGAATTCCAGAAATTTGTCCTAAATCTCCAAACATCTCTGGTAGTAATTTTGAAAAGAATAGAATTCTAGATTCAATTTTCCGCTCAAAATCGACACCCATCCAATAAAACTAATTAATAAACTACAATCTTAATCTAATCTAAACTACTGAATGTTTGAAAGAAAGAAAGAAAAGAAAAGAAAAGAAAAAGAAAGAAAAGAAAGAAAGAAAAGCAAAGTGTTTAAAGAAATTGTTTCAAATGAGATCTTCTGCTCAGAGCACCAAAATGCAGTCTTTTCTCAGTCATGCATAGAGCCTCATTAGCCCTAATCCCAACATCTTATTGTATTTCCCAAAAGGGACCGCCCAAGTTATCGCTCGCTCGACTGATCCCTTTGTCGCACATCATCCATGCCTGACATCACCCCCACGCCGCGATGATCAACTCTTAAGTTCGCAATGAACCGTCGCCATGATGTCGCACCTTCAATCTCTTGTCGAACCCGGGCGCCTTCAGTTTCAATGGTCGCCCTGGATGTCGCAATACATCGTTCCCTGGCCGCTGGCATCAACTAAATGAACCGCAGCCTCAACCTCCGATAATGCGCCCGGGTGTCGCGACATCGGTCCTCGTCACATCACTACTCTTATGCCTCGCAGGTTTCAAATTGGTCTCTCCCGATGTCGCGGATCGATATCTCTGTCGCGACAAGCATACAGGTCATCATGTCGAATGGTTGCTTCCGTTTGTCATGACATCATTCCCTTTGTCGTGGATGACTCGCCTTTAAGGGACTTACAAGCTTCCATTTCACCGCTTTTGTATATACAATTAATCTCACAACACATCACTTTACAGCTCTATAGCCTTCACTTTGATGGCCCTTGCCGACATCAACTCTTGTCGCGACATCAATCCATGCCCTTGCAAGCCTCTTAACCAAGCCTCTCCTCGATGTCGCGACTTCAGCCCTCCACGGCAGCCAACTCTGAGTTACCTCAAATCTTCATCTCACCGTCCTGTCATAGCTTCAAGGTGATTCTCTGTCGGACCTCCATCCCTGAGTCATGATGATCAACCCTTGTCGCTGACATCACGATGCCGCCGAGACATCATTCCTGCCTTCTGCTAATCCTCAGCCATTATCCGCTACTCTTGTCGCTACCAGCTTGCTTATTTCCTTCACTTTCCCCGATGTCACTCACCTTTCTTTAGCTTCGATCTTGTCGCGGACTTCTTTTTCGCAGATCGATGTCGCGATCGCCAAGCACTCCATTGTCGATGTCACGATAAAGATCCGTATGTCGCGACATGAAGTCTTCTTTCTTCCTCATTTCCCGGTTGCTCACCTCGAGTTTCTTCTTTAACTCTGCACCCCCCGCCTTCACATTCTTCCCCATGCTTCCAAGCCCCACTCCAGAGTTTCTCTTAATCACAGGCAAACCCATGACATGCATTTTGATCACAAGTCACTGATGACAGTTCCTCATCTTAAAAATCTTTCACTACAGTCTGCTACAATTATCTAAGAACTGCTGATCCACCTTTCCACAAAGATTTTCAAATACTTCTTTTCTTTAATTCACACATTTAATACAAAGAAGTTATCTCATGAACTCACACATAAACTAAATTGTTAGATAAAAATGATCGAAATGGATTTAAAAAAATGATGACTTCTCAAGCTCTATCAGAAACTTAAAGTGGTGCCAGATAAAACTTTAACAAACCCCTGGGAAGTTTGAATCTCAAACTTCTCTATACAAAAATTTATAGCGATTCCATACCCAAACCCTACTAATTCCATACAAAATTATAGCTTCCATACACCCCATATCTTTTTGCTCTCTGAAGTCCCTCCTTCTTCTTCTCTCTTCTTCCTCCTCCTTCTTCTCTTCTTCTTCCTTTCAATGCTTTTGTTCTCTCTCAAAATGAGAGAACAAACTTGATCTTTATCTCCTTTTATTGGATTTTATTTCTTCCTTTATTTACTCATTGGTCCCTCATCTCTATTTATTTTCAATTCAACTTATACTCACTCTACTTGGCATACAATCTTATGAGATTATAACACTTAAGTCCTAAATTGGTAAATTAATTTCAATTTATCTTGTCTTGTGTATAAATTTCGGGTTTTGCTTATTTTATTTCTAGCATATTTTATTCTAAAAATATACATTTACTTTTTATACCCAAAACATGGTATAAAACCACATGTGTATAATTTCGTGTTACATGCATATCTCCGACTTAATTTTTCCTGTAACCTATACAATGAACAAAACACTCTTGCTAAGCATATGGAAAACAAGATAATATATACGATATATATATATATATATATATATATATATATATAACATACATAAGGTATTACTTACATTAATCCTCACTTCAAAGATATAAACACATATACTTGGTTTCGCTATAGCTTGGCCCATCTCTCTCTGAGAGAACTGCTAGGCCTCATAACATGAAACCCGCAGTACACTACAAAGATACACCGAGATATGCTGAATATCCGAGCTGATTACATTTGTGTTCTTATTATTCATTATTCAGATGCATCATAGTGTTTGCTTGCATAGACCAAGAATAATGAATGAGAGAGGGACGAATACAATATAGGTAATCAAGGTATAGAACATTATCGAACGTATGCCAAGATCAACGTACGTGCTCGCAACACGGCAGAGTGCCATAGCATTGAACATGCTTCGTCACACAAACAAAAAGTGGTAGTACTAGACAAGAGTGTTGAAACACTAAACAAATGTGCCTATTCATTTACTATCGGTGTTAGGAAGACATATAATTATATGCACTGTAGAGTAGAGCCTGCACCGATCTTAGCTTCAATATCCATGTTATACACTTTGGTTAAATCTTTTAAGATTGTACTCTCTCTATTCATTTTAATCATCTCATGATCACACATATTTTCATTTTAGTAATTAGTAGTCATAATTTTTACTATTAATACAAACCTTTTCTATCACTATTAGATATCAATTTAACTCAATTTCTATGCTCTATAGCTCCTACCCTCAATCGAGTCCTAACAAATATAATAGATTTTTAAATGAATCAATATGTGGTGTCAATCTTCTAAGTTCACTACGTGTGGCAGAGATCGAAAATTTAGCTTCGAGTTCGCTGTGATATGTGCAAGACCTTCGCTTTCAAAGGTAGAAGGAAAGCTAGTGGCCTCAGCTTTGAATAATGTCACATTATTGCCCTTTTCATCGGGATGTACCTCAAAATGAAAACAAAACCATATCAAACAACTCTTAAACTCAACTCAAACTAACCAAAAACACAAATATGGGGGAGAGTTAGACTTTTCACCTCATGTCTTGAAAGCTCAAACAGCCTTCCCTTTCTTTCATTTTCTTCTTCCTTTTTTCCCATTGAAACAAGAAGTTCTACAAATGTAAGAGATAAAGAACTCCAAATTTATTCTTTCTCCCAAACCGGATGCCCTAACTCCCAAGCCAAAAATGGAGAAACCTCCTTCAGAAGACAATGTTTTTCATGATTGCCTGCTTTTCTCCTTTTGATATTAGTCCCAAATTACATTCTATTTGGAGAATCAATCAACAACTACAATGGCAGCTATAATCTTTCTTTGTTTTATGTCTTTTAAGTCCCTAGCCTTTAATAATTTCACCAGCTTATCCTCTTTACTTCCTTGAATGAGTCCCGCTACATCCTTTTTTCATCAACTGCTTCTTTCGAAAAACATAATTTGATTTCCATTATACCCTAAATGATGTCACAAACCCATTATGGTATAATTGGGGTGTTACAATACCAGTTGTTTTTTTTTTTTTTTTTTTTGCACTAGCAACCAGGTACTATATGATTAAACCCTTCCAGACAACCATATTATGAACTCCAAAATACACTGGTTAACCTTAGGTACAAACTAACAAACTGCGCAGAACTGGGTTGAACTTTGTATAATCATATAATGTGGGTACAAACCATGTATATCTTAGGTACAACTATTAATACCACTTGTTTGTTTTGCAATTATGATTAAACCTGGGTACAACCATTATGAACTTTTGGGTATTACACAAGTTAACCTTAGGTACAATCAAAATGTATCTAAGGTACAACCCATCTAACCTGTACAATCTATATATATAGTGTACAAACTATGTGTATCTTGAAACTATTACTACTTGTTTGTTGCACTAGTAAACTATAAAATTTCATATGATTAAACCTGCATACAACTATTATAACTCATACACAGATGTTAAACTGAAAATAAATCTAAATTTTACTTATAATAAAACTATTTGTAATCCAAACAACTATGTGGGTACAATTCGAGGGTACTTAGAATTAGTTTTACATGAATCCATACTTACGCTTAATTTTCGTGACGATTTAGTTTTAAAAACGAAACGCTGTGTACTTCATAACGCAAGGATATAATAGTTTTATTTTTTAACTATGCAAACACGGCAGTTGAACAAAGGAGGTGACATGTTTTGTTGTATTTACGAGGATCATGCATAATACTTATAACTATCAATAATGTACTTAATCTTTAGTCTTAGATTTGATAAACATATGTCATATGGTGAATTTTGAGATCAAGAGTTTGTGCTCTAATGGAGATGCCCGAATAGTGAATAATGAATCAATGTTGAATTTTGATCCATTCTTTCGCTATCGTGTTATTTTGACAGATGTTTACGTGATAATGCCCAGATGTATCGACGGCATTGCTCCATTATACTTCAATTGAATGATTATCTCCTAACATCATCGAATCAACCTATGAAGTATTCCTAAATCACACATGAACTTATGAAAACATAGTTTTAACATATTTGTGGAAAGCTACTGAAATCATTTGTTTTGACAACACAATACATTCAAATAGCTGAATCCAAATTCCTCCTGAAGAGGTCATAATTCCTCAGTAAGTAGCCTTAGAACATGTCGATAACTATCATTGCCAGTGATTCAGCCATAGATGCAAAGAGTCAGACCCAAATGAGCTACATACGATACTTCGTTTAAATGCAATTTCTCAAGAGTAATAAACCTTAAGAAACCCTTCTCAAAGTTTGTGATGTCAGGTACTTAATGCCTGGCTTAGTTTTACATTGATACAGATTCAAGAAGAATACTCTATTAATAGGATGAATCCTAGTATGCACTTAATGACGCTTATCCATGGAAAATCGGCTATGTTGGTGCACTCAGGGTGAGGCTTAATGTTATTCAAGTTCATACGTTTCAGAATACACAATGATAGGTTCTAATTGATGTCATTTCAATAGCCACAATTAGAGCCAATCGTGCATCATGGTGATTGATGATGTCATTTGTTCGATACTTGACACATCAACCTTGCCAAATATGCAAAGATTTTGTTAAACAACATGGGCTGCATCGACACATAATCAAGCTTGAATTCTAAGGAGAGCATGGCTGGTTTTGATGATGGTGAGATCCCTAAACATTACGATAAGCATTGCCTCGACAAAAGAGAATTGTCCAAACTAATCATGATTTTGTGGTCAAGCTAACACATTCAAGTGATGGTAATTTTCAACAACTATTTATTGCACATGCAAAGATTTGCAATGGGGTGCCAACCAATCATAGCTATTGACTCTTCCTAGATGAGTGGACCATATGGTGGCCACGGCTCTCCTGCAACTGTTCTATGATGTTAATGATTGTATGTTCCCACTGGCCTTTGGGATTATGAGTTCAGAGAATTATGAAGATTGGTCATGGTTTTTAGAAAAGTTAAAGACAATTGTCGAAGAGAAGGAAGTTGTTATTATATCAGATAGACATCCTTCTCTTTTGTAGAGTGTTCTTGAGATCTTTGAAGTTGAAAATCATGCCTATTGCTATCGCATCAATATGAACCTCCCAAAAAGAATGTCATAGCACAACACAAGAGGAATACAAAAGAACAGGCACTTCAATGGCTCTTCATTAGCATTGAATAATGTGTTTAGGTGAAGATTATATTTTGCAACCTGTTCAGCTTGAATAAATCAAGAATAGTTTAAATAAATAATAAGAAAAATTTAATACAGAGTATTTGGTAATGTCCAAATTTCCCAAAAAAAATGAACAATGATGACAAATCTTGCTTTTAGTCGTTTGAATGTACGGTTAAAAATGGAAAGTCACTTATTCCTATATATGTCTTTTGTTTGACCACATGATTAAACTAGGGCAAGATGCTATCAGCTATAGGAGTGAGTCACTAAATGGAAGAGGTCCATCGGGTCTCAAAACTCAAGATGGCTGGCCTTGGGCTGAATATCAATTATGTGAGCAGGCGTGATCAATCATAATCCAATGAGTGAAGTCTGTGTCAATTGGTGTGGTTTTTGTTTCGCATCGAATTTGGGTAATGTAATTATGCAACTATGGCGTTAGACAAATGTGGATTTACCATGTGAGCATGCTCGTGTCATCATCCGAATTGAATGAACAAAATTCAACTAATTCTTTGTCGATGAATGGCCCACTCATCGTGCAAGAGACTATATATTCCTAGCAACTTTGTAGATGAGACCATTGATATGCTAACTATTAGATGAGGAAGCTGCAGAAGAGCCCTTAGTAAGTGATATTATTTTTACACTGAACCTCCACTGATACGATTGTCAGAAGACCATGAAGAAACAATAAGAGTCTGACTCAAAGATAAGAGGATTGTTTACTATTCTCGATGTAATATGGGAGGTCACAATCTAGCAAACTACAGAATCCACAATACATAAACGAAAATCTGGTCATTTCTAATACTTATTTATCTTGTAATGAATGCCTTTAAAGCCATGCAACAGGCATGTTATTAATTATGATCTGTTGTTAATATGTTATAAATCAAGTATCTGTAATGTTAGATTTTATTAAATATATGCATCAAATGAGAAGTACTTTGTTTTACTGATTTATTTAATATTTGACACTTTCATGGAAAACGTTAGCTTTAGTTCCATCATGGATCACATATAGAAAATGAGATCCAAGATTATACAAAGAAACATGTGGCCTTTATTATCTTCTTAACAACTTTTGTTTTTCATGTCATGTCTTTTTATGGTCCATGCATGTTGGGTCTAATCAATGATGGATATGTGAATATGGCTATGGAGAATGTAGCAACAACAAGTGTCCTGATTTGAAACAAAAAGTAACTATAATTTAAACTGAATGAAAAGACATAAAGACTCAACCTCTCTTCCAAGTTGAATCATCATACTAAGATTGTAAGGACTGAGTCCTGATATCAGACCCACGTAGGATCGAGGCCTTCCGAATGAACTGACTCACTGAATAATATATGGCTTCATCATTAAAGCATCAAACAGGATGAACAAAACTGAACTGAATTGAAACAAAAGCAATTTAAAACTGAACCCAAAATCTCATCAAATAAAAACAACTCACAATTTGAAGGTATAGTAGAGTAGCCAGTGGGATATGATGAATTTCATTCCAGCTAAAACAGCTGTACTTCTTAAAAGCGCATCAATTGTGAGCTTGAATGCTAGATTTGTCCAAGAGCAATGTGTAGTATAGCTCTGATTTCTCCCTGCACTATACATTTCACTATCTAACACACCATATCTTTATGACAAATAGAGTCTAACAAATAATTTACTAGAAACCCCACTCTCTTTAAGATTTGATTGTTTTCTTTTCGGGAACATTTCACTGCAACTATTTTAGACCCACAAATTTTACTTCCCCATAGATGTTAAAATGCCTTCCTGTGGGGTCAGGGAATGGGTATTGGCCCTTCAAATCTAATAAATTTTCTATCTCCTTGATTAGATCTTTACTAACACTGATCAAGATCCAATCATCAAGATTTATATAAAACCCTTCGATAAATTAAATTGATACATCATCTAATTAATCCTCACACCATATAAATTATATGATCATCAAAAGGAACTTTTTCAGAATCACTAGCTAGTCTAAGATGATTAGGTTCAATATACCCTGCTACCACTTTACCTTCAGAACTCTAATTTCATGGTTGTTCCAGGCCTCCCCGGAAATCGTGGCAAAGATACAACTCTTTTCCAGTATAAGCTACTAATTTTCCTACCATTATATGAACATCTAATAAGAATTATATAATCTCGCCAAACCCAATAAAATAACTAAAAACTCGTAAATCTGAATGTTCAACAATTAACCCTTACCTCTAGAGGGTGTTTATTGTTCATTATCGATTCTAATCATCAATAATCAAACAAAAGTAAGTAAATGAAGAAAGAAAATCACATATTGGCGTGAGGAGAGAAAAATCCGTGATTTTAGCTTCAACTCGTTCAAACAAGAATAAAATCTTGAACTGTTATATGCATTCAAATCTCTTCAATAGAAATGTGGACATGCCCTAAACTACTCTCATATTCATTAAAATAAAAATATGCTTACAAAACTACAGGCACCAGTAGTTTGGAGAGAGAAACCCCATGAGAGGTTCTCTTAATCTTCTCAGCGCCTCTTAATCAAAAACAGAGGAAGAGATGGCTGGTCTTAGGGTGAGTCAAGGAAAAGAAATATAAAATATTTCAATTTTTCTATCTCTTTAGTTATCTCCAGCTTTTGGTCAAGCACAATTCTATCACCAAATCTCTAGTCAGACAAATTATTGGTTACACAGCTGGATTAAACTTGTTTTTCTTCCTCCAACTTGTCTGGGCCATAACTTCCTTTCTGCTTTAATTTTGGATTTGGTTTTAGTGAGTACTGAAAGATCTTTGAATTTAAAATGCAACCATGAGGGAATTTGAACCATTTGAGGTTCCAAATGGTACAGAAAAAATTATCTTCCCAAAGGTTGCTAGAGACTCCCCCTAGCTGACTCTTCTCTTTGGAAATATATTGCCTATTTCTACCAAATCATCTGCCAATAATCCTACAAAACCAAGTTTAGAGGAAATTTTATGAGTTTTACATTAATATGGATGCAAAATGCATAAAATAGCATGTGAAATGAACTCAAAACATAGATGAGTTTTGCACTCATCACATGTACCTAACCATGTGCAAATATTATATTCATGTAGGTAACAATGCCTAAGTCATGTTGTTCTACAACAAAATTCATAAACATTATCAAACAATTTTATGAGGAAAAACAAGAAGCCATAATTACCTGGGGTTTAGAGGATTAACAAATTAGGTTGCATAGAATTAAGACGTGACTTTGCAATTGGTCGCTTGAAAATTATGAAGTTGGTTACCACTCCGCTGTGACTGATCAAACAAAGATCAATAATAATCACGTAGCAACATGTAAGCATGCAGTATTAGGGAATACCATGTGATGGTCTTGACATCATCAGTCCATAATCGTCGTCCAGCTGAACTCCAATAGACATAAAATTCGAAAGTTGTAGAAAACAACCAGGTTCACTCACTGCTGGAGAAGAGTTTTAGGTCATTTCTGATTTTTGTTTACAGTCAACCATAAATATCTAATTCCCAAGCAGGAGCGAATACGTGGATTTATGGGATTCCATTATACTTAGCTTACTTGTACCGTGAAAAGAAACTCGGGAAAATTTATGTTCAATATTTAAAGGATGGTATTCATGAGTTCCAAAGAAGCAAATCAACATACTTAATGGATGCATCATTTTCTTCACAAATTTTATTCTACCTCTCCTCATGCTCCTCACCATTCCATTAGTGTTTCAGGAGTCGATTAATAATCCATTGTGCGGTCGTCTCGACAAATTAGCTAATCATCAGACGCCTTTATGAGGAAAGAAAATATTTTAGAAGATATGGATAGATATAAGAATTACAATGTCATGTTTCTCTAAACAGATCTTCTCTTCACACTTTTGCTGTGATCCTTCCTAATCTATACATAGTTTCATCCTTCCACTTCTTCCCAATCTCGCATTCACCAGTTAGTACTTGTTTTATGAGTAATATTCCAATAGTGTTATTATTAATCCATGTGTAACTCCCCGACTAACTCTTTATGTTGTTTTCTAGGGTATTGAACACACTGAAAAATCGCATCAAATCATCATGCAACATCACTCTTACCCGCCGATATCGTGAATTTGGTCCGGCATGAGAACTCGAGCAACAACCCCACCATCCACCAAATGTGCAAGGTGCATCTCA